>OW028581.1:39007994-39487994 GCA_932294295.1 Alitta virens | reverse complement strand
GTGTGGACTCCAAGCTTGCCTTATCATCTCATCATTACGTCTGCTTCTGGCAGCTGGTCATATAGCTGACTAAGCTTCAGCCCTAGTTGCATTGAGATTTAGGCACAGACACAGTCATAGTATATTCTTGGCAATGCTTGGCACCACAGGCGTTCGCCTGTGTTGGCACCCAAAAATTAAGACACCTGACCATTTAGACCAGCCGATACATTGACTTGGGAACTAATCTCATATACTTGGAAGCTAATCTCCAGCTGACGTCATGTGAATCGAGGACTCCCATTGGCTGAGTGACTCCCTTAACCAATGGGAGTCCTGGATTCACATGACGTCATCTGGAGTTTAACTTCCAAGTAGGGCTATATGAGATTTGTTTCTAACCTGAAATAGGCTGTAATATAATTTGGTTCTTGTAAACAGTACCTCTCCTAGGCCTACGACTATTGCCCCACCCCCGGTTATTATCATAAGGGAATTTGTCATTTATGAATTTCATAGATTGCAATCATTGTTTATTGGCACATGGTAAAATTCAGCTTAGAGCTAAAAGTCTGTTTCATGTCATATTGACAAGGAGATATATATTTCAGGAACCATCATGTATTGTCAAACGTTCTACCACTAGACATGTCTATATTGCTTATAAACACGACATATTGTGTGTGTAGCAATAAATCTAAAACTGTATTGAATTTAATTCCATGACATGCTCTAGTCAATAACTGGTACTGTAAAATCAACTGATTTGGAAATATAGGGTTACATAAATTTCCCAACGTTAGTGGATGATATGTTCCAGTACTGAAAATAAAGAGAGGAAGTTTATCATGCAAGATGTTTGGTTTCAATTTGATAAATATGTATGAAAAATGGACCTTTGAATACATTTGTATTTCAATGTATATTTCCGTAGACTTTTTAGACTTAGACAATTGTCAATCAAAGAAAAAGACAAATGTATTGCAAAATGGGCAACTGGAATATTATCATCATTATTTAAAAACAATTTGATATTGTCATTAACAGTAACTGATTACTTACTTATAAAAATATTTAAGTAGATGTTTTGGGGTTTACTTTTATATTTTGGATGGCTCTCTAAAAATTGTCGAGCTATCAAGGAGCCACCCCTTGGTGAGAGGGAACAAGCAACCCACTTCATTTGTTATGGAGGACACCTCAAAGATTACATTTCCAAGTTGGCACAGCATATTTTATACTTTAACTGGAGGAATTGCTATGACGAAGATGATGGATCTGTTAAGGGGGTTTTGGCGAAATTAACTGTTTCCAAGTTTATAAAGAGTAAAGTTAACTTTCCCATGTTGCATCACATACATCAAGTTCACAGGTCTATGTCTCAATGCTACTGAGTCTGAAGCTTTGTCAGCTTATATGACCAGCTGCCAGAGGCAGACGTAATGATGAAATGATAAGGCTTGGAGTCAACACCAACCCTAGTTAAGTTACTTTAACAAGCTATATTCTATGATGAAGTTATTCTACACTACTCTATTCTACTACAAAGCAACTCCAATTTACATCTCAGGCGATCGACATCCAGCTTGGATGTAGCTCATGAATGAAGAGGTCGATTAAATTCATGTTTTAGATGGAAGAGTATTTTCTTAATTATATGTGGAGTTTATGTTGCTGTCAGGTAGATGAGAGATTTGGTTTAAACTTGGATGAACTAGAGAAGGATTGGACACTTCGATACTTCAAAGGTTCACACTGCGTTTCGCTACCATCCTAATCACCAATCGATGATGCTGTAATATGATTCAAGTCTTACAACACCCCCTCACTGATTCCACTGGGAAACAATAGAAAGGGGTGCTAAATCAGACTTAAATTGTATGTCTGTAGGCATCTAAATTGTGGGAAATATATAAATAGGCAAGTTTTTATCAAAATTTTATGACACATGTGTGCACATCTGCAGAAAATTAGGCATCTTTGAAGGTCTGTATCTCTGTTCGACAACTTACGATGATTAGGGCATAACCACCAGCATGAAGTCAAGGTTTTCAGCTTTTTAATGGATATGATGTTTCACAAAATATTTATCTAATCTGACTAATTTTAGTCCATAACTTTTTTAATATTAGGGCTAGAAATTCGATAAAAACACTTTTAGAGTCCTGGGTTAATGCCGAGTTTACTGATAGTGATGCCATGGATGTACAAGAAATAAAAAACGTTGACTTTGGAATTAAGAGAGTTAATTGCTGCTGATGCAAGGCATCACTGATGAGGGATGTGCTCACTGAAGCGCAGTGTGAACATCAAAGAATCTATGTATTTAGGGAAGCAGCAGGGGTCTTTGGGCCAGCTCTGGGCGAATTTGACTCTTCTTAATTCACCTAATAATGAATATTGTTTTATTACTTTCTAAGTGTCCAATCCTTCTCTAGTTCATCCAAGGTTTAAACGATTGTATTTATTAATTATGATCCAAATTGTATCCATTTCATAAGAGCATTGTATTTGACATTGGTCTCCATGGTGAGGTATCGGATTAGAAATGCAGTTCTCGTGTTCTGCGTGAGGACGCGTGGTTTTGGCAAATGCCGAGTCAGCACATTCTATTTCGAGGCTCAATTGGACGCTCCCATAATGCAATGCTGTACGATTCGCACAATGTTTATCTTTGCTTTCACAAAGTTTTCAAATGACAAAATTGTTTCTAGGCTTTTTACTATTATATTTTTGGCAATGCAGTCCCCAGGAAGTAATTCAGGCTATATTACACCAAGTTCTAATCTAGTTTTGTTATTCTAAACTGATAATTTTGTCAAAGGTTGACATAATTAATTAATCCCACTGGTGGATATAGATTGTTAACAAAACTCAAAGATGGAGTTTAGAAAATATTTGGATGAATAATTGAAGTGTGTTTGAGTTATCATTAAAACTATATGGACAACTGCCTGTTGGTTTTTTGTCATATCATTGAAGAAAAATCATTGTGGCACCAAAGTCAACTGTTGTTAATTGCCATATCATTTTGCATGTTATTGTGTGCCCTACAAAACTCAATGTTATGGCTTTAAATATTTAATGTTTACAAGCCTTTATTTTAAGATATGCTTGGCAAGAAACCAACATTTTCCATGTTCTTCTATTGATGCTAAGTTTTTTTTTCTTGCAAAGCATTACTTACAACTGGGTATTTATGACAGACATTGTTGGTGACACCTAATTTCCACGTGTCATATATTATGACAGGTATATATCATGAATATATGACAGCACGATGCTAAGTCTGCTCCAATTATATGTTGTTTGTGTGAAGTGAGATTGCATTGTAAATTGTGATTAAATGGCCCCAATCTTGTCACATGCGTATAAGAATTCTTTTTAATTTGAATATTATTATTTATTATTCAAGTCATGCAGTTTTCCAGGAAATCTTCTTAAAAACAAGTAGTCTGATAGCTTTGTGTGTGTGAATAGGGCTTTACGTCCTGTATTTCTGCACCAGTTGGGCTAATTATGACAGGCAGGGAGTCTGATAGCTTTAATTTGGTTAACTTATTTTACTATCCATGCATATGATACGCCGTATAAATGGCCCTACCAATATGAACCTTGTAGAAAGTATCAACTTATTGAATAAAAAGTTAATGTAAGTCAGTTTTGCCAATACAGCATAGAGCAATGTAAGCCTGTTTCCACATGGTTTTTTTTAATAGATCAATGATCTCTCAGTGGGCCAAAAACTGTGTGCATAGCTATCTATATGGCAACTTTATTTTCACCCATATTAGTCCTTTGCTTTTGATCTTTATAATAGACACGAGAATTCTCTGAGCTGTGGTTGGCTGCTGTATGATGTTGTTGCCTCTGGCGTCCGCGCCCATTGCCGATTCGGTGTTGTGTGTGAGATTCTTGATAAAATGTAATTCTGTTCAAGTACAATTTCGAGTTAATTGTGATAAACTAAAGAGCACAAACAGACGATAGATAGTTTGATAATCAATGCAAAGGCTCATTGAAATGTTATATAACTTTTTCTTTACCTAGCTCCAAACTAAGGGGCCAGTGATTGATGAGGTGAGAGAGGAGAAGGAGTCCACCCACGTTACACATTTACCCCATGGGTGGGATCTTTTACTTGCCTCAGCATAGATACTGAGTAACACAAGGAACCACCAATTTAACGTCTCATCCGAACGACATCCAGCTGGGATGTTGCTCATGAAGGGTGCTCGAGTCCGTGATTGAACCCGGGTCCCTCAGAAGAGCAGGCGAGCGTCGTACCACTAGACCACCCAGCTGCTACCTAGATACATTGTATATGCATTTCTCTTGCTGGGTCCTTTTCTTGTATGTATTTCTTGGTTAATTTGGACTCGAAATTTGTCCTTTCTTATAAATTATTACCAACAGGAATTTTCTTCCTTGTGTCTTTCCTTTTCCATTTTGGACACAGTTTTGCAAATGTTTATTTAGTTCAGCAGATTTTGCCATCTTATTTCATGCACTTGTGGTCCAAGATTGGTGTAAATCTGTCTTGCAACAAGAAAATGTGCTGGCAGTTGAGATGTAATTTATCAGACGTCGATCGAGACACACAGATGCCCCATGTTTGTTGTATTGATATCATCCGTGCACTTGAGCTGCTAGAATGTTGCATTATGGGAGGGATTTGTTGATTCTAGTCTTCCTGTCAATTTCACTGTCTGAATTTTTGTCTGCATTTTTGTTTTTCCCTTTTTGTTAGTTCGACATATTGCCCTAGCATCTGTCAATTAGGAGTACTACAATCCAGATCTATTATTGATGGAAGCTAAACGGCAATTATGCAACTTTTTTAATGTATTTATGCCATGCAATTATCATTGGTGCAAGTCATATTTTTCAGTGTCTGGTGTTCGATCCATATTTGTGTGTTCAAATGTGCATTTGACACGGTCATCTGAAATTTCAAAATTCACTAAAAAGAGAAGAAATTTTGAAAATATCATTGCATCTATCAGTATAAACCTATTTTGGTATTTGCGGCACATTCTGGTAGGGTAGACAGATATACAGCCATCTAAGGCCACCCATATTACACATTTTCTCCATGGGTGGGGTCTTTTACTTGCCTCAGCATAGACATCGAGTACAAGGGAAAAGGCAAACTTTCCATTTAGACCATCATCCGTACAGTCTCTCCGAAAGTCTTTCCTGGGTATTGATATTGAGGTATAATTTGTAGATGAGACCTGTAGGATAAATGATATGTTTTTTCAGGTGAGTTTTTCGTCATTCCACCCTTTTTAAAAGGGCTTCCAAAAAAGACCGGGCAAAAATGCCCAAAAGTCCCAACAACCTGAAATTTGACTGTAGAAGTACCTGAAAGGTTTTTCCTCCCGTTCTCCGCCACATAATGTGCCTTAGGTCTAACTCCAAATGTTGGTGAGCATGAACAAACACTCCAGCCATTCTTTAACCCTTATCTGTTTCGTGAAGCATAAAGTCTTTCTGGTAAGAAAACCTTTTTTGAATATCAATTACCCTGCAGTCCTTATCTAGCTTGTGTGGGTTTCTTTATAAAATATCCTGAGGGTCAATTATGGCTGTGAGCTAGGGCAGTAAATGGACATTAACAAGAAACAAATCTTACAGCCATTTTCAAAATAAAGTCTCCTTTGAATTGCTTGATAATCAGGCCACTCATCTTTGGGTAATGTGGTATGTAGTTATGTATGAAATGGGCCTAAAATGTAAGCAATTCAGAGGAGACTTTATTTTGAAAGTGGTGGTAAGATTTGTTCCTTGTTTATGTCCATTTACTGTAATCAAAGATGGCAGATTACAAATGCTTTGTTGTTTGATATCAATGATTTTACATAATATTGAGACAAATTTATGACATGATAACATATAGATTTTTGGCCTTGTAATCAATCACGTTTTTATTTGCTATATTTAACTGTTTCTGATAATTGCAAGATGATCAATGACGTATTTTATCGCAGAAGTTGTTGATCGAATCGTTGAAACAGCCTTATATGTTTAGAATAAATTCCAAATAAATATTTAATTTAGTCCACTAGTGTAGGGGTGACCAGTACAAGTGAAATGCTTTGCTTGGCTTGATTGCTGGGGGAATAGGAATGAGATAGAGCAAAGTAAATCCCACCTAGCAATGTGTGCAGTTGTTGTCCTCACAGGTGCAATAGACCGCGATCAATTGAAGGGGGTCATGTTGCGTCTGGCTGGAGAATTTGTGAACTGGACCCATCGCATCAGCATCAGGCCACCAGCCTCTGCAGCATCAGGCCACCAGCCTCTGCAGCCTCATCACACTCAGTAAGCCTCAGTAGCAGTACATTGTACGACTTTTAGCGGGTCTGTGTGGAAAAATAAAGCAGTAGTAAAAACCAAGAAGCTGGGATAGTTTTGCTCATGTACATGCAAAGGGACAATGAAAACATGTGGTTGTGGGCAGTAAAGGTCTAGAATGGTGGTCGGTTGTGGTTGGACAGAATAAAGACATGGAAATGAGACATAGGGGAAGAAGGGTGAAAGAGATAAGGGAAGAAAAAGTATTGAAGTAAGTAAGTAAGTAATGAAGTATGGAAGTATGGAAGTAGGGAAGGAGGGAAGTAGGGAAGTAGGGAAGGAAGTAGGGAAGGAAGTAGGGAAGTAGGGAAGTAAGGAAATGAAGTGTTATAATTGTTTTTGTTGAATTAAGTTCAGCCAGTAGATTGGATGACAGTGATAATCTGTAGAAACAAAAAAACAAACGAGTGAATAAACAAACGCGTGAACCTAAACAAACAAAGCAGCGGCGAAGAAAGCCTCTAAACATGGTGGACCCTCTGAACAGCATTAAGGGACCTTGTCACCTGATAAATTAGCATAAAATCAGCAGGTTGGGCGATAATTCATCACTTGATCGATATTCCTCTTCCTGTAGCCTCCATTACCTTAACCTGACCGATCATGCCCTGTTAAAGGTGGCCTGGTGTGGCCTGCTAGGGCCTGGTGTGGCTTGGTGTGGTCTAAGCCTTGATTGAAACAAAGGTGATATAGGGGACTCCCATTTGAACTCTAAATGGCGGAAGAGTTAATGAATGATGATATAACGATTTTGGTGACGTCACCCGTTTATTGCCAAACAAGATATTTCATAACGAGGCTAGAATATTGGTACAGTATGCCAAAGTAACTTATTAAGGCATTTAGTAAAGGTGTTTTAACGACATCATAAAATACCAATTTTGGTTCCCAAAATGTCTTTGTAAATTGTTAGAGTTTTGTGAGTCAGTCGTTTATTTACTATTTGCTTGTCAGGCTCTCATAGTTTACTCGTTTTGGACACCACAGAGGTGATTCCTTCTCAATGCCTTTATCTTCAACGCTAAACACCCATGTTTATTTCGCTTGCATTCCCAAGAAAAATCGCAATGTGGAATACGCCGCGATGACTTCTGTATTTACGCTATTAACCCATTTAACACCAGTAAATTGATATGAAGCTCCACATTAGTAGAGACGACACAACTGACCAAAGGTTTTCAAGTTGGCATGGGCGATAATAAGGGCCTTGCGAGTGAGCGATAATAGGAAATGTTGGGCTATTATTGCCGGGGTGAGTGGTATGACTACTGATGCCAAAGTATCCCAAGCAACACAATACAGGTCCCTCGTTGAGAATTGCTTATGACATACATGGCACATCCAGCCTCATTCCAGGCCACTTTGCTGCCCCTTGGATAATTCCATTGGCATATGCAGAACTGACCTCAGCCACACATGTGTCATGCAGAGAGCCGCATCACACATAAAGCATCACCCCTAACACATTGCTGACCACCAGCCAGCTCACATGTGGCCCATATAAATGCGAATTCATATCATGTGTGCAATTGCATTTGTGCCATGTCTTGCATTCTCAATATTGATATACATGGTCCCTAATGGCAGCATAAATAAGGGTCGTTTAGTTGCAAGACACCGTTAAGAAATTCATGAATTTCCTATGTCCATCAGCTGTTTGTAACCCTAAACTCATCAACATGACGAATTAATATTTTGTTATGAAACAGAATCGTGTTATTATGAATTTCGCTCAAGCATATATCTTTGAAAAACCTATATAGTTTCAAAGTTTGACATCAAGTGATTTGCTGGTGGTCTGTCTTGAATGACGAACAGTCAATTGAAATATTGCAATACTGAATGTGTTATAGGTATGATCCATGTGATATGTCATGTCAATGGTCACTGTGAATGCCTTATAATCAATTTCATTAACTAGGAAACAACTTTAGAGGACGTCATATGAATCCAGGGCTCTAATTGATAAACGCGGTCCCTCGGCCAATGAGAGTCCTGGATTCGCATGACGTCTTCTAAAGTTTAGTTTCCAAGTCTTTTGAAATCAGCTGTAAACGACGTGGATAATTTGGCTTAGAAACTTTATTCACATGAACTGCATTTGCTAAAGATCTTGGATTCATTGCCCAATAATCTCTTAAACAATTTTCACAAAGTCTCAGTTGAGTGAAAAATGGCTTCAATTGTATTAATCCAACGAAATCCAACGGAACCAGGCAAAACGTTTCAGGGCCCTCCAGGGCTGTGTAATTTAGTGGCCACTATTTACTGAAGATAAGGCAGCAATTTGGATAATAGTGTCTTAGATTAATTGGTTCATTTGCAGTGCAAACTCCCTGTTCAAATACTTGCTCCTGTGTTTGGCTTGCTGCAGTGAAATGGGGCTCCTTGAAACTTTTCATGGCAGAACAACGGTGAATATGAAGTGGACAAGCTTGTTGCTTTGCACTGGCATTGCTAACACCTATGAAAGATCACATTTATGATGAACTCTTAGCATTTTATATGAGTTGAATCATTGATATGTTATGGGAATATTAAACTAAAATACACAGAAATAAGCAAGCTAATTGTGAATACTGTTTTAAGTTATAGCAATCTTACATGGTTTGTTATGCCAATAGCTGGATTTCAATAATGATTCTCTCAGATGATCAATTTTAAAGTCACCACAGACCAGGCAGCTGCAGAGCCAGGTTCTTGTTGCGCTGTACACACAGTGCTGTGCAATGGGCATTTTATATTGGTCAGAAAAATATATGGTTTTTAATATTGAGTTATGTTATAGCTAAAAACATTTTCAATGTTCAAAAACTTTGTCCAATTACTGGGACTCTGGACTTCGGAACTTGTGAAGTGCACCTGCATGAAATGATGATGTTGTCCATTGATTTGAATTAGAGCAAATGGACTTTGTTTTTAAAAGTTAAAACCACATTGTCAAGTGGAATTCCATTATTTTGATAAAGTAATTTAACTAACACCCAGGGATAACTTGGTATTTTGAAATTTCCATACATGTCTCTCACATTTCTCTCTCTCACTCTGAACTTAAAAAACTGTCTTTGGTTTCACTCTGAACTTCCTCTTGACAAGATAAGTGGATTAAGGTCCCTTGTGAACTACACGACTCGCCGAGTGTAATTCTGTGAATCACTACATGATTGAATGACTGTTCCAAGCTGCACAGCTCTTGGGCAAACCGACTTTGTTTACTCAAAAGATAATTGCAATGTGGTTCAAATCATTCATGAAATTCAAGCCATTCATCAATAGCAACACTTCAGTCCCACACTTTGCTTTTCATTTGACAGGATTCAGGATACAACACACCTACTCTCAGGTGTGGTCAGTTGATATCGAATTAAATGTGTTTCTTTGTATTGATAAATTAAATACTTCTGCAATTGTTATTTGGATCCAACCATTGTTGAAAAACCCACCTGACTCACTCTAACAGCTTTACTGACATTAGATAGTTTTAATAACTTATATTAGATATAATCCAGTTTAAGACTACCTTAATATTTAAGCTTACCTTGTTGTAAAAATCACAGAGAATACCGTGTCTCTACCCCTTTCAGTTTACTTTACCTTGAAATAAAGTCACTTTATTAATTACTATTGAACTTTGTAGTTGTCTATATTAATTGCGACCTGAATTGTTGCTCTCAAATTTGAAGTAAGCCATGTAAAATCCATTATATATCTGTTTATTCCCTACCAAGGAGAAAAAGTTTCACAGAAACAGAATGGACCACATTCATCAGCATCTTTTTATTCTTCAGGAATTGAGATGCACCCCTGGTCCCCTACTCTCACAAGTCCATTTCCTTAACTGATACCCCTGGCTTTTGTGAAGTAAAAATGATTTTCCCTCCTGACTTCTTTATGCACATGGTATTCTTCAAGCACACAGCATCTGTGAAGGTTTCTGCAAATAGAGTCATTTGGTCCAGTTATGAAATATTGAGTAGTATCCTAGGAGACAGAATAGTTACTTTTACCACAAGAAACCGCTGGGTCACAAGGTGTCATTATGAAATGATGGTTCTGAAGCTTAGTCAGTCCACATGACCAGCTGTTAGATGCAGATGTTATGATGAGATGATAGGCTTGGAGTTCATACCATGTTAGACGTTTACCCCAGGGGTGGGGTCTTTTACTTGCCTCATCAGCATCGACACCAAGTACAAGGTAGATTCCATGTCTTGAAAGTGACTAAAATATGGTCTGTAAACAGATAAATGAGTGGAATTCGAACCCATGGACCCACAGTTTCTGCAATATAACAACTATGCTAGCCATGTGCCCACCAAGCCCCTGAGAGTAACAAAAAAAAAAACTGAAAAAGGAAGAATGGAGAAACAGGCTCTCATCTCGCAAGGACAAAGAAGTTGTATAATCTAGGATAAAGGACAAGTATATATGTTCAGAGGTACAGATAAAAGATAGAGGATTAGCATTATCTCAGTCCCTCTGTCCAGATATTCTTGTACTGTTCAAAGAGTCATGGTCTGTGTGGCCAGACCTGCCATCGTTTCATCATGGCCGCCAGAAGAAGTTTCAGCAACCATCCAAGGCAATAAGGCCAAAAAGACATGAATGATCTTAGAAAATAAGACGAGAAAGACTCGATGATCTGCCTCACACTGTGTGATTACAGTCCTCAGGACAGTCTGACAGGGTGACTAAATAATTCTACGAGAATTTTAGGACAGGGCAAAGCAATGGGATGTAAGGTGACATTCCAATTTACGAACATCAAAATGACATCACACAAATGTGGATTTTTCAAATGCCCCGATGGCAATTCTGTTTGTCCATGTCTCAATGTATTTGACCAGTCGCCAGAGGCAGAAATAATTATGCTTATGATAAGGCTTGGGGTCCACAGCATGTTACACATTTACCCAGTGGGTGGGGTCTGTTACTTCCTTCAGCACAGACAGTGCAAGGCAGGGGGTCGAAGTTGGTTAACAACTTGGGTGCCCTGTTAGAAAGTTGGGTTAGATTGAACCATATAACCATATTTACCATGAAACCAACCAAGCACCAAACAAGCACCAAAACAAGCACCAAACAAGCACCAACCAAGCACCAAAACAAGCAGCAAAACAAGCACCAAAACAAGCACCATACAAGCACCAACCAAGCACCAAAACAAGCAGCAAAACAAGCACCAACCAAGCACCAAAACAAGCAATCAAACAAGCACCAAAACAAGCAACCAGAAAATCATGTCATACCTTGAAGCATATATAAATTCTCAGTACAAATTTTCAGTCAAAACTTGCAGTACATTTACTCTTATACATTTGGAAGTCGGAACTATTTGTTTGCTGAGATCACCACGCGCCCATCGAAGGCAGAGTCTGACACGGAGTCCTCTTGGCAGCTTTTGACATTTGCATTTCGATTTCTGACTTGGATTGGATTGTAGTTGTCTGCAGGGGAGAATATGATATGGCTGACATTGTAGATATCCTAGCCCCCTGTCTTTTCTTAGTCTCCTGCTTATAATGCAAGAAAACGAAAGTGGATGTTGGATTGAACTTTAGGTCTCGTGTCTGACCCGTTTTGTGGAGCAGCATTTGAAGAGCTAATGATTATGCAAACATTGCACAAGTGCCAATTCAAAAAGAATTGGCTTTAGCATATGCTATGAAAGGCAAAAGGCATAACATGTCTGTAAAAAACAATACCCAGGATTATTGCTGTATTTTCTGTGGTTTGTCTTGCAATGTGACCTTATTGGTTAAACATATTTAAGTAGCATTGCCAAAGTTGTCCTGCATAAAATTTCTTATTTTTTATTCATATTAGAGCAGGTCAAGGGATCTTTGACCACGCACAACCATATTAACCCTACTACCACCATGAAATGATACCGTTTCACTCCATTTGTTATCTATTCTTTAGTTCATTGTTTGCAGCTCTTGATAGTACACACAGACAGGCACCTTTATCTCACTGACCAGTGTTGACCCTATGCTTTGAAGAAACAATAACGCTGGGACCCAATACTGGTGCATATATCTCTTTAAGGGTTCCTTAAATATCTTAGGGGTACCTCAGGGTGTCTTTTTGGGTCCTTTCTTGTTATTATTCGTCTGCCCAATGTCTGTGCTTGGGCTGATGGAGCTGACACACTGAGCTCATTGTTGGGACTACTTTCTTGGGCTTCTTTGAAGAGGAACCCCATTGTCCGTGGATGAATACACAGTTTACATGCACAGTCAACAATAGCCCTTCAAGGCTCTTGATGTGTGCTCCAACCAGTTTTGTTATAGTTTTTTTCCGTTGGAGCTTTTTATGCATTTATGGCTCCATCGATTTGTTATGATTAGGCTTGTAAATTTTCATTTTCATGTTTCAGTTACAATTTTTAGATTAACTGGAAGTGGTGCTGCACTCAGAGCGTGTCCTGAACACAATGAATATCAAAACTGACTTAATACTGTCCCCAAGCACTTCATCGATCACAAACCTTTTATTTGGGATATTAAATGAAGTCTTGGTTGGTATTGAAGTATTTATTGCGTGTTATTGAGTTATTTATCTTAATTTAAATGGACCATTAGTTGGTCACGGAGAATGGCTTGCTCTTTGCATTCCTCGAAATTCAGCTTTGATTCACAGAATAAATCTCACAAATATTGCTAATTTGACTATAAACGCCATGTTTGTCCAAATGCTACTCAATTGTATCAACAGTGAGGGAGCTTATTGTTTGATTTCATGCTAGTGTATGAATGAAACCCCATACAAAAGATACCGTATCATTTTACAAATCTATGTGCTATTGTGTGCTGCAATGTGAAACAGCCATTGTGACCACATCATTGTGGACATAATATATTGAACAAGCCAAAGTCTTGACACACTCCAGACAGTAATAAATTCAAGGCACACTTCTCACTTCTAGGTTGTTTCTAGACTTCTTTTTTTGAGAAACTTAGAGAGTTGCATAATACGTTGGCCCTTGTCAATGGCCTTAGGACTCCTGGGAGTGTTGTAGACAAAACTCTTTAGCAATTTGTCACAGGCTGTTGTGACCAGAGCACACTGACCCCAGATCAATCACGTGTCCAATCAATATGACTTAAACTCGACCTGGCGGCCACAAATGTAGTTATGGAGGCCCACTGCAGTCATTGAAAAAGTTATTGCGATATAAAAGGTTGAAAGGTTTGGTTATGAAGCAAGGAAAAGTGGATTTGGTAACTTTCTGGCTTTGTTGGTAGTATCAAAAGTATATAGCAAGTTGAAGTGATGTCAATCATATGAATGTTACCTCAAATAAGACAGACAGACAGACAGACAGATAGGCAAGCAGGCAGGCAGGCAGGCAGGCAGGCAGCCAGACAGGCAGACAGACAGACAGACAGACAGACGGACGCAGGCAGGCAGACAGACAGGCAGACAGACAGGCAGACAGACAGACAGGCAGGCAGACAGGCAGGCAGACAGACAGGCAGGCAGGCAGACAGACAGGCAGACAGGCAGACAGACAGACAGACGCAGGCAGGCAGACAGACAGGCAGACAGGCAGGCAGACAGGCAGGCAGACAGGCAGGCAGGCAGACAGGCAGGCAGACAGACAGGCAGACAGACAGGCAGACAGGCAGGCAGGCAGACAGGCAGGCAGACAGGCAGGCAGGCAGGCAGGCAGGCAGCCAGACAGGCAGACAGACAGACAGACAGACAGACAGACGCAGGCAGGCAGACAGACAGGCAGACAGACAGGCAGACAGGCAGGCAGGCAGGCAGGCAGACAGGCAGGCAGGCAGACAGGCAGGCAGGCAGGCAGACAGGCAGACAGGCAGGCAGGCAGGCAGACAGGCAGACAGGCAGACAGGCAGACAGGCAGACCGTTGCTGAGACAGATCTGTAGGGAGAATTAAAACATAAAAAATAATTAGCATAAAAAATCATCAGAATATCATATCCTAAAATCACATAGGCTGCAACAACATTTTGGACCATCCCAGGATTGTAACAAAAATGTAAAATTTCTAACATCACATGTGGGCTTTAAGTCACCGGGTAGCAGGTTCCAGAGGTGAGCACTATAGCAGCTGATCTATAGACTTGGCTTATAATTGTACATTTAGAGCAACATGTTTGACAACTGGTGATTATAACATTTGTAATTTATGCAAAGCTGAACGTCAATTGAATAAATTTACACATAAAATGGGAGAGTTATGTTTTGATAAAATAAAATTTATGTCAATCTACCTCAATGCAACACTCGACTAAAATTTAGATGTGTTCATTTCTGTTAACTCAGCCTGATGTTTAGATTATTATAGTGGCCTGGATTCTACAAATTACATCACTTAAAAGATTACATGGATCGGGTAAAACGTCACTTTACTAGAAAGTCCACTTCCCAATTAAAAATACAAAATATAGCCAAAACATTACTATATATTTCAATTACAAAACATTATATATATAGGATTGACAATGTGTAAACGTTGCTTATCTCCATAGTTTGGTCTGACACCTGACAGGTCTTACAAGATAGCTTGTTGGTTTTGATAATGGACAGCAGAAAATGAAAGGAAAGCTCTTCTTATCTAATTCATTCTATAGTCTGGCTTTTTTTAGTCGAACACTCTTCTTAGGAACAGGTAACACCGATGTATCGGAGTCAACTACACGAGACGGAAACTATCCCAAAATAACAGCAACATAACACAGCGTCGACTCCTTTGTACTCAGCCAACAGTTTGCTCGTTATGAGGCTATAAGCAAAATAGTCATGTTCAACCCGGTGCACCTGTAAACACCATTTTGACAAAACTGCTGGCGGGTCCTTTGGGTCTCATAAAATACAATGACGCCACTGGACCTAAGCCATTTCTGCGTGACTAATAAACCGAACTGCGTCTCTCATACTGGATCATACGGTGTTCATGTCAACTTCATGAAGGAGACTCTCCAGGGTTGTTTCCCACCTCACACATGTTATCAGCAGAAGGGTGTTCCACAGGGTCCAAAATGTCACCCTATTCCATATTGCAGTTCCTGATGTCCTAATGGCCCACTTCATATGAATGAGGTTGAAAGGTTATCATACAGGGGTCAGTCTTGGTCAATGTTCAAAACCCTTATATCCTTCTGTCCAAATTGCTATGTTCACCCAAAAACAATCTATGTGCAACTATATACATGTTTGTACGTTATAATGGACATAATAGGGTTACTTTGCTATCTCCCCTGTCAAACGTAAGTTTTCCCTGGAATGTACATATATAAGAGTGTGATCTGATAAGGAAAACTGAATTGAATAATTTTATTAGATTATTTACAATGTAAATATATATGATATATATATAGCAAGTAATCAAACTATTATGTCCATTGTAGCCTTCATACATGTATATAGTTGCACATAGAGATTGTTTTCTGTCAGCGAAAAGCTTTTATAGCTTATGTTTTATTGTTATTTGTATCACCACCGACTTTAAATAAAATTTTATCTTATCTTATGATAGATTACGATTGAAGGAATTAATAATGTCTAAAATTTAGTATGCTGGCCAAAATATGTTAATTTTTAAATACATTGTACCAGTAAAACTCTTGAGTTCAATGTAGGATGATGGCAGAAGAACACTATAAATATTATTAAAATACCACGTTTCTCTCTACTTCATACAAAATGTGCATATATGGGTTTTATGGAATGCCCGTAACAAAGGAAAGTGCCTCAGTGGGATGCTAACTGAATTAAATGCACCTTTGAGACACACATGTTTTTCATTTGATATGGAAACCCTCATTCCACCTACCCTTTGTTATACAATGAGGCATATGGCTCCTGTCTCACATTTCATACAGACAGATTCATATGCAAACCTGAACACCATAGTTTGATATGTTGCTGGCATTGCATTAGCAGCGATGTAGGGTCAGAACGATGTAGTGTCGGAATGACTTGCTAGGAATTCTTGGAATTTGACATTTTTGCAACAGTTTTTTCAACAAAAACGTTAGCATACCTTATTTCGTCATTATGCACGCAAGGACTGCTCTGCTTACTATTGTGTCGCACTCAAATTTTACTGAAAAAGCCACTGGAAACATAATTTTAAAGAGCATGTTCAAATTCGCGTTAGCTAGTCCAAGGGATTAGCCATAGCGACGCCCCCCAACAGTTACGTGACCGTGGCAGCTCTGAAATCCAGACTTTGTTAATGGTAAATAATTTGCTCCATTTGCTTGTTATTGAATTGGAATCATGTGGATATGTTATTTCAATGTATTCTAAATATCAAATTCACAGAAGTAAGGAATGGCAGTGTTATTTCATGTGAATTTTATTTGCCACTAGGCGCAGCCCTCTTGTGAGTATTGGCGGAACTAGGCGGCCACGCCCATCATGCATTATCAATGAAATGTGAATTCAAATATGCTACAGAAATCGATTAAAATTGAAAGAAATCAGCCTTAAATGAGCGCGACACAATAGAAAAAAGGTATTTCTAAAGCTAGAGTAGGTATATTTCGTTTATTAAAAGACTAGTTCCCACACAAGCCGAAATTCCATATTTTTTCATCTGTGGACAGGGGACTTGTAGCTAATAGGTTGCTAGACTGACTCAACAATTTCAGCTATTAAGAGTTTGTGGAGCCAATAATGTTATTATTTTTTTAACTTTTTTTTCCTTTAAGATATGTTAAGGGTTGTGTTGTGCAGTTATTTTACATTGGACTTTACAGATAACATGTTGTTAATTTTGAGTGAATTGCTTGTGTTATGGTATGACTTTTGTTGGTATGAAACTTCATAACAAGATGTGTGAGTTTGGCTCTAATTACAGAACAGAACAGAACAAAACTTTCAAGTCATGGTGTCATTTCCTTTTACTTGTATAACACAGAAAGTCACGTCATTAATCCCAAAAAAATCTTTTGAAAGATGCACTAAAAACCACAGTAGGAGGAAAATTGTGTCTTTGGTAAAATGTCTGGAAGCAGATGTTTCAGTGAACAACATCTGCCAAATCCTGTACAACCGAGCACTTTATACATGTGGGGTTCAGTAAAAAAGATTTTAATGCTTGCAGTCTGAAAGGTGCTAAGGACCTTGCTATCCAATTTTACATGCAGCATCTTCAAGTCATAATGGAGTTTCACAGCTTTTTATAGTTAAGTCACACAGGCTAAAAAATAATAAAAATATGTCAATGACACAGAATATGAAATCTGGACCTTTAACCCATCTGTCTCAAGTTCTTTCTCTTAGCATGGATAGATAGATAGATAGACAGACAGACAGACAGATAGATAGACAGATAGATAGATAGATAGATAGATGGATGGATACATAATAGATAGAAAGATAGATAGATGGATGGATAGATAGATAGATGGATGGATAGATAGATAGATAGACAGACAGACAGACACATAGACAGACATACAGACACATAGATAGAGGGTTAATTGATGAAGTGGGAAAGTGGTGTCTACCCCTGTTACACATTTACCCTCGTGGGTGGGTTCTTTTACTTACCTCAACATACCGAGTACAACGACTGACGATTTAACATCTCATCCGAACGACATCCAGCTGAGATTTTGCTCAAGGCGGGTGCCTGGGCCTGGGATTGAACCTGGGTCCATCAGAGGAGCAGGTGGCCCTCTTACCAACATTCCAACTGCCCCGTTTGTTGGGCCAATGCAGGGTCGTTCTTAACTCAATGGGGAGTAGTATTTATATACTCCTTAACAACGGTTAACCACATGGGCTGCAGAGCTCACACCAGTGCCATCACTGTGGTTGCCTGTTGCCAAGTACCCATTGCACATTGGTGGAGAGAGGTAGTGGTTACAGGGTTTGAACCTGCTACCTGTGAAGGGATGTTTCTCTGTACCAATGTAATCTCTGAGTCTCGGAGTTTCTTGACAGTTGCTGTATACTGCTTAGTATCAACTTGGGATTCATCTATTTATTCTTTGGATTTGGTTTAATCTTCTCTAGTTCAGTTTTGTCATGACGATCCTGTCTGCCTAGTTATTTTAGACTTTCTCAACATTTTTATACAGACAGAAATGTCTGGTTTTAAGTGGCATTTTTGTTGTACTACCAGTGCATTTATACTGATTTTAATTCAATGCAAATCTGATTCAAATAGATATAACGTGCAAATACTTGATATTTATTAGCTGTCTATTGACCTTTTTAAATACTGTATTACTTAATTAATGTAAAAAAGTATTCAATCCCATTATGGGAAACAACAATCTTAGCTTTCTATTACATCCCAACGTCTCAAAACAATTCCGGAGTTCTACATGATTTATATCACATGTATACGTACTGAAGATGTAGAAGAAAATTTTTTCCTAATCACATGCCTGCGACAGTGTCATCCCATGCAATCATAAGAGCATGAAATTGAATATGAACTCTCATAATAGAGCCATATTACTTCAGCATTCATCATCAAACTCTCATTTCTGATGGCATAATCTGATGGGAATTCAATTTGCCTGCCTTTCTTAACTAAATATGCCCGATCAGCCTCAGCAAGATGTTCCATAAAAAGGACAAAGTCTGCAGATCAAGGATAAGAATCATTTTCTTTTCATAAACTAACCATCAGTGAGTTAGAGTAGACCATATTTTTGATATTATATGTCTTGGTTAAGGTGACAAAAGGCATATGGATTTTTTCGGTCAAAACAACAGGATGGATATGAAGAATTGAAAATGTCACGTGACACAAAATACATGTAGTATGCATGGAAAAGCATGACACCATTGCATGAACATCACAGGGCCAGACAGCAAAATAACATACTGCAGAAATTAAATATTACTTGGCATTAGAAAAACATATTATTTTCCAACTGAGTAACCAAAAAATGTCCATATCTTCCCTCTTTTTAACTATTATTATAAACTTTCCGAAGGAAAGTTTATCTTATTATTGTACGTCTTATTTTTCTTTTTTTTTTTTTTTTTTTTTTTTTTTTTTTTTTTTTTTTTTATTATTATTATTATTATTATTCTTCTGAAGAAGTAAAGGCTTATTACTCAGAAACTAATAAAGACAGGGCTTTGGCACTTCAAGAGTGCACAGATAGCCAGAGCGCGCTTTGAACAGCACAAATTTCATGACCAAATTTCGTGAAACTTCTGCGTAATTTACAAAAGAAAAAACAAATTTAAGAGCACGGTTTTAGGAAACTGGGCAGAGATAATTCCATGGGAATTTTTCTCAAGATACCTTAGACAAATACGCAGTGCAGAAAGGAGTTTGAGCCAAATGGTGAGCCTGCTGACTGAACTATGAATTTTTGAAAAAAAGTATTTCGAAATTTTCATGAAATTTTTTTTGAAAACCATAGAAGGAATAATGATATTGACTTGCAATTTCACACTTTTATAGTCCTACCCTAGCACAACTTTCATGCAAAAAATGAGCCCATTTGGTAAAGTGGTCTAGGTGGTACAGGGGTCCAAAGTTGCATTTTTTGACTGCTTATATCTCGGCTCCAAATTGAGATACAGGAATCTCAAAGACATATTTAGAATCCTTGAAATGTTCTCTTTTCAGGAATGTATAGTAATATGCTCCAGGTAGTTCCGTTTGGAAAAGCGTCAGACATTGAAAATTTTTTGTCACTTTTTGATTTTCTCAAAATGAAAAAGTCTAAAAAACAGTAGAAGAACTGCTTGGATTCTCACCATTTTTTTTACAGATATGTCCTCTAAGGAGTACTATGTAAATTTTAAAGGGCAAGGGCTTTGCTTAAAAACCCTTGGCCCTGGAATTTTTTTCATTCCAAATTTCAATAATTTTTAACTCCATTTCTATTCAACCAAATTTCATGCAACTGGTGTCATTATGTAGAGAAAAATTAGGCCTTCACATAGGATACAATGTCTCTTCACCAACCTTTACCAGTTTCGAACTTGGAGCCAAAATTCTCTTTCCCATGTTATCCAATGGGGAGACCTACCAACCCTGAAGCGCTGAGTCAGCAATTTTTACAATGAATGTTAGGAAGTTTATGTGCATCGCCCCAAAAAAGCAGGAAGAAAGTCTTCAATTTCATTTATATTTTGCACATATATGTCCTCTGGGTAGTACTACATTACTGTAAAAGGGCAATTAGTTTCATCAAACAGCTTAGGTCCTAGAATTTTTTTATCACTGAATTGCTGACCTACCTACCTCCCAGAACCCTGGACCGCTGAGTCAGCAATTTTTACAATGAATGTAAGCAGGTTTACGTGTTTTGCCCCAAAAACAATAGGAAAGACTTTTTCAATTTTCTTCATACTTTTCACGCATATGTCCTCTAGGGAGTACTATGTAAATGTAGAAGGGCAAGGGCCTTGATTAAACACCTTAGGCCCTGGAATTTTTTTTCAGTCCAAATTTCAATAATTTTTTACTCCAGTTCTATTCAACCAAATTTCATCCAACTGGTGTCATTATGCAGAGAAAAATTAGGAGATTACATTGGATACCTTGTCTATTCACCAACCTTAATTAGTTTTGAACCTTGAGGCAAAATTCTCTTTCCCATGTTATCCAATGGGGAGACCTACCTACCTACCTCCCTGGACGGCTGAGTCAGCAATTTTTACAATGAATGTTAGTAAATTTATGTTTCTCGCCCCAAAAAAGCAGGAAGAAAGTCTTCAATTTCATTCATATTTTGCACATATATGTCTTCTGGGTAGTACTACATTACTGTGAATTTATGAGAACAATTTGGAGTGAGGACACCCTATTTCGCACCCCCATGATATTGAACAAGTGAGGACACCTAGTGGGCACCCCATGGTATGGCCCAATCGCACTCTGAACGGCACAAATTTCATGACCTTATTTCATGACACCTCTGCGCATTTCAGGGAATAAAAAAAAGCTTTTCTTCACAGTTCCAGGAAACTGGCCAGAGACAATGGCATAAAATTTTTTTTCAAGAGACCTTGGAGACTTCTCCAGTGCAGAAATTAATGGTACTGGACAAGAAAGATAAAAGGAAAGGAAAGTTTATCGTAATTGTCAGGGACAATTGCAAGTCTAGTTATTATTATTATGTTATTAGACCTCGGAAAATGGAGAATGGAACGTACACAACAGTACAGTAGGGTGTTCCTCTCAGTGATATTTAATAAAATTTTCATGGTATACCAGATAACGCATGACTGTCATGCTGAGTTGTCCCATGCTATATGCTATCTTTCTTTCATATTTATATTTGTCACAACTCAGTACATGAAGAATATTTCAGTAATACTTTTATTTAATATGCGTCTAATAATCAATGATAATACCAAACACACACTGAAAAAATGTATAATGTGTATTATATACAGTTGGTTTCATTAAAAATGGCCTGTCAATACAAAGCTAGCCAACTTCTGCCATACGATGCTACCTGCCCCTATACAGAACTGTCTGGCTATAGCTGTAGCTGGCTTCTCAAAGCCGGATCTAAAAGTACATGCAAATGCATATTTAATGATATATTAGATAATTTTTTGTGAAAGAGCCTTTATTGTAAAATGAGAAAAACATTTTATCAATTTAATTTCGTAAAAAATAAAGGGCTAGAATTAATAAAATAATGCATTTGCCCCAATCGACTCAAGGTCTACAAGAATACAAAATTAGAACTTTAACTGTAATTAGTAAATTACAATGTCATTTTCATAAATATACGAAAAATGTACAATTAATGCTTAATATAAAATGAATTTTGACTAATTATCTTAGCTTTAAAGGTTTATATTTTTTCTGTGTTGGTAGTTGTAAGCCGACTATTACCTAGGAGTAGACAGAAGCAGCTGGCTTCAGCATGTAATAGCTACAGCCAGGAATAGGTTGCTACAGCTGTCTAGAGCCGACCATATTATATGAAACTGACTGTACGCAGGTTTTGTATGGTATAAAATAGAATAGAAAAGACTAGAAAAATATAGAATTTGAAATAGAATAGAATATATTAGAAAAGAATAGAGTAGAATCGAATAGTCTTTTGTTTCACCGATCTGCTTTATTTCACAGAAAAATGCAAAGCTACACAGATTCGGTAACTAAAAAATTAACTTTGAAAGGTAGGTAGAAAGAAATATTGGCTATATTTTTATCGCAATTCTTCAAGAGCGGGTGTTGAGATGTAGGGTCATTCACCTGCCAAGTGATGGTCATATGGAATTACTTACATCTTGACCACACAATGCAGCGGCAGATCCAGAAAATTTCAGGGGGGGGGGGGGGCAGGGGGCGCCATTATAGAAACACTGCGCCTCCCTCAGACTGAATGGTATTTTGGCAATGTAAAACCGGTGCCTGGATCCGCGCCTTCAATGTCATTGTGTGTAAATATGCAATTATTTACAGTTTTCACAGCTCGGTTTGGTATCAAACTCCGCTAACTCCAAATCAGGCTTTGTTAACCCAGCTTTAAAGAGACTGCAAATTTGTCAAAACTGATAATCAAAATTATCCTTAAGTACCACTTTTTCAGTGTCCCTAATTGGTCAATTCATTACCTGCGCTATGAATAAAAACCCAGGAAGGCATCCATCTACTTCAGACCAATTATGTTATGAATTATTGTTTTCTTTACAACTTCAATCCTCTCTGACTAATCATGTCAACAAAACTTTCCATCATAATCTGTGCACACGATGTAGGGTATCACTTGGTCCATTTACTTCAATGGGCAGCACTGAAACCCCAATCACCATGGTAACACTTAATTATCCCCCATTCACCACTTAGTTTGATGCTCCATTTAATCTAATTTGCAGCTGAGCTGTTTCTCTTCTTACAGTCTCTAAACCAACACAGATTCACACAGACACTAGTTTGATGTATTTCACTCCAGAGATTTTTGACATATGCTTGTGGGATGTAATTGCAGTGGTGTCAAAGTGTCTATAAGATTATATGCCTAGTATATGATTTACTGAGACTCAGACTCTACAAATATTCCAGCAGATTTCATAGACTCGGAAACTGAAGCCCAGAGGCGTCACATGAATTCAGAACTCCCATCGGATAAGGGCTTAAGGTCATCCCTCAGCCAATAGAAGTACTGCATTCATTTGACGTCCTCAGGAGAGGTTACACTTTTTTTATCTTAACTCATTATGAGTGTTTGTAGACAATCATCATTGTCGAATTAATGATTGACACAGGAGGAAGTCAATTTAGCAGACATTCAAAATAAATGATCGACCAAACAAAGACAGCTGAATATGAGTTTAACTTATCTACTTTTCAATAAACAGTAATAGTGATCTTATTTTGTTTTTGATGCTGTGATTGTAGGTGCCATGGTATAGTGGTTAAGTTGTATGTTTGCTAATCATGAGGTACCAGGTTCGAAGCCCCATCACGGCATGTAGAAGTTGGACAGATCCTCCTACAACGTTTTACAATGTACACTGCCTCACCCTGCTCAGATGTAGTTGATGAGACTTCAATGTCATTGTGCGTAAATACGCAATAATTTACAGTTTTCACAGCTCGGTTTGGTATCAAACTCAGCTTACTCCAAATCAGGCTTTGTTAACCCAGCTTTAAAGAGACTGCAAATTTGTCAAAACTGATAATCAAAATTATCCTTAAGTACCACTTTTTCAATATCCCTAATTGGTCAATTCATTACCTGCGCTATGAATAAAAACCCAGGAAGGCATCCGTCTACTTCAGACCAATTATGTTATGAATTATTGTTTTCTTTACAACTTCAATCCTCTCTGACTAATCATGTCAACAAAACTTTCCATCATAATCTGTGCACACGATGTAGGGTATCACTTGGTCCATTTACTTCAATGGGCAGCACTGAAACCCCAATCACCATGGTAACACTTAATTATCCCCCATTCACCACTTAGTTTGATGCTCCATTTAATCTAATTTGCAGCTGAGCTGTTTCTCTTCTTACAGTCTCTAAACCAACACAGGTTCACACAGACACTAGTTTGATGTATTTCACTCCAGAGATTTTTGACATATGCTTGTGGGATGTAATTGCAGTGGTGTCAAAGTGTCTATAAGATTATATGCCTAGTATATGATTTACTGAGACTCAGACTGTACAAATATTCCAGCAGATTTCATAGACTCGGAAACTGAAGCCCAGAGGAAGTCACATGAATTCAGAACTCCCATCGGATAAGGGCTTAAGGTCATCCCTCAGCCAATAGGAGTACTGCATTCATTTGACGTCCTCAGGAGAGGTTACACTTTTTTTATCTTAACTCATTATGAGTGTTTGTAGACAATTATCATTGTCGAATTAATGATTGACACAGGAGGAAGTCAATTTAGCAGACATTCAAAATAAATGATCAACCATAAGATATTGATGATAGCAAAGACAGCTGAATATGAGTTTAACTTATCTACTTTTCAATAAACAGTAATAGTGATCTTATTTTGTTTTTGATGCTGTAATTGTAGGTGCCAAGGTATAGTGGTTAAGTTGTATGTTTGCTAATCATGAGGTACCAGGTTCGAAGCCCCATCACGGCATGGAGAAGTTGGACAGATCCTCCTATAACGTTTTACAATGTACACTGGCTCACCCTGCTCAGATGTAGTTGATGAGGCTGGTGTGAGCTCTTAAGCTTCTGTACTTAACAGCAGATCACACAAGGCTGAAAGATTGAGTAGACTCTAGATTGGCGAGCCATGATTGCACTGGTCAAGTGGGCAGATGGCAAGTACCATGGACTGACAGACATTGACTCCAAAACAAAACGGTTAAATATATAGTTTGGTTTCAGCAGAATGTGAAATATATTTCGAATATGACAGAGCAAAAAGCAAAGTGTGACCTCCTTGTACTATTCTTAAGTAATGGGTTTTCCCTACCTTTTTGGGTTGAAGTGCCCTTGGTCATCTTTACCCAGATTACACATCAGAAGAAGAAGAGGCATTTGGGATGAAGCTCTCATCAGCTAGATGGCACTCAAATGAGTCTTCGCCTTTGAACAAGATGTCCGTGAGATTGCAGGTGACGTTGAGCTTCTAACCTTCCGTTGTAAATGTTCAAGGTGAGGCAGAATACTTAGGTTAACCTACACACGGTGCTAAGCTGATGCACTTACAATTTGTTAATGCATCATGTGAGCGTATTTTTTGTCACCTGCCATAGACAGGTACAAGATAAATTGTCATTTAGGACACATGTGAGAACAACTGGAACATTTCAAACTGCTTATTACTTGGAAAAATGCTTCCGAAAATGAACCTGATGATGCATAAACAATGGATTTATTTTTAGTTTAATTCAGCCAAATTGCTCAATATTCACAATCATTTTACGACCTAATAATATGCTACGTGTGTAATTAGCTGCAATCTTGCAAAACTCACAGGTAAAAAGAATGTCAGGATGTTGGAAAGGAATCCATGATCATAGAGGCCTCCATCTTGCAATGATAGAATCTTGATATAGTTTCTCAAGTACCAAATTCAACAATGTTTTTTTTTTTATCAGATAATTAAGTCTATTGATAGAAGAATCTGATTATTAAGTTGAAAACTTTACCATCAGGTCATTAACCTTATGAATATTCCGATCAGTACTCAGTGTCTATGCTGAAGCAAGTAAAAAGACCCCACCCATGGGGTAGATGTGTGTAACATGGCGTTGAATCCAAGCCTTATCATCGCATCATTACGTCTGCCTCTGGCAGCTGGACATATATAAACTGACTAAACCTCAGACCCAGTAGCATTGAGACATTAGTGAAATTAATATCCCCTCATAGGTGAGATGGGTTTACTAATTGTCAAGCAAATTTCAATGACTGGGTAAAAATGACTCTGAAGACTTAACTTAATCTTTACAGTCTTTGGTTTATAACAAGTTAATCTGTTGTTTAATAACTTTTTTTATGACTTTGCACTTTGTGAACAATTAACAAAGTTGGTCAGTAGCATCCCATCGGCCGATTTAATTCACTGATGCTTTTAGCAGTCTCAAAACAATCCGAGGGATAACAAAGTGCCTGAAATAAAGCCATACACCACCAGACAGATTAATGACCCTCGCAGTCAGTTGCGGGTTAATTTGTCAACACTAGTCTAACCATGGGCATGCTGATGTAGCCTTGTGCAGCATGCACTCTATGTAGTGCTAAAATGGGCTTAGGTAGATTGATATGTATGATACTTTATTTTTATAATTGACAAAATACAAGTTATATATTTACAACAATAATGATGACTAGTGGTCGCAGAACTTAATTCAAAGTTATATTGAGACCACTAAATTTTGAGGAATGAGATGCATGAGATGAAGTTCAGAAAAAAATTATGTTAATAAAGAGAGCAACTGATGGAGTAACTATATTATTTTTAGTTAATTTCATTCTTCAGATGAAATTCACATGCTCTTACAACTAAGCATTTTCTATTTATGCATTTGAGAGCTATTTGATGTCCTGCAAACTCCTTTGACGTTCATATGCAATTAATATAAGGCATGAATATAAGGGATGCATCCTGTATATTCTTTTTACCCCTTTTGGTGCCTTTTTTCTCGTTCTCTCTTTTGATATGTTTAATTCATTTCAAAATCCTGCTTTGTACTTATAAGTGAAATGTAAATTGATTAAACGTTAGGCTGTTTTTGTGTGTGATGAATAAGCATAAAATTCTGTTATTTAGACTAGTATTGATCCACCAATAATAATCTAGATTAATATATTTCCATGACTTCATAAGCTGTAATTAGGTCATACGCACAGTGCAGAGGGGTCAGATCCTTTGATTTGTGTATTAGTTGTAGTACTCTAGGGGATTCATTATTCAGGTATTGAATACAACTCCACTATTGAATAGGCAGCATAACAACCAATTAAAGCTGTTAATTTTAAAGTATTCGCACCGAAGAAAAACAATAATAAAACACATTCATTGGTACATGGCCAATTGTGCCACGTGCGTTTTTATGCGTTTGGATAAACGCATGGTTTTTGCCTCATTATAATTGAAAAATATGCTAGGGGTAAGAAAACAGGTAGATTTCTTTTAAATGCTGATGTCTAAGTTTGCAATCATCCCTCTCCTAGGGTTGCACAGTCAAATCCCGAATCTTCAAATCATTAAAAACGTGACCTTGATAACACTATAGAACAAATCTTCCAGAACAACTGTATATAAACTGACCTAGGTTGCTGAATGTGATGTGATGCTTGTTGATGAGCTTATGATATATCTACCTACATTTACTTCCATGTATAAATGTGTATGTGAAACAATATTATATAGTACATAGAATTGCTGATATGATGTTAACTATAATCATCTATGTAAATAAGTTTCACTTGGTGGCTGGAACCATTACTAAATTTATTTTTATTTTTTCTCTTCTTTTAATGAAGTTCTATTTATTTTATTTTAAAATGTACAGCGTACTCATGTTTTGCAAACTTTTACTGTTGAATTTCAATGTATTGATGTTTGCGACAAATTTGTCATATTTGACATAATACTGTCAATACAAATTATATATATATAATTAGCTAAAAACCATGCATTTTCCATGCGTTTATCCTTCTCATGGAAAACTCATGTGGCACATTTGGCCATGTAGGAGTTTTATTCGACACTTGAGCTGTTAGTTCCAAGTGAAATGTGCAACATCTCTTTTATGTGTTCAGCCCCAATCCATAACAACCCATGACTGTAAACCATGCATATGACAGTGAAGTGTTGTACAGCCGTGTATCATGTATCCTGCTAATATTGGCCATGATGGATGACCTAGCTACTTCACCTGATGTGAACTTATAGCCTACTCCATAGATCAGTCTCATATAAATACAAGTTGCCTAAATACAATGGCAGTTGGCGGGTTGATATCACAGTGTGAAGAAAAAGATTGAAAATTCCCCGATGTTGACTAAAAGTGACCTCCATATGATGGCATTTCCACCCCATCTCTGCTGCCAGGACCCTGGGGCCATTATCATCTGCATTATAGTATAGGGTGACAGTTTTACACCCTGCGGGACACCTTACACTGATAGCATAGCTGAGGTGAAGAGTCCATTGCAGGGACACAAAATGCTGCCCAGAGTCGCAGCGACTCCAGGTCTTGACAGCCAAGTGCAACAGTCACGCGGAAATGGCTAAGGTCCAGTGGTCTCATTGTATTTTATGTGGCCCGAAAGAACCTAGAAGCAGTTTGGTCAAGATGGTGCTTACAGGTGCATCGGGTTGAGCGTGACTATTTTGCTTATAGCCTAATGTGCTGACTGTTTGCTTAGTGCATAAGAGTCATTGTAGTTACTGTTTTTTGGCATGATACTGGTCGGGCAGTAGGCTTCTTCGGAACAATTACTTTCTGCTCCAGTCTTTAAGGGTTTGGGCATTGGTCAGACCAGCACAAAGTGATCTCCTGCACCAGCGTGTATGAGAGTGTGTTAATAGTGCTTTATAGTTTGACAACCAATCTTAGGTAAGTGCTGTCGAATTATCAATTCTCCAGATTTAAGAAGTATTTGACATTCTACAGTGCCATGTATAATGAGGGCACAGCTCTCATAGAAGTGTTTTGTGTGGAACACATGCACCATTTTGAAACCATCTGTGCTGTAATTCTAGCTGCCGATTACATGTGTGTCCTATTATGTAATAAGACAAAGATAAGTCTCTAGGTCAGTTAAGTTTTAAAATGTATATTTTTCTATTATTTAAGCACAGTCATGCATCAGTGGTCACGTAAAGGCATAATTTTTTCATTGTCTACCTTAAACATCTTTATTAATTGAATGACATAATTTACCCTCTAATTATACATACATTCGATCATATTAACCTAACAACTTGTGGTATATCATTTCCAAAGTGCTAAACCGTGCATAAAGGCATTCTTTTTATTTGTAGATCAATATTTTGTGTCATTTCACACTCACTGATTAAGACATACACTGCATGTAGTGAGCATTAAACACAGGCGTGATTCTTTGATCTGTGCGTATGAGTTGCGAGGCTCATGGGATATGTGTGTGCGTCAGCTAATGTTGCATTATGGGTATTAATCATGGGATGTTGCATGCTGGGAGTTGTGACGCAATGAGTTATGATTATGTCACTGTGATATTAACTTCACACATGTGCCATGTTATACCAACTTCGCATTGTCTTAATGCTAATAGGTCGGAAGCTGAGTCAGCTTGTATGACCAGCTGCCAGTGGCACAAATGACTTGATATTATTTGCAAAAAGCAATTTGGAAGCGGGCACAAGTTAGCAGTTTCTGAGAAAAATGACCGAACGACCGTCCGCATGTGGGACATGCCAGAATATATAGTGCAGATGTGCTGCTGGTTGATTTTCCCATGTACAGCTAGGTTGTTTCCAAGATGATATTTTTTGGGCATATCTTGTATAGCGTCTGGTGCCAGTTCCTTGTAATGATACTCCATTGATCACTGATGATCTGCAGCTCTACATTTGGACTGCTCTTCGTGTCGTATTTTACCTTGAAAATTTTTTTATAATTATCAAACATGTGGTGGCCATAAATAAGAAAGGGTCAGTCTAGGAGTCTGCAAACCCTGCATATGAATCTTGACAGTGGTAATTTGCTGCGTTTTGTCATTACTGCCAGGGGGAATAGGTTTTCGGGTTTTCACCTGAAGAACCATCCGCCATCTGATGGAATTACAGACCTCCCTGATTTGTTTTACCTGCTAATGCATCATGGGTCTAGATATTCTTGGAAAGAATTCGAGATTATCTGTTATGTATGTATCATTTGACTAATCACAAAGGTAGATAATTTGGCCCAACTTCTTTTGTCGCTTTTGGATGTGGCACAGAACCATTTTTTCGAAGGTCCTGAAACGTTTGAATTAATCCATGTGATTAAAAAGATTACGGAATATTTGCATATATTTAATCTGTGATTCAATTTTGATACAATATATGAGGTTGTTTGTTTGAGCAACTCGGAAGGAGTAAGTGAAATGCTTACTGAATTGAATTGTTAATTTTTGAAGTGTGTTGATGAAAATGTCTGAACATATATAATAATCTTCTTACAAATAAGATAATTTCTGTGGACACCTCTTACCCCAAAGGAGGGTATTATCGGGAGGGCGGGTATTTTCGACACTTAAATTAGTTTGTTAAAAAAAATTAAAAAAATTGTTAACATTTTAATGTGAGTGTCGAAAATACCCGCACTGTCGATAATACCCTCTGTTACGGTAACTATAAAACATACATTGATGAAAATGATATTGTGAAAAACGCCTGTATGGGAGTCTGACATTAAACTTAGTTGAAAGAAGAACGCAGCAACAAATTAGATTAAATGGAGCCTTAAATAAGGTGGAGAATGGGAGGTAATTAAGTGTCTCCATAGTTATTAGGGTTTCTGTGCCACCTCAATGAAGTGAATGGGCCGGGTGTTAATTGCGCCTTGTGTTCACAGATTATGAAAGCGTTTTGCCCACATAAAATATTTTGATAAAATTAAATTTGCAAAAGAATACATAATTCATGGCATAAATGGAGCAAACTTTCTGAAAAGTAAACATATTTTGCTGGGAATCAATTAATGTTCCTGCATAATTGGGTTGGCCAATTAAAGAAAACAAGATCATTAAGGATGCTTAAGTTGATTGGTTTTTAATGGTACTGGCAAGTGTGTAATTTATATTGAAAAATCTCTCTCTTAAGGAAAAAAGATACTAAAAAATACCCTGAAATGTTCGGATAGTTTGCATGATCATTTATTCAACCCTGACTAAAACTAATGAAATAATCACAGTATACATGACAAAACATTGACCTACCTTATCTGCCAGTAACATTAGTTATAATCTGTCTTCATTATATAACCAATGTGTAAATAAGTTGACATCTTCCCATCATATAATGGCTGCTGAGGCTGAATTGATGTCACAGTCGATGTATTTGTTGCATGTGAGAAAGCTAAAGCACTCTACTTGTGTTTTCATGACTAGGCAAAATTAGTCTGGTGGGTGTTAAGGAAGATAACATCAATAAGCATGTTGACAGGATCAGAGAACATGTTGAAAAATAAAACTTAAAATAGACCTATATATAGGTGTAAATAGGAATTTTACACCTACACGCTGAAGGCAATAGCATAGATGTGCAAGTTTTCTAGAGGGGATGAAACCTTTTAGAGTCACAAAATCTTAACAATTTACGTTAAAATATGAAGAAAATACTATGTGTCCACTCCATCCCCCTAGGATTTGCGCCCATGACTGAAGCACTGTTTTGTGACTCCATTACTGCTCTTTCCTTATACAACTTTGCCATGAGAAGTCATCATACAGTAGCAAGGGTGGTAACACTGTGGGCGAAAACATTAAACCCCAGTGGCCTAGCCTATAACAGATGCTACTAATTTCACTTGTCAAAACAGAAAAACATATTTGAGATATATATATATATTTATTTATTTCATACACTGCATTCAGGTATAGACACATATTACAAATTACTCAGATAGTTTGTTAGTTTGGTTGTGACTCTGTACTCAAGATGTTTGGGTTCAAATCCGAATCTCTCTGCTGTTTATGAGCCACATCTCAGTCCCTCTCCCACCACACTGGATGCACTCATCACTTTCATTCTTCAGCATTTGGCAGAAGGATTCTGACCTTAGTGATTCTTTCAGTTTTTAATCTCTAAGTCCTTTTCATTTTTCAGAACTCTTAATTTTCTTTTTTATGAAGATTATTTGCTTTCACTTTGATGTCTGTATGAACGCAAAGGTTATTCTAGAGCACACAAACCAAATGCATGCTTTATGCAGTGGATGAAAATATGCCTTTTTGTGTCATATCAGCAAAATTCGTCCTTTCCTTGCCTATGTAATATTTTTAAACACCAGATGAAGGAAAATAAATGGTTGATACTGGTTTACATAAGGGGAATTCTTATCAGATCATAGTTTCATATCTTCAATCTTCATATAATTTTACAAAGAAGATTTTGTTACAACTTCATATGATTTTACAGAGAAATTGATAAGCTGCTGTGTATTTTCTATTTTTACACCAGAATTTCTGGTATTAATTTCAGTGAATACATTTGGTGATTGACCATCTTGAAAAACTAATCAATTAATATCAAATCACAAAATTTTGGGTGAATAAATATTGATTGTTCATGTTTACTAATCACACAGAAAACAAAAGCAGTGTTGCAGCAGCATTTCATGGAATGCATTTATTCTGAATTCGATTTTAATGTATCGATATATTTCCTGTCGTGTCCCATCAGTAGCATATTTAATTCAACTGTTTCATGTTTTGTGCAAGTAAATAAGCATTACCAGATATGGTCTGATTTGTTCTTAGTTGTAAACTAGTACAGGACATACCATGTTTTGTCAGATTTATTTGAATTAAACTCACATTGCAAAAATATGAAAATATCAAGCATGGATGTCTGAATAACAATGGGTTTTCCCTGTACTGTCCGTTGCTAGATAAACTCAATCGTAATTGAGTTTGCAAAACCATTTTGTGAAAGAATGTTTTCATTCTAATAGTTCAAAACATTATGTGACAAACTTTTTGAGAACAAATATACAAAATTACATGTCCCATACTTAATATCTGCAGAACTGTTCTGCTTTCATTATTATTTCAAAGAAATTAAAAGACATGAAATCTTCCCAAGCATGCTTGTGAACAAACTACAGATGTTTTGAAATGCTTTGTTGGTAGATTATGGGCCAGATGGAATGAAAGAAAAACATCTGTCTTGTTCTTCTTCATGCCTTAGTGTGGTCTTGTTCCTGTATTATCGTTTTTGGAGACAAGGATTAATGAAGTGGCCTGCACAGATGATAAGGGGAAATGGTAAAGTTTTCACTGTGTAATGTATAATAATTTTTTTTTTAAACTAGGATTGGTGTAAGAAGTTTATCTATGATCTTTGATTGGATAGGATAAAATGTTCTTACAACTGGGCTACATACATGATAGATGGAAGATGTTATGAACCTCTCCTTTGTGTACCTTTGTTTTTAGTGTATCATGTGAATTATGTTAACGCTACCAGAATGCCTAGTAGATAGGGCCCCGAATGCCTGGATTAGAGAGGCAGGTAAGAACACCACTCGCCGAAAATGAAAAGCCACTTCAGCATGTACACAGTAGTCGACTTTGCCTGACATTTTTGGAGAGCGGTGTATGTATGGTTTTATATAGGTAGTAAGGGCCAGTTTTAAGTAGATTTTGACCTAAGGGTAAGTAGTAAGGAAATAATCATGCATTTATGTTTTGTGCTTATGGTAATTTTAGTTTTAAGGACCCCAGGTATTTTATGGGTTGTTCTGCTTGCTAGCTGAGTGGGTGTTCCTTTAATGCACTGATAGCTTAAGGGTTTATAATGGGTTGTCCCAGCACCCCGCTGTCTCCTAGCATGTGAGGATCACAGCTAAAAGGGAATAGCTTGCTCAAACAGCACTAAATTGACCTTGTCCTTGTCATGTGGTTTTGTTTGCATGTAGATCTGGGCTGCGCCAGGGTGCAACTTTTCCGCCCATTAATGTGACTGACAGAAAAGCAAGTTTGAAAGCTTTGAAGTTAAAACTTTAAGGGAAGGTTTGTCTTACAACAAATGGGGCCATGTTTTGAAGATTTGAAAGCAACGTTTGCTCTTAATTGCCTTGTGTCACAAGATACACAGTAGAATTACAGTGCACAGTTACTCCTTTTGCAGGGATTGATATCATTGAACTTTTACTTTTAATGGGAACATTAAACTTGAACCCCACTACACAGACCACCCAGGATTGCAAGGAAAGGCAGTTCTTATTATGAGGTGTGCCTGTTATTGAGCTTATTTTGGTGTACCAAATGCGGATGGGGTAATGGTAGTGTTTACTGATATATATTAGGTATATGCCCTCTCGTAAAATTTTGGTTGGAAACACTGTACTTTGATAACATAACAGTTCTGGTAATGAAAAAACTACCATGCTCACAAAATTATATTCAGACATATTTGCAGTTGGTGAAAATTGCTGCAAACGATGCATGGCCTGCTGCCACAAACAGACGTAATGATGAGTTGATATGGCTTGAAGGCCTTTACGAAATTTAACTGTAAAATTGTGTCACGAATGATGTGACTGATCAAATGAATGCGGTTTTCGTTTTAGTCGATCACACTGTCTCTTGCTATTGTCTTGCTGCAGTTGTAAAGAATTAGGACATTCGGGATGACTTTGTTCATGAACATGATCATACATGTGTGGAACAGTTCGGCATTGTATTTGTTTGAATTTTAAACAACAGGAAATGGATAGAGACCTCTCACTATAGTCCATCGTATAGACAAGGATATCGCACGTGTATGTCCTTGCTAAGATTAAAATAAACGTTCAAATTCAAAAATTATTTAAGAGGGTTTACTGAACATAGCTTTGGAACCAAAAATGCACTTCAGGAACTATCATGTGACTGGGTAAATGGTGCTTATAATATCACATCGCCAACCTTATGCAGAACCAAATTTCATCTATTCCCTTGAAGCAAACCCCGAACCAGAACCTCTTCAACGAACCCAAGAGAGTACTCGGTGCCTCATCGAGCATCTTGGGGACACTTGGTGCAAATAGACGTTGTACTTAGCACCGAGATTTATGATCAATAAAGTTGGCTATCCTGCTTTGAAGTTGAGAAAAATGGTCTAATAAAAACTGCATGATGTCATAGAATATATATGGAAGGGTTTATTAGTTACTGCCTGTGGTGGAGAATATATTGAGAGGTTTATTAGTAACTAAGGGTTTCGTAAAGAGTAATAAATAAAATGGAGCAGTCTCAGAATAAGCCTTGGGGATCTGAGTATCCAATGACACAAAGAATGACACAAAGAATGACACAAAAAATGACACAAAGAATGACACAAAGAATGACACAAAGAATGACAGGGAATGACACTGAGCTTGCATGGAGCTCAACTCATTAACTTTATGGAGGAGCTGACCTGAGACAGGTGAAAGAAGAGGCTTCTGTGCGCCTACGCATCTAACATGGTCAAAAACCATCTGCTAAGGAATGTGGGTTTTGCTAGTGAAGAAGATTATTCTCTGAAGCTGGATGGTTCTGAAATGGTCTCTCATTAATGAAGCATTGCAATGAAATATTAGTTGGTAAAGAATAATGAGAAATATCGAAGTGCAAAGTATTAGCAGTACTTCTCATACCTTATGTACAGTCTTTTACAATACACGCTAGCTATCATTATGCCAAATGATCTTGTTTAAGCTGTCTACAGGAAGCTTTTACTTAAGTACTTCTTAGTTATTAACATTTTAACCAATTAAATTCTTGTGAATTTTGAGTTATGAACGGTGTTTACGCTGCGGGGTTTCAGTTGAATGCCTATTATTCGGTTTCTCCAGCTTTAGATTTGGCTAGCTTTGGCTAGCTGTAGCTTGCTGTAGAAGGTTGGTTATGTGTAAGACCGAGTATGCTAATGAGCCCGCTATTCAGGTTGAAGTTATTTGAAGGGATAAATTATATTATGTAACCTGTGATTATCGTTCTTTTTCACCAATTTCTATCAACTACCAAATGCTGAATGGTGTTTTAGTTTGAATTAAATCGTGATTTCTATGCCCTTGGTCATCATTTAGTACATTTTTCTTGGTTTTATAAAACCTAAAAGCCGTTTCAGATAGTTTTTATTTTTAGAATATCAATAAATCGTGATTTATATTGGGGTACTTTTTACTATGATATAACTGCTTAGGCAACAAAATAGTTTTTTAGTCACCAGCCAATAAACATACTCTTAGCAATATTTGTACATTACTTAATTCATTTTATATACCGTTTCGTTGCAGTATAAAATGACAGATGCACGTGAACAGAAAGCATTTCGTTTACCTAGAGCCATTCCGTATTGCAGTTATGACTGGTCAAGGATATTAATGACGTCGTCTGCTTTGACGTCTGCATTCGTTCTCTTTGATTTGGCGCCAAGAATTATTTACCCTTTTCTGGTTATGGCCACATGACAAAGGGTCATGGCACTCTGGCAAAATATTGTCTGTGTTATGTTTGAAGAGGGAATGTTATGTCCAGCGGTCATTGTTTATTGCTTTGACCCCTATAGGAATCTAGTACAAATCGTAGGACCTAGTTAACGAAATGGTTATTGGAATTTCATTATCAGGAATATAGTTAATTGACGATTTGAAGCAAATTTCAATTAACTGATAAAAGGCAGGAAATGCTCAATTCCTTGAACAGATTATTCACCCAAGAAAACCATCATAATTTTCAACAGGTCTCTTAATTGTTCTTTGGAAAATAATGAAACTTGATTCAGTGAGAATAATTACTAATAGTGATTCATGGTTTCAAAAGATATTCATTGATCAATGGCAGAAAGACAACGCAAATTTGAAAGTCAGTGTATGGTTGATATTTATTCAAAGTAGACTGCAGTTAAGTTACTTCTCCATTGATGCCAAAATGTTGGTGCTCTCTAATGCACTGTATGAAGAACTCCACAAGTAAGGCACCTTAAGGAACACAGTTGTCGTGTCTTTAGCCAGTGACTTCAAGATGTCTGACTGACTGAATAAGGTTGTGTATATCAGAAGACGTGGGTTTGTCAGTGAACATTTAAATCAGTTAACATCCACTTTCGCTTCGTGACTTGTCGCCCTGTCATTGGCTGCCAGATAACACGTGACGATCATGTGACAGGAGGTCAAAGGTCACGTGACAGCCATGTTGACACCACGTGTAGTCACGTGACCCATAAATCAGGCTTTATCAGGGGGCAGGCCGTGTTTGTTTCAAACTGTCCTTATGTGGTGATGTTTTCATCCTTTTCAGCTTTTGATCTTCATCTGATCTTGCCAAACCATTTGGTTGCTGAGGATGGAGGTGAATAGGAAAAGAGAGAAAGAGACAGTCCAGTGATGGGCTCATTTTGGGTGCTGCCAAGTACCTTAATGGGTAACTTTTGGGGTTCTAAGATTCCTGTAGCCCTAAATTGAAGCTTAATAGAAACCCTAAATTGGACCCTAAATTGAAGCTACATGTGTTTGGTATGATAAGGAAGCTCTCTTTTGTGGACTTTGTGCCTGATTTGTGGCCTACATTGAAACAGACTTAATTGTACAAAATAATCAAATAAATGCCATTGCTGTTTGGTTTGGTGTCAGGTGTTTAAATAGTGGTCTACCTCTGTCTAGATCTTCTAGATTGTAAAAGATTGAACATATGAGATGTACTGTAGAATGTACATTTTGATAATGGCTAAATAAGGAAACAACTTCTGTGCTATTACTCCTAATCAGTGTTTCATAATTAACCAAGAACGCCCAGAAAACCTTTTAACCATTCTATTAATAACTTAAAATACTCAAGATGAGGTTGAAATTGTAATATTCAATCCTGTAACCGTTATCGAAATACTATTAACCAGAGAAATGCCACTTGATTCTGAACTCTGCAGAAGCTCATTTAAACCCAGCAGACAATCTTATGTGCTCAACCACGAAGGGAATCACATGTTCTTAAGCAAGCAATGAAATCTGTGGGACATGATAGAAGCGTCTTATACTGGTTTTCTACTGATACTTAATGCAATCTAAAGAAACCTCTCTCCTTCTTATTGATTAGAAACTAATTGCTTAACTGAGTTCTTGTGTGTTTTTCTGCTTTTTCTGTTCTTTAACATTTCATTTACTTTCCATTAGAAATGTAGCTACTGTCTCAAAAAAAGTCAATATGTTGCCATTAAGAAATTTACTTAATGCTTGAAAGAGAACTGCATGCAAGACTATTGTAGGTTAGTCTTAAGTTAAGCTGATTTTAGTCTGGTGAAAATTTAGATAGCCTTATAGTCAAATATCCAATCATTATCTTTTATACTATGACTTTTTTTCCGGAGATCTTGGGAACTTTTGATGATGGCTCACTGACTACCCCTTAGCTCACATGGTATTTACACACGACTTTATCATCTCATCACTACGTCTGCCTATCGTAACTTGTCATACAAGCTAAACTCAATGTCTATACGTCAATACAAGTGTTGGGCATTATTTTACAGAGAATATATACCAATGTAAACTTATCTTGAAGCATGCAGTCTTATTTTATGGTGCATGATCCCAGTCCTTGCATTTTGAAGATGTATGGAAGCAAATCTTCTGTTAATGCCTTTCCAAATTTACTCTGCAGGATTTTAAGAGTAGTTGTATCCAGATATACATAAATAAACACACTTTAACACAGGGGTCATTTTTGGACCCTGAAGTACTCCCTATTCAGCTGATATAGACATTTTGAAGTTTCAAGAGGAAATACAAAAACATGGAAACGGAAAAAAGCACACTAACCCCAGAGCAAAGTCAACATGATGCAGTGTATTGGCCTAAGAAGGATGAGTAGACAACATTCTCATTCCTTGCTATGATGGAGGAGGCTGGGACATGTGAATGCATTAAGATGTACAAGTAACTCAAGTACATGCAATCTCCGAGAAGATTTACGAAAGATTTAGAAAAGAGTTTTGTTTGGACAAGAGCAAGGCATTTCTGGTTTAAGATGGGCAAGAATGAGAACAACTCGGGGATGGGAAAGAAACGTACTTTTCTGCTGACTCACAGAGTACACTTAAATTACATTTTAGGTTTTTTAGATTTAAAATTTTCAAAAAGTGACAGTTGGTATCATTATTCTCACTGAACACGTGAGACAGGTTAATAATCCTATCTACAGGATAATCCATTTAACATAACAAATTAGGCCAACGTTTGGCTTATATCGATAATGCTGTTGTCCTACTGATGAGGGCCCAGTGTCAGACTCAATCCATCAATCAATCAACCAATCAATCATTCACTCAAATGTACCTGTATATGTAGTATTATCCACCACCAGGCCGACATTGGCTCAATTAGGCATAGCTATTATCTGGAAAATATGAAAAATGATAAATGTTTAGTTCCCTAATGATGATAATTGGCACCCAATATGGCAATATCTTCGTTTGGAATACTGCACTTATGCAAACCCATCAAAATACTCTCAATATCCCTCATCATTTTGTCATCACTATACTGTATGTTATGGACCACAATCTCTGTTTGCCACGTTGTCTTTCTGATTTACTAGTAGTCTGTCTGTCTGTCTTTCTGTCTGACCTTATAATTTAGGGTTAGCAAAGTTTCTCTACCCTTTTTGTCCACCTATGCACCATCCCCCAGACCAATCTTTATCTCGCTTCATTTCAAAGCAAATCATGAAGGAAAGCTACAATTGACATGGCTGCTCTAAAACGTGCAGACTGTGAGATTCCTGGGTATTTATAGATTCGGAAGTTTTAATTATGCAATTTTCTTTCATTTTATAGGGTTCCATGTCGTATTTAGAGTTCATTTAAACTCTGCCAAAGGAATCCAGACCAATATTATTGATGTCGGGAGGGGCATAAAAATGGCCGTTTTAAGCATCATGCCCCATTCAGCATTGATCAAAAGTTTCGAACAGAATACTATTGAGTTTTACTATCGGATTAAACATTACACTATTGAATTAAGCGTAAAACTATTGAATAGCTATTCGGCTGGTATGTTAACGGCATAATGCTGTATTTATCACAGTGAATAAGTTATTGCTTTAAATACATGTAATGTAAGAGAGTGTATTGTAGGCTATCATGTGATTGTTCATTGTTTATTGTAGCATTGTTCATTTGCAAGATGGCTGTTCATTGTTTTCGGTCATAAATACCATCTCTGCTAGTTTGTGTAAGATTCCCTAGAGGTCTCTGTGTGAGCTAAGAGTCAAACAAACCCAAAGTAAACCCCATAAAGAGAATTAAGTGATATTGATAGCATTTATCTTTGTTTATGCTGAGTAAATCATGGGGTGTTGCAATACTCTGTTGTGAGATGCACATGTTGTGTGCACTGCGCACCTCTGTAATTGCTTAACAGCAGAATTCCTTTTGAATCCTGAGTAATACAAACCTGTCAGGAGTCTCCATGTCACTCAGGATCAACTCGTTTATTAAAGTAACAATTCGTTCTAAAACATTCAGTCTGATGGCAAATGTCAAATGTTGAACATTAACCTTCTACAAAGTCAAACAGCACGTACATGTACAACCGAAATCAGGCAAAATTGGATTGGTTTGTCTGCAAAATACGAACCCATTTTCCTATCATTTTTGGCATTCTTTGTGCATGTATTACGTTGTATTATCTCGGTAATATTTTGTAACTCCCATCACAGTATATAACTGGCCGGCAGATGTAATGATGAACTGATACGTTTTGGTGGTGTTTTGTCTATTTCATCATTACATCAGATGAATAGCAGTATGACCTCATTGACCTCCGATTGAGAGTTCCCTCTAAAGTGTGCTCAGCCTGGGAATTGAACCCAGGGCCCTCTGATGAGCTAACCACTACTTTTAGTACAACACCACACATCTGCCGTTTATGCAATGTCATTACCATGGCATTTTCTTCAGCTAGATTTAGAATCACACTTGAGGGATAGTATTTCAGCTGTAGTATAGCCTCACGTGCATTTGCCTAAGTTCTATCACTGGAGACCAACTTGATGAAATGGCACAGACATCCTAGCTTCCCAGAAGACCAAAAACAGACAGAACGGTAATGATTTACTTTACAAATGAAGTCTCCATGTCATAATCAATGTGAGTAAAGTTACAAACCGTTCTCAACATTTCGCTTGACAGTGATTATTGAACATTCGACCTTTTAGCAACAACATATGATGGTTCAATGCCAGTGTTCAATGTATCAATGCCACTGTGCTGAAGTTTAGTCAGCTTATAGGACCAGCTGCCAGAGGCGGACGTAATGATGAGATGTATAAGTAAACTGTTTTTTGTTTTTATTTAGTCTGTACCATTTCAACATTTTGACAACAGGTCTTGGGTGATAGGAAAATAGTTTATGCAGACATTACTGAAATTAAAGGACTTGAGTCTGTTCATGAATGTATATTTTTATTTTTCAAACTGTTTAAGAAAAGGTGCAAGTTTATTTGACTGCATAGCACTACCATATCAGACCTAATATACACACTCAAGGCTCTATACACTAAAATGTTAGAGCACCTGAATAGGGTACCTTCGGGATTAATTATGGCGTCCATGTTTTAAGTATTTGGGGAATATGTTGATGAGAATGAAATATGAAGTGCTTGATCATTGAACGTGTTCTTTATGATTGTCTCCTATCCTTGTAATTTTCCATCACTCATTCCGCATCCCTCCCGTTTCAGCAGCCCTCATCACACAAAGCTATTCTCAGTAGGTCTCCTCCGGGTCCGGGGAAACTTGTATTTAATCAGGCAATGGTCCCAGTGCAATGGAAAACCACAGAATAGAGGGAAAGTGTTTTAGTAGCTACAGCAGTCTCTAACTTTTCACCAGTTTGTGCATTATCCAATTAGTTTGAATCCACATTTTACGACTGTGTTGGACTATAATTCTGAGTACACAAAAAACTGGTTATTGTAGTAACACGCTTGCAAGCTATATTGAAAGATGATCAGTGAAACAATTTATGAGTTTGTTACCGTGCATTTCTTTATAATGAAATATTCTCTCAATTATGATAATGTTCTAATTATGAAACTAATTAATCTGATAAATTCTGCTTTTTTAATACTTTTTAATGGAGTCTCCTTTAGTACGAGTTTGTTCAGCTTTGACAGTTATTGAAAAAAAAAAAAAAAACAAGACTGAAATTCGTTGAAAATTGATCTGAACACATTAATATTGTACAGAAAGTGAGTGAGGACATCACAGAGGCTGTAACAAGATGCCAAATCATTTATAGGTGGGCTCTATTCTGATGTTAAATGCACAGTTGCTGTGTCATAATTTTCCTGAAAATTGGTCTAATTTTGAACTCGCTGATGGAAATGATAGCTCTCAAAGTGCCAAAGGATAGCACTTATTCATTCAAAGGATAGCACTTATTCATAGAAAGGATAGCATTTATTCATTCACTCATGCTGTCTGGTAGATTGCTCCTGTTTTGTGGAGTGAAATATCATGTTTGTTACATGAATAGTGTAAATTATTTGAGTCAGCTCATTTGTCAACTTGTGAGAGTTCGATTTTTGAGAGCTTGACCTTTTGTCCTGCTAAAGTGACTGCAATTACTCCCATGCATTATAATTCAGTCAAGTGGTATAGCCTGGGGCTGAGTGACTGTTGTGATTGGTTTGGAGTACACTCTCCACTCAGCACTACTCAAAAATCATCCACTGCGCATCACCAGACTTGTCGCATCAGTTCATGCGCATCAATAGATTTTTTTTCATTCATTTTTCCCCTTAGATCTAAACTTTTTTGGTTCTCCAAAAAGAACAGATACAAACACAGAGATTCCAATGATGAGCTGTGCAATGGGGCATTCAAATCGAGGCTGAATTGTAACTGGGGGTAACGGGAAATAATTGTATAATGTGGCAAAATCAACTACCACTGCTGTAACATTAGATTACTGAAACGTATCATAAAAAATCTAAGCTCATTCTGTTAAAAAAATTATAAAGGGATACAATTTAGTAGTGAATTAAAAAAAAATCTAAAATGTCAGAAATTGAGTGATTTTGAAAATTGATCCGACCAGTACAAAGGGAAAAAAAAGAATTCCAGACCAATAGAACTGCATGAGAATGAAAGTCCCAGATGCCATACACCTGTAACCCGATACAAAATATAATTTAAACCATCAAAGCTCATAATGCATATCATTTTCAAAATCTGCTCCTGTCAGCATATGCATGCAATCTGAAGGAATACTTTGATTGTGTAAAAAAACACAAAAATGGAAAAAAGAAACATCATATGGTTTCGGTAGCTTCTCGTGTGTCATTTGTATGGAATTACAAATCCTTAATTGGAAACAGTCAGAGTTAGGGTTAGTACTTGTGCATTGTTTGATATTTGAGTAACACATCTCATATATCCAACAGAATTCTCTCTGAAGCCATCTCACTATTAAGACTTCTAGCTGTGAAGACCGCTCAAATTTCGAGGAATTTGCTCATGTTATTGTTATTAATGTATTGATTAATACAACAACTCCCATCAACTGTGGTTATTTACTTCACAATTAAAACCTTCTCACCTCAGTTTTTACCAGTAACCTTTGGGAAAACGTGGTCTCAAAGGCTAAGGTCTATTGTAAATTTTCAGTGGCTTGTCTAATCTGCAGTGAAACATGACAGCACAGGACTTTATGGCCACGCCGCACAAGGACTGCCCATCATATTGTACATTGGAGTCAGCCCCCACCCCCTCAGCTGTTGAACATACGAGGTCCCACAGGGGCTCCCTGGGTCATACCATCCAATTCATATAAGTGCTCCCCATTCCATGCACCCCCGTCCCAGCTGCTTTATGTATCTATGAAGATGACAGTTTGAGAGTTCTAGTGGTCAACTGGTCAGTGGTCAGTCGGGGTGCCAAGTTAAATAACAATTATAGGTGATAATGACAGAAATAGAACGTGACAATTTTGAGTCATTTTCTACAGTAAAAAGCAACTTTGAGGCTACTCTCATCAAAGAGTATGTGGACCTATGGCAACAGTATCATTTGGACAATAACATTTTATTAATAGTAATTTAAAGATTTTTACATGGCCAAATTTGCCACATGCGTTTTCCACGAGAAGGATAAACGCATGGTTTTTGATGGTTTTTGCCAAATTATAATGAGGTGAAAACCATGCGTTTATCCAAATGCATGGAAAACGCACGTGGCACAATTGGCCATGTAGTAATGATATTCTTTATTACCTCATTACAGTGATGGTGGACAGTTTAGCACTCCCTGTTGCAGACTAACTGACACCATTCCACCATGTGATGTAGTTTTAAAAAGGCAAATTTGGTTGGTCTATCAACAATTGCTTCCGTGATATATGTTCTTTACTTTCAGTGTACATTGCATCACATTGTGTGAGGGAGCCTGACTGGGTATAATTTACTGACAAAAACCTCACATTACGTTGTCAGATAAAAGCTATTGACATGTCCATAGAAGTTGTTTGAGTGCAGAATAACTTCATAATAACCACAGTGATGGTTTCGGCCATCGATTCACTGTGACTGCATCTAATAAAACTTGCACTAGGGCGCGTCTCAATCGCCGTATAAGTGAAAAATTGAATTGTGTATTGAACACCAGGATCGCTGCGTGCAGGCCAATCTATCAATCGAATGCATGACTGATGTGAAAAATTCCATTGGGCCTCTGCAGCAGCATTGCAAAAGCTAGCCTTTTAGCACAATGGTGTGCTAAACAATGCCATTGTTCACTGTTTATATTTATATGGCCAGTGAATTGGACAATACATAATGGTAACAATCAACAGAACTCACAGGTATACATAAATAAAAGTAAACCAACAAAGAGTCTAATTATGCACACACTGATGCCCTAATCTATCTAATAGCAATGACTATTAGTAAGTGTATTTAATGTGTATATTGCCCTGTTGTGTATGATTTTGTTGGTTGTACTTTTACCATAATTATCATTGTCAGTGGATGTTGATACAATTTGGCCACAGAGCAAAATAGTTAGTGTGAATTACTGGTGTACTTTGTCAATTACCTGCTCAAAATGAACAGCCTGGTACACGCTTAATGTTAATGTAGTTTCTATTCAGTGTTAAGTAACTTTGCTTGCATTGAGGGCACTGCTTGTTGCACATATTTATGGCCTTATAGTGATGTGAAAATTGCCTTTGTGCTAGACCAGTCATCCAATATATGTCCCATGTTTTCTGGCAATTGCTGAGGCTGCTTCTGACAGTGCTTGCAACTGTATGTCTGTTGTATAGGCAATTATATGATTTCCCTCTGCCTCTAATGCATACCCCAGCTCCCAGGGGGCGCATAGATCACTTTTGGTGATGATCATGGGGTCACTGAGTGCAATAGGTAAAAATATTGCCAAGGTGTCCAGTGTCATGCATCGGAGGCAGCCAGTGCAATGGGCAATAAATATCTATTACATGCAAATGTCTATTGATGGGATGTTGTCCTATTCAACCCTGCGTGGGGTCTTCGGGTACACTTATTGTGTGGGGTTAATTAATTTGTCAGAAGTGGAGAGAGGCAGAAATTCTGCTGCACTAAACTTCCAGTGGGATTTAATGTGTTCGAACCCAGATTCACAAAATCTCTGACAGAGGTCATATTATTGCCTCTGAGCCTAGCTAGAACATACACTATGAGAGAAAAGAGTATCCAATAAACTGATAACCCATTTTTATGATGTTGGACAACCAGGAACATAGCAGAATATTCATAGGCACTGACAATTTAATGACTGCGCCCCCCCCCCCGTCTGAAATTTTCTGGATCCGCCACTGAAGGAGGCCCAAAAAAAGCTACCAGCAGTTATTATTATTGCTTTCTTTTGGTTTTGATGGTTTTTGGTCTCTCACCATATACTGAACATATACCAACCATAATTCTCAGTGCCGAGTTCTGAACTTTGTTGACTCGGGAGCTAAAAAGCCATGTCGAGGCCTTCGTGACAGTCACTTATCTTATCTTATCTTATCTTGTCTTGTCTTGTCTTATATCTTATCTTATCTTATCTTGTCTTGTCTCTCATCTGATCTTGTCTTCGATAATTTGCTCAAGCTTGAAAATGAACTCATGACCCCCAACAGATCTGACGTACACCTGAACCACTTCGCCATCTTGCAACATCATTGAACTTTCGCTGCTGCCTGTTCACTGAACATATGACTTATGTTCGTGACAAATCTTAGTTTAATCATTATTTCGAGTTTCTGACCGACTCATAAATATGGCCCAAAATAGCCCTGACACAAGAGAAACGAGTGGACATTATGTGAGATTAAAAAGGATCGATCAAATCAAAGCATCGGATTTAGTTGAAATCACATAATGACTGAATTGACACCAGGTTGACACATCCATGATATTCGTTGCTTTCAATGACAGATGAATGCAGACATGCCAAGGACACAGGAGCATTTTATGGCAGTTTCGATTTACAATGATTGACCTTCATTTGAAAAGGTCATTTAACTGCGATTGGAAAGTCCAAGTTGCGTAAATTCATCAGTATTCCTTCACAGTGTGACGTAATAATAAATAATAAATCAATATATTTAATTAATAATGGCAATGCTTTATTAAAAGATAGTCATAAGGGTTGACTTATCACAAGTATACATTTGATAATTAGATAAATAGACATTTTAAATATACTAATAACAAATGAGGTATTAAAATATACATTTTGTAGAACATTTTAATATGAAAATGGTAAAATTTAAATTATTGTCAAAATGATATTCATTTAATAGTATTGGTATAAGCCAATTAACTATTAATTAAGATAAATAATTGGTACAAAATATATAGTGGGTATTCCATGTTATAATTATAATTATGAATATACACAGAACATATGATATTGATCGAGGTCGTTACTTCGCAAGTGCAAATATGTCAATGAATTGAGGTATGAATATATCAATCGGCAACTTTCCCCAATTTTTTTAGTCTTTTTATGTTGGTTTCCAAGCCAAAAACGAAGGCTTTGTGGAGCTTTACAATAATGCATATTCAATAAAATATGCAAGTTGACAAAACTGAGTATTTGCGCATGAATTTTAAATGCGATAATTGGGTACTCCACTCCATGTTATACACAAATATTTACTATGTATTACAATTAAATTTTTTATGGCAATTCATGTATTCGACAGACCGTGGTTTGACAGTTTTTAAAGGGCGCATGATTGCAATTTACATTTCATTAACTCCCAGGGGAGGATCTAGCTACTGACATTAAAATGATTACTGTCAATCGATATATCAATACGATATTGCTTTTTTAAGGCATTTTTAATTGGTTTGCCAAAATAGCTAACTAATGATCAATTACCAAGACTCATATTAGTGCATACAGTCATAAATAATGATAACCTATATGGATTATTGTTATTCACATTAGGTATGCATGGTCATATTTAACCCAAAGGAATTTAGGCAAGGTGAAATTAGACAATAGTCACCCCTGGCAAGGCTGGAATTATTCGCCCCCAGGGATTTTGTTTCATGCACAGGAACAAATCAGCAATTCTGATCAATTATGTAGAGTGGGTATTGTTGATAAATAACACATGGATCTTTTATGTGCAAAAGTTCACCCATTAGCTAGAATTGGACACAGAGATGGATTGATCATTCCCACCTTAATACCTATTTAAGGCTAAGTGACCAGTATCAGGTGCATGGGCCATTCCCTTGCCAGTATTGCTACCGCAGACACTCAGTTACACCGACTTCACTGCATATTATTTCAACTCGCAATATTGTCACTGAATATCCTACATGGACTACAGTTAAGGATTTGTCGCCAGAAGTAAATTTTCACGATAAAGCTGCCGTATGGAAATTGAGAATTACACTGAAAAATACAGGAACAGGAAACCTGTCTAAGGAAGCCACTGGACAATTTAAATGGCATTTAAAAATCAACAATGAGGGGAGGACTATTATTACCGCCCACAGAGCAAGGGCATTTGTCATGACAGTGACCTTTTCTGACCAGCTCATGAGTTACTGAAAAACAAAATTGCTCCAAAATGTATCGAAATGGCTCAGCCGGAAGTGGAGAAAAGGACAAGTGGACCAAGCACCTTCCTGCCTTCCAGAATGGAGAGCAGTTCACCTCTCCAACAGGAGAGCGGCACTCTGAAGATCCTTGGTATACGAGGGCCTCTGATTACAGCTTTGACCATGGTAGTCCTGCTTTCGGTAAGCCCAGCCATTCCAGAAACTAGCTTCATTTATTTTACCCTCCACCCTCCAATTTGGGGGCTCTTTTATGGCAGTAGCAGTATGTTAAACTATTTTTAGATTCCCCAAGAACCCGAACGTTTTAAAGGGTTTTCCAGCCCTTAAGGGAAGATTTAGTTGAGTGGAGGGTGAAGCCAACGGAACCCAAGAACCCTCAAATATCGACGTCAACCTCCTTCACTTTAAAAGGAGAGGATTTAAACTACGGGTATCTAGTACTTAGAACTAAAACCCCAACAGATTAAAGAGGTCTAGAAGAATTTTCTTGACAATTCAACTTGTTGAGCTATACTTTCCTGGAAAATGGCAATTTTTCAAAATCATCATAAAGTAAAATATAAACTCTCAGTCATGATTACATAACCAACACGTCATTTCAATGGAAGGATATATAAATTTTCTTAGTCATAACTCTAAAATTTTTCTTGTGGCTTCTGCACTTTTTCTGTAAAGTAGTTTTTCATCTAGAAGATGATTTATATAATAATTTCTGGCAGTTTCCATACAACCTCTTTGTCAATATGGTCATCGCTATGTCCACAAAAAGCCACAGCTTACTGACCTGACTTGACTGGCATTTCAGCACTAAAGGTCAGGGAATATTTTCTCGTCAACAAACGCCCACCATTAGTGATTGTTGTTGTTCTAAGGGATCTTCGGGTAACCCCTCTCTTGGTCAGTGCTGTAAGGGGTCCTGTAAGGAGTAACCTGTCAGCTTCCTTAAGCAGCCTGGCGGACATATTTCACCTTAACTTCAGGTCTTGTCCTTCCATTGATTTGTCGTTGATGTAAGCGATCCCCCAGGGGCGTCCATTTTGTCTTTTTTCATTTATGTAAGCAACTGTCTCTTTATCATCAAAGTCTCGGGTATTTCCGTTGTTCTCAGGATATACACAAAAGTGAATTGCTTCATGGGTGCTAGATTAATCTTTATTGGTATTTTGAGTACAAATGCAATGCTTCATAACGAAATAATTGTTTTGCTCAGCTAAATAAGCTTACACACAACTAGAAATAGGTAACATGAGTATCTTTGGTAATTGATATTATTTAACACTGATAGCAACTGTCAGCTCATCAATTATGGACAATTAACGCCATATCATTGATTGCTATGCAAAATTAACTGGGTGCCTTTGATTATAACACCACAGGAGCTAGGAAGCCTCACAAAAGGATCGATATTTAATTAAATCCTCAGATGTCAAATTTCTCAGCCTATTGTTCAGTCATCGATATAGATTTCGTTTAATGACTTTGTGTCATATCTACTTTACTTTCTCTGTGCTTAAATTGTGAAGAATTGTACTTAACCTACAACTCTTGGTCGTAATCTTCAGAAAAAGTGTTATTGTGGTCCACAGGAGATATATTTTGCAATTTGTATCATATTATGTTTTGTAATCCTGAAACAAACAAAAAACAAAAAATGTTAGATTAGTGGTGCCCTGTACGCGTTGTCTATGCTGAGGCAATTCATAGACCCAACCCATCAGGTATATGTGTAACATGATGTGGACTCCAAGCCTTATTATCTCATCATTACATCTGCCTCTGGCAGCTGGTCATATGCACTGTAAGCTTCAGACCCAGTACTATTGAGACACAGACAGACATAAACTTTATTAAAGTAGAACATTTTCTCTGGACATAGTACAAGTAACTAGACCCGTTTGCCCTATCCATGAGAGCAGTACTTACCTGTCCATGGACATATGGTTGGGCAGCTGACAGGATGGGTGTTGCTTCCACCAGTAAGCCCTGACAAGAATTATGCCAAGCATTGAAGATAACCCTATGGCCTGGTCATCAGCCGTCTAATCAAGCAGATCCCTGTCTGAGTGATCTGAGGACATTCTGAGGACATTTTGATGACGTGGTGATCGTTGCGCCCTCTGCAGTGATAACCTGCTGATCAAGGCGCTATCTATTTTTTGACCTTTCCATCCGCAAACTACACGGACCATTCCATGCGCAGGAATCGATGATCACTGTTTGGCTTCATGGCGACAAATAGTCCGTGCTTGGCGGAAGCACACATTGCCATAGTTGTGCAATTGGTCACGCTGATAGCGCCATCTACAGTACAAACACCAAACTGCGTGTCACACAAAAATTATGCAAGGGAATGCACTGTCCCTCAATATATCATGTAGGAAATAGGACATTGATAATACTATCCAGTCAAAACCCAATTACGATAGTTTTGGAGTTTTGGGAAACACTGAGATGGTCCTAATTAATGTCAAGGCGGTCTTCAAAGTAATAAATGAAGGTTTTGGCAGCAAGTGGTCCTGTAATTACATGAGCCAATCTTATCTTATCTTATCTTATCTTATCTTATCTTCTCTTCTCTTCTCTTCTCTTCTCTTCTCTTCTCTTCTCTTCTCTTCTCTTCTCTTCTCTTCTCTTCTCTTCTCGTTTCTTTTCTTTTCTTTTCTTTTCTTTTCTTTTCTTTTCTTTTCTTTTCTTTTCTTTTCTTTTCTTTTCTTTTCTTTTCTTTTCTTCTCTTCTCTTCTCTTCTCTTCTCTTCTCTTCTCTTCTCTTCTCTTCTCTTCTCTTCTCTTCTCTTCTTATCTTATTCCCATTACGGTTTTTTTCCTGCTGATATCATCATTGGGATTTCCCATGCACGTCTAGGTGATTCCCGTTCAGTTGGTCAAAGAGTTCCAAAGGTCAGTGACCTTTAATGGTCAAACCCTGACTTTGGGGCAGCTAAAGCTAATGGGCAGAGAGAAATCAATCGGATCGATTAGTATTATTATAATCCAGAAACATGATAAGGGAGGATGTTGGGGGCGTGAGCATCGCTCCACTTTAGTGCTAATAATGAAGGTGAGTGCAATCCTCCTCGGTTTACTCCATGTTAGCTAAGTGTAAACCCAAAGTATGAAGTGAATATGAGAGAAAAAGAGCAGCTAACTTTGCTCATGCCCCTATTATCGCCCTGCTGGGTTGCTAGGACTCACGATCTGCCCGTTTAGGAGGACACCCTACACCTGGGTTGACAGGAGAGCACTTTAACACATCATCATATTACACCAGCCGCAGGGATCCAATGTCCTTATGCCAGACTACTGTAATCCTATTAATTGCCTATAAGCCCATCACTGGCTTTGTATCTTCATGTGTGAAAAAAAGTTCTACTGGACTTAAAAGTACAAATGAGTGCATTGCATTGTATAATGATTTGTTATATATCCATTGTATTCGTCAATGGTTTGGTATGAAATGGTAAATCAACAGATAAGGATGCTATATAGAATTAAGTAATTAAGTTGTTTTGAAGAAGTCATGGTGCCAAAAAAAGAAAAATGAAGATATAAACACGATAACAACAAGCAACAAAATAAAATAAAAAGAAGAAATAAAGAAATAAAGAAACATGGAAATTTATTTCATTTGTTACACCTACATTTGTTCAACTACAAATCAATTGGTGAATGTGCAATAGTGTTCCCTGTATGTGAGGCATATGGACGTCCTGGCACACAATACCCTAATGCATTAAAGACTCCCTTAAGGCAGGTTATGACACGTGCACGCCATTCATCACTTGACCTACTTTGGTGAACTTCGTGGATACTTGATATGTCACAATGAAGGAGCTATAGTTGAGTGGAGTTTGGCAACAAACTTCTTGGTAATACTGCCAAAATATCTGATGCATATTGACTTATTAAAGATGAGTTAAAAACCCACTCTGATGGGTTAAAGATGATATAGATCATGCACCCTTGACCTAACAATTTGTTTATAACAGCCTTTGCAATTGGTTATGTACAAAGTATGAACTAATACATTTTGGGAAATTTTCGTGAAGTGTCGTGTTCTACTCTGACTTATTTTGACTTCTTTGTTTCATTAAGTTGAAGTTGCCTTCCATGAGGTAAACCGTATATGTTAAGGTGAAAGTTTTTGCCTTCCGGCTAAATGTAGTGTGTATTCCTGAGACAGGCCTTTGATGAATAATAAACCAGTGTAGTCTCGTGCTTGAGAACCTAAACAGGTTTGTGCTAAAGTCTCGAAAAGTCGTGGAATAAACAGTGCATGCAAGTTGTGGACTCCGAGACTTATCATCTCATCATTACGTCTGCCTCTGGCAGCTTGTCATATAAGCTGGCTAAGCTTGAGACCCAGTAGCATTGAGACATCGAGGGAGGGGTCAGAAACGGAAAGCAAATAAAAAGGAGACAGAATAGTGCTAGTTTTTTTTAAATAAGCAGAAAACACAAAATGTGTCAATTATTGAAGAAAAGGAAATTAAAAAGTTCAACTCCACAGAAGACAGATGTTTAAATGTAATGTCTGACTGTAAATATCCCAAATGATGAAACAGTTAAAATAACGTCATGATGTTCGGGGTAACAGCGTCGGACGGAGCGTCGTGGCGTCATTGGGGCGTAACATGTAACGTCACGATACGCTTGAGCGAGCAGACATGCTTTACAAGAGAGGGAGCATGCGTTGGAGCCATTACTCAAGTTTCTGGCTGTGTTTACCTCTACAAAATGCTGGGGCATCAATCTGCCATTGTTGAGCTGACTTTTCATTTGGTTTTCATGGCTCTTTCTAGCTATAGACACGCACTCCGTACTACGCAAGCACTATGGCAGGATTTACAGAGGACGAAATTGTAGAGGACGAATTGACCTGCGTTTGCAAAGGATTATGGGTGAAATTAACTTTTAAGTGATTTATTCCAGACTCATTTACTCTATGGTGGGCAAGCTGTATAGATGCTAAGTATAAAACTGCCTGGAACTTAGTCATATGGCCTAAATTAGTTACTTAAATGTGCAGAAGAAACTTGGTATTACCCGTTTTCGCCATGCAACGGGAAAAACAGTTTGTCACTGCTGACAATGTTTGCACACCTTCATATCATTTATCACAAAAAACGATTTATCTAAAAAAAAAAACTGATACATTTATCACATTTTTAATTTATCACACCTACCTGGGATATAATTTCTTGGGTGGCCAGTGCTAAACCATTAATTTGTGAGGATAGTTTGAAGACCTCAAGTTGTCCGTTACATTCGAATTAAGTACAGCCAATTACATCTGAATGGAAGGAAAAAGTTGCAGAAGATCGAATGATTGATCAGGGCGAGGCTGGTGATTGGCAGATGGTGACGTCACGATGGAACTAGTGAATGGCAGTCGTGATTTCGTAACTGCAATTCACGGTCCACTGATTGGGGTAAAGGCAAGGGAATCCCCGTTTACCTCGGGGTCACATTTTGCCTCATTATGCTGTCATAGGAATAAAATCACAGGAGCACAGCGCGGTATCCTTCCAAAGCAATTATTGGATGAGGCTGAATTTGATAATCGATGGTTTTGATTGAAGTTGGAATCCAATTGGCTTTTTGCTCTTTGTCAGGGGCTTTTGCTCCCAACAGCTATTCAGGCGGTCACCTGGAAACGAGAGAGGCCTGGAGTTCAGAAGAGGGGGCTATTCAGTTCAGGAGTTAAAGGGGAGTTGTGTAACTTCAATCATTCAAGTGACAACTACAGAAGAGTGAGCACAAGTCATCTGCCATATCAGAACTTTGCTGAGAGAAGATACAATCTACTTCATCGTCACGAAAGGTATTTTGTCATTGGCAGTGACACCGGTTGTATCCATCACAGTAGTCTCCGAAGGATATACAAGTAATGACCAGTCGAAAACAAGCGGAAATCATTGACGGGTGGCCAGTTAACGGTCAGTCTGGTATCATGAGCCGAATGATTTATTTGGGAAAAGAGGACCCCGTCTACAAGCCCTGGGACACCCGCTCTCACTGGCAGTACGACCACCGCGACTCACGATTCAGCAACTTCGACGTCGATGAAGCCAAACACGGTAACGTCTTTCGCCTTCTTTTACGTCTCTTTACGCCCTCATTCGTAACCATTACGTCGACAAGATTTCAAAGCCGAGTAAAGGCAAAGACACGAAAGGTGAAACATGACACCATTTACATGCAAATCCCAATTCAATCTCATCCTCTCATTGATAAAACCCAGCCATGGATATTCAAGAGGGATTTATTAACTGATTTCTGTTTGGACAATGGCACTGACGCTTGCTCTTTGTCATTCGATCTCTCTCATCATTAAGACAAAATCTCGGCTATAAGACAAAGGAATGGGCATTTGCGTTTGGTCTCTTTTCCATCCAATATAAAAAAGCAAAATCATTCAATGCTTTTCACTTTAATCATCATTAATTTTGCTTTTGTATTAAGGACATCAATGTATGCATTGAATTATAATGAAGACAAAATTTGTCTTCTAGTATTGTGCTGTGCAATGTCATAAAACAATGTGAAGTTATGTAAAGGTGGAAACTGCGTCTTTGGATCTAACCGCTGTGCGATGTAGGTCTTCAAAGGTGAGAAAAGTCACATTAATAGGTTTAAGTTCAGTCGTTTCTTTGTTACAACATTAGTTCTTATTGTAACCATCATAAAAAATATATCCCAACTAAGAGATACAATGTCCAGTCAATGTCCAGTCAAAATAGATTGCCAGGATTGCATGTAAATGTTCAGCTGATATCACAACTGAATCGAAATCTTCTCCCAAACGATTCCCACAATTTCCATGTGCCAATCCTGACCCAAACCTGCATTAAGCAATATTAATAGGACATCAAAGTTGACAGGGAGGGAGCCATGCAGTTGGGAATCACCTCAGAATTTTGTTGTCAAGAAAACCAAAAAAACAGGTGTGTTTGCATGCAAGGGGAGATGCTGTGCTGATGAATATGAAAAGATGGAAATTGTTCTAAAAGTTGAAAGATGCTGAGAAAACCCAACTTGTTGTTTGAGGTCGTGCTGTATACGGATTGTCATCATCTTCAAATATTCATTTGTTTTGCTTGTTCTTTGAAACTGCAGCTAGACTGAAACAAAATCTGCAATGATGGAAATGGCCACATTTCTTATCTTGTCTTGTCTTATTGTATCTTATCTTATCTTGTCTTGTCTTGTCTTGTATTTTGTTTGTTATTGTTGTATAACATAGGTAATCAATGAACATCAAAATGATAATTCTGTGTTAATTTTCATACGAGTGTCTGCTGTGCGAAACAGAACACGCATGTTGTGACTAGTCTGAAACTGTGAAACTTAAGGTATGTCTTTAGAGGCACACAACAAACTAGGGCAATATTTTCTGATTAAATTTAAGATTTTAAATGCCCCAAGAAAGAGCAATTGTGCGTCGTTTATGAACCATCTTTAGCATAATAATATCACAAGCACGGCATGAATTGTCCCATTGCCGCAGCAAATAAGAGTGTCACTGGTTATGCAACTGGCAATCTTTTAATATTTATGGTTAATCACAATAAATTGTATTCTGCAGTCCTGATAGATGCTGTGCCCAGGTTTAAATATCATTTATTGATTATAAATTTAGTTAACCAATAATTATCTCATCAGATTCCGGGCGCCACCGTTCATCTAACTACCAATCATAGCTTAGGCTTGGTCCTCATTCGTCTTCTGCCGTTCGTTCTGTTCGGGGCTACAACAAGTCGAAGTTGGCCAAACCTAACTGTCGAAACCCAATAGTCCGTTCAATTGCAATCCCACAGCGCTGTCATTTTTAGAGCTAGATGGTTACTTGATTAAGTGGCAGGAAGCTGGGTGTTCAGGTATTGGTCTAGCTCCGTCTAGCTTGCAAGAGATTAAACATAAAATAGGAGTTGTACTGTATCTTTGCTAACTAAAATGCACGAGCAGGTACCCCAGCTGAATACTATACCAACAAAACACTCTAACCAATTGCCACTTTGGTTGTCATGGACACTGACTGCAACGAGTATACTAAAACAAATCTTAGATCGACTGTAGTAAGTTAAACCTGGTAGTACTAGGATCCTTATTCATGGGCCTGGCAACCAACTGCCAGCTTATTTTTGTCACATACATTCATAATCACATGTGACCTGGGCTGTCCTTGCTTTATTAACTGATCAATAAAATCGTTGAGTTTCATCATACCCGGTGCTCTTGCCAGTTTTGGTGTTTGTCCCATTCTGTTGAATTAATTGATCCTCATTTTCATCAATGAACTGAACTGTTACCGTTTGGCTAAGGGCTTTGGAATCAGACATGATCCTCTGGCCACCCTATTTGCCTTAAGAATTATCCCAAGCTCCTAGTCCATCTTTTTTTGCTTCTTGCTTCTTTTTGTCTCTATTGTAGAGACTGCTAAGCTGTACATTAAAAAAACCGAGACCCTACTCTGATATGGACCAGCATCAGTTATACACAGCTCAGTCGATTAGATGGTTTAGATGCTTTGTAAAAAAAACTGCAAAGAACGATAGACTGAATGAGAATAGATATGATTTACGAGTGTACACACTTGATTCTAAGTGTATGACAATGTTGGATGCTTTTTTCTTTGTAGCAAAACATCAGTAACTTTGTTAGAGATCATTAAAATTGTGATGGTGTTTCGCGAAGTACTTTTGATGATTCCACGTTTACTTTTGTAACACAATTAATAAATAAACAGGCTGTTTCAGCCACCATTAATTAGACCAGAAATAGCATCTAAAAATGAAAAGATAAAATGGAAAATAAAAACAAAAAGAGCAAAAGGTCCAGGAAGGCATAAAGAGATTCACGAAAAGTTGTAAAGACAACTCGTGGTAATGAAGATTTACTAAAGACCAGGAGAATGAGAACATACTGTATATATTTAATCAATTTAGTAACAATCCTGTCTTTTTGTTGCAGAACTGAGGATGCTAAATGGCAGACAACCTCAGATGTCGGAGAAAAAGGAGGACGACAAAGATGAAGGTAATTTGAAAAAAATAAAAACTTTCCTCTTTTCTAAAATGTTTTTGTGTTGTGCAGTTTAAAGGATTCGCTTCGGTGTCCTGTAACTAAAAGAATAGAATTACCTAAGTTTAAAACAGTCAAATAAGGTCGGCCATCCACAGGATACCAGGGTGCTAAATTGTGGAACCTTGTTCCCAGTGCCATAAAAAATATTTCACATTTTAAAGATTTTAATCAGCCCTATTGTGGAACCTGTTTTATTGCTTTATGCATTTTTTGTCGACTTGCTTTTATTATATAATAATATATTCCGTTTTTATCTTTTTTTCGCCTCATCTGTACATGTTTCATCTCTCATATTGTTTATAGTAGTCGACCAAAAGCTTCTGCTTATGTTTTTTCATACGAATTCAAATAAATATATCTTATCTAACCTTTATTACTGATATTTCCACTTTGTGACCTCAGTAGGAATAATGCACACATTGTCCTCACTACAAATTCGTTTTGGTGACCTTCTTTGTGCATTTTGCAATTCTAAAATTGTCACATCTGAAAAACAGCGAGCAGAACATGCCCCTAAGAGGGAAAAAGTGTTCCAGATTTGGTACAGAGGAAATCAGATGGAAATCAAGCAAAGGAAAGCTCTTAGCCGGCTTTCCATGTGGGAATTGCAATGAGAAATATTTGAATTTTCAAAGACGAAGTCTTGAGCAACTTCATGCACGATACGGATGTAGATTACCTAGTTGAATGAATGATGGATGAATTTTACCGACAGGTAGAGGTCATATGAGACCTATAAGTCAAAGCTGAATTGTGAGGGGTTCAGAGAATCCAAACAAATTTCAGGTACCAGATTCTTTACATATGGTTAGAATTCTAAAATTTTATAGCTTACATTAAAAGATTCCACGGCAATTAATTTGAAATACTCTTTAAAATAAGACGACATTCTAACTAAAGGTTCAAAAGACACTTTACTAGAAAAATAAATGTAAGTATGCAGTCAATAGGAGGAATTCATGATCACTCATGTCAGTGTTTGTCACAACTCCTGTGACGATGATGTGTGTGTTTGTCACAACATTGCATGTGAAAAAACAGGATACAAAGCGTTGCTATGACATTTTTCTCGCTTCCTGGCTGAGCGATAATATAGAAAAGGCCAATGCGATCATGTCAGTCATACTTCCGGTGTATTGACAGGAAGAAGGAAAACACGAAGTGGTCACGTGATGCTTGTTACCATGGCAATAACATTCTAACAAGCCTTATGCATGGTTCATCCGTGCTTTATTAGGTTGTCATGTGCTACACGCTACGTATTACAAAACAAGAATTATGAGCATCTGTGTACAACATGTATTTATAAACATCTTTAGATCTTAAACTGAAATTATGGTACTAATTAGAATGGGAAGACCCCTTCACATAGAAGACTCACAAAATAAAAAAAACCATAGAAACTTTTTGAATGTTTTTATGCTCCACTCAAAAGCCAAAGTGTCTTCATAATTTCAAAATGAATGTCCACGTGTCTTTTGGTCACACAAAGAGGACAGAAATATTAGCATGAAGTCCAACTCAAACTTTTTACATGATCATGATACAATGCCTGTAGTATTTGACTTTAGTTTCCTGATGATAATATTTAACAGTTTCGTCATCCTAAAGGGTGAATCTAAATGATTACTGAGGGGCCATACAATGTAAGTAGCAGAAATACATTATACAGAAGATCTTGACTGACATCATGCACTCTGACATTTGTATGAATGTCTTTACTCATTGACCTCATTGACCTGTTATTGACCTTTTATTGAGTAACATTGACCTTTATCAAGAGCCATCGAAGCATGTAAACCTAATGTACATCATATTGGGGGTAATGTCTCTCAGAGATGAGCAGATCTGTAAGGGCACAAATTGCGTCTTTAGTAAATGACCCAATATGACCTGAGCTATGCAGACTTGAGGAGAATTTGATCTTTGGATCCTAGTAACTGATGTGCTGATGCGGAAGAGAGCCCTATCATGTGATGGGCAAACCATGTCACTGCAGAATCAGCAACAACAGCAGCAGCAGCAGCATCAGTAGAAAGAGCAGCAGCATCAGTGGCAGCACCAGGTCACTTATCTTGTTTAGCTTACACCAGAAGTTGCCAAATCAGCCTCAGATTCGGTTAACTTTGAGCTTGCCTCGATTCTTGCTCCTAATAAAAGACATCCTGACCCAGCTTTGGGTTCCTCATTTGGGCAACGTAGAAAGGTTGATGTAATTACCATGTTTGTAATTAAGGATATTGCCTCTCTCAAGGGATATTACGAATTCCCACTGGTATGTCTTGTGACTTTTGGGACTTAGTGTGTGGCCCACTGACCCACAAATCAGGAAAGTGCAAGGGGCTCAAAGGCGCTTTTCCAACAGGCTCTGAGTAACAAACGATATATTGTCAGCAACTTGAGACTGTTAACAAAGGTTGCTAATCAACTTTCAATTTGTCAAGGTAAAATAAGAAAAATCAAGAATTAAACACATCGTGTTCACTACTTACCTTGACAAAATTGATTTAGGTTTGTTTATGGGCCACAAATTTGCGCACGAAGTTTAGACCTATATGATTTATTGTGTAAACATTTTACATTTAGAAAATCATAGTTATGGCTCATAAACAATGCGCAGGAAACATTGATTGACATAACACACACAATCACTGCTTCAGAAGTCAGTCATGGTTACCATGGTTACAGTGACTCTGCTTGGTTACTCAGCCTCCTAAAGAATAAAAGCAAGGAGCGAGAAAAGAGAAAAAAAAAGAAAAGAAAAACTTAGCAGAGTAGGTCAAGTGCACCATAGCGTGTGTACTTCTCATTTTATCCACAGGAGGGCGCTTGATACATCCCTTTTGTCCGGAAGGAAGTGCAGCAAGAAACAGGATGTAGGTGTGAAAAATGTTGCTAGGATATCATGTTGCTCTCTTACTAAAGACGTTGCCCATGGCCTTCAGCTGTCAGGACACGATGACAATTACATGAGTTGCACATGCAAAATAAAAGTGCCCGTATAAATGAAAAGAAAAGAAAAAGAAACAAGAAAACAAGAATGTTGTTTATTGACCTACAATAGCAAGGCTATGCTGAAGACAACAGTGTAGTTGATATGGAATATTGCGCCCAATTCCGTTATAAATGACTTGCCTATACTCACAGTGAAAACTTTATGTACAAATGAGCCTTGGCCAGCTAATTAGCGTAGGGACCACGGGTTCAATTCTGGCCTGACGCTCTTCCTAATTAGCCTGGCAGCAGTTCGGACAGTATCAGTGCCAACTATCATGAGTTCACATCATTGAAAAGATCAATTATGTTTTATCAGCAGAGACTAAAGTCATTTAGTGATAACATAAAACAAATTTAAGAATAAGAAGTTGAAATTGCCGACTCACTGCATAAAAAGGATGATTGAGGAAAAATAACATGTCAAAATAAATTGTTTGTGCACTCATTATTTTTTCAATAACAAGTAGATTCAGGTAGGTAGGAAGGCTTTAAAACCACGTGCACATATAATCCCATCAAAAAAAATATAAAGTCTACTGCATGACCCTCATTCTGCGAACTCAGCCGCAAATAAGGGCCATGCTTGCTTGGCTAGCTCCTCCTGGGCTACATCTCAGCTTTACCCCACAGAACCTCTCTGTCAGCAAACGACAAGTTGAACTAGGTGTATAGGACTAGCCAGGCAAGTGAAGTATCCAACCAGTGGGGTAAATGTGACTCGGAGTGGAATCCATTGCTGTCCCTCTTATCATATCAATGAAATGAATTAAAGGCAAAGGTCTGTCTTGCCTAGTTTCACTATTTCAATGTCAGTCATATCTGTGCATCAAAATCTTTGCATGTACGGTTATTTTAAGGCCTCATTTTTCTTTTTCGAACTCTGATAAGTTATTGGCCGTCACTGACTTTTACTGAAATATGGTGATATTTTGCAATTTCCCAACGGTTTCCTTATACATACTGCAACGATTTCAGAGTAGAAAGTTTGACTTGAGAAGTGTGTGACTCACTGCAATTCTGCTCAGCTCTTCTCAACTGCTGAACACTCCATTGCGTCACTCCTAATATATTAGGTTGCCCGACCTGCCTTGTACTAAGTCTCATTTCCTGGCCTTAGGTTGACTATCCTTTAGTCCGACTTAACAGCCATCTTTTCTGCTTTACTTCAAACAAGATTGACTTTTCCGTGACTTTTGGAGTGGAAAATAAGGTTCTATTTGACAATTGTGGAAAGGCTTAGTGAGTTTGTGTGTTCACCCACTAGAAGCCAACGTAATGATGAGATGTAAATAGAGTCCACACTATTTTAGTATTACATGTATGTTCATTGCATGGATGGGGTCTGCCACTGAGATGGACTGTGCATTAATTTTTTTTTGCAGTTGAAAGTTAACCCTTATTAATAACGATTATGTTCAGAGATTTAAACCACGGACCCTCAAAAAGGTTTTATTACTTCATCACTTGCCCACCCAATAGCAGTTACTTCATGATTGCAATTAAAACGCGATGTCAGCGAAATATCTGGCAATAATATTTCAGAGGTCATCTGCTAGGAAAAATAAAAGCACAGTAGCAATTGAGTTACAGGAGATAATCAAGTTCAGAAAGAGGTCTGTGTCATTTGTGGAAGACTGCCATCAGTGATATAGACTAAAATCATTTTGAGGCCATAATACCTAGAGGCTTTTACAATGTTTCAATTGGCTTTTTCTTACTTAACACCATCATTCAAAGATGCTCTATGCATGACTGACATGTGTCACATGAACATGTCAACTGACACTATATACGTCAACTGACACTACACGTCAACTGACACCAGCCACCTCATTTAACCGAGGCTGAAAATCGAATTCGCTGTGGTGACTATGAAAACACTAAACGCAAACTACAAAAAAGCAATATGGGTTCTTTAAGTGCCCTAAAAACCCCTGAGGGGCCTTTTAACAGTGTTTCTATTACAGATATTTGGCGGGTAAACAAGCTGAAGTTAAAAAGCAACAATTCTGCCGGCAGTCTGTGTATTCAATAGTGACTGCTCTGGGAGTTTTAGCAATCGAAGTTAAAATTGAAGCATTGATCAGGGTGAAGCTATTGTCTGAACACAGGTAACAAAGGTGTATTGATGCCCAGAGACTGCAGTTGATGACATACGATATAAATGCCCTGTAATTCAAATGCTCCCGATGAAATGTCAAGGTCTGCAACAGGAAAACGATTGCAATAAACAAGCTGATATTTTGGGAGTATCACATTTTATAGCCACGTGAAATGACTAGCTCTACAGCGATCGATTGATAATGAAACCTCATTTACTCATAAGTTTGAGATTAAATGACCATCAGGAGCACTGTATAGCCAGCCATACACATATATACTCGCTAACCACGAACGTTTTAGACTTTTGTACACTCACTGAGTGTTTGTTTTCCTGTATATTAATTTCATTATCTATTGGGTTCAATTCCCAACCCGGGCACTCTTCATGTATGAGCTACATCCCAACTGGATAGCATGAGATGTTAAATTGGAGGTGTCTTGTACTAAGTGTCTGAGGCAAGTAAAAGACACCACTCATGGGGTAAATGTGTAACATAATTTTGATTTCTTGACAAGCCTTACCATCTCATCATTATTTCTGCCTCTGGTGGCTGGTTATATAAGCTGACTAAACATCAGACCCAGTAGCATTGAGACATTAAACATATAGTCAACTAAAAAAATGAACAAAATAATTATATCTTGCTTTACATCAACTCAGTAAAACCGTTTTTTTTGTATACATTTAAATTACCTTTATCATGATATACGACCGAACCCCATTTACAGGATATTGCATAGCATCCTATTAGGGGTATAATTAAATTCTCTCATACACAAAAGATGCACAAAAGATGCGACGAAGAAAGCTTTTAATCATGAGATGCAATTTTGCAATAAATTCTGTCTCCATAGGCGGCTATTTCCACTTTGCAGACTATGAACAGACACTGGAGGTCTGATCAAGATAGACACCCAGTTTGTGTCTCCGGTGTGATCTATCTCCACCAGGTGGCCAATTAAAGACTGGGTCTGTATACACAGATCACAGGCAAAGATCTTCGTTGATCATTGATGTCACACTGGGCAGATAGATTGAGAGCTGAGGAGCACGAAAATCTGCAGTGCTTTTACTTATTGAACCTTCTAAGTGTAACTCTGTATTAATGAATGTTTGAGAAAACATTATTTTGAACGGTATGGAGTATAATACCATTAACATCTGTTTCTATTACTGTAACAGTGGTTGACAACTAACTATAACTTTCCCATGAGACTCTCAGACTCAAGCTCAAAATATTTATTCGGGACGAATACAACATAAATACAATTAATTGAAAGCCCAGGAGACTCCTTTTCAGACGATATTACGTCACTAGCAAAGGAGCCAGCTCTTTTACAAATTATTCATCCAAGTATTTCAGTGGAACAGTATCAAATATCTAAATAACATTATTACTTGTGTATTTCTGTTATCTGAGTATTATTATAAAATTTCATAGTTTTTGAAAGGAGTTAAATGAATTACATTTGCAACTGAGAGTTTAAGTTGAATACAAGGAGCATAGTTGAAGTTTTATGGAATCAATTATCTGTAATGTCTGATAAAAAAAAAGTTTCAATGTAAATGTTTATCTTTAGCCACAAAGCGCATGAGAGTAAGCTCAATGCAAATATCAATGTGGGTTGTGCAACCCTAATGGTTTATTCAATTACAAAGTGTTACTAGGCAACCAGTTGTGTTGAAAGGACGCGTCGCATCTTTCGTAGTTGCCATTGGTTACCGACTCACAATAAAAAGTGATCAATCCACAGGAACCGGAAGTAAGACGTCATTCGTGTCGGCGATTGGTCAAGCGCAGCATACCAAGTGGTCACGTGACAACTGACCTCGATTTAGCCAATGGGATGTAGTCACTGACTGCACGTGCCAATTAGAATGCAGTGAAATGAGTGATTATGTCTGAGTGCAATGGTAAAATCTACAATTACCTTCAAATCAGCATAAATCTGCAATTTGATGAAATGACACTGACTCATAAAAATGTATGCAGTTTTGCCTTCTGGTCTGAATCCTACTTCTAGTTTGTATATATATATATCATTCACACTTATTGAATCAAATTTTCTATATATATATATATATATATATATATATATATATATATATATAGTATCGAAGAAAAATTTCGTTGGTTCTTTTATAACGTTTTTTGATTTAGTTATTTCTTTATTAGTTGTTATATTGTCTTCTCTTATCTAATCTTATCTTATCTTATATCATATCATATCATCTCATCTCATATCTCATATCTCATCTTATCTCATATCTCATATCTCATCTCATCTTATCTCATATCTCATCTCATCTCATCATCATATCTCATCTTATCTTATCTTATCTCATCATATCTTATCTTATCTTATCTTATCTTATCTTATCTTATCTTATCTTATCTTATCTTATCTTATCTTATCTTATCTTTCAGGAAACCAGGAGTCCTGGCGACATCTGCTGTATAAATTTACTCAGGAAACGACTTTTCACGGAGTGCGTTACATCACAGATGCCACCCCTTACCTTCTCAGGCGGTGAGTTCTTAAACACCTCAGCATTAGGCCTGATTATTTTCTGTGCCTGTGTTTTGAGTTAATTGGGTGTTGGAATTTCATATAATGTGGTAAAATTGTCCTTCGTCTGTGTCCATAATTGGCTGGATAAGAAATTGAATTCTTAGAATTGAGCAAAATTATCTTGCATGAAAACATTTTCGTTTAATTAAACAGTTTCTTGCCTTTGGAGCACAAATGTCTAGCGTATGACCAATTTATTCGCAATATTAACAGTAATTGGCAGTAACGTAGACGAAACATATCCAAGAGACCGCACCAGACCACACCAGACCGCACCAGTAATGGCTACACTGGTGACTGCATGGTCACCACAGTATGGTCAAAACTGCCCATCGTGGTCAGAATGTGTCCAGCTTTAACATGAGCAGAGAAAAGACCAACTCCTACATCAATTTAAGACCCATGAATGTGGAACATATCTCATTTGCTCCGTATCTCACATATGGAAATGAAATCAGGCTTTTCTGCAAACTTCTATCTTGGGCAATATGTCCAGTATTTATGGTTCATACATCTGTTCAAGCGAAGATTGAAGATTTCTGATTATATTACACATTTCTGCCAGTATATACATGCAGGTTTATTTCTTATGGTATTTATATGATTTAATATAGCAAGAATTGTTTTGCCAGAATTACCATATCATTATTTTTGTCAACGATAATTTGTTCCCAAAACCACTCCTAGATTGATGCTTTTCTTTCTAATTTAAAAAAGGCATAATTTGAACATCTATGTTAGGCATTAAATTTACGAGAAACACACACGCCGTTTTGTGCCCGTTCATAAAGTGACACCAAAATAAAATACTATTGCAGAAACGACACAAAAATCTAATTACTTGAACGGCCTATATCATATTAGAGCTAACACAAACACCAATTACATGTTGTCAATTTTCGTGCGTGTTGTTTCATAGTGTCACTGGAGAATTCGCCGCCAATAACCTTGTTTGGACTCTGATGACAAGTTATTCTAACATTTAATTTTTGGCCTAAATTTATTATTGATGTCATTGTAGCATTTTCTGGGTCAAAAAAGCAACATTTGGCATTTTAAATAGAAAAAAAACAAATAAAGAACGAACTATGTGACAGTTAACATACACTGTAACAGTTACAATGGTGTTAATTTATAATTGGAAAATATGTTTCTTCATTGCATCGGCCTTTGGTAGCTGTTGTATCTTATCGTATTGTAATGCATTGTACTGCATAGATGGATATCATTTTTGCGTTGATTTCAGATTGATTTGGCTGTTGATAGTCTTATTAGCCACCGCAGTCTTCACCTGGTTCATAACGGACAGACTGATCAAACTGTTGAGTCACCCCCGATCTGTGGATGTGGAGGTCATCTTCGCCTCTAACATCACCTTCCCCTCTGTCACCATCTGCAACCAGAACTTCTTCCGGTAGGTCAAGGTCAAAGTAGGTCACTCCAAGGTCAAATGTCAAGGGCAGATCTAGTGGGTAGTAGTCCAACAGCTGGGGAGGGGTAGTTTTGTACCTTAGAGGTGAAGGTCATTTATTGTAATAATCTGCTATGTCTAAAGTGGAAATGAGCATCTCACACCCCAAGAAAACCTTAATTTAAAGTTTTCAGCTGGTCAGAATATGCAAAATTATATTTTTCGATGTTAAGTTGTCTTCCTTCATCAACCAAAAGGGATGGGGACCCAGCTTAGTGGTAGTGCGCTTCCAACCAGGCCTCTGGATTTGATTCCTGGTCGAGCCTAAGTTGGATGGCTGTTTCATCCATCATTTCATTGCCATGGTCCCTGCCTGTCCTAATTAGCCCAACAGGTGCAGAAATACAGGACATAAAACCCTAATCCATCCACCATCAACATCATCAACCAAAATACATAACAACACTTTTTTTAATAAATGGTACAGCTTATTAGGAAAACAGAATCATCGCATAACTTTCATGAACCCGGTAACTGTAATTCTAAGATAAATAACAAATACATGGGCGGTGTTTAGTTTCTTCAATAAGGTTAGCTAATAACGAAGGTACGTCAGCTTGGAGCTTTCTCAAAGACTTCTTGGCTCTATTTGTCTGGGAACCGAAGAACATAAAGTGGCTTATTTCAAGATTTAGCTCAGCTTGAAAGTTGAATGGACAGTCTGCAATATATGATGAATTCATGCTTCAACTTTCTGAACTTGTTTCATAAAATGTAGGTTTTCTTGAAATGCTGTTATATTTTGAAATTATTCTGAAATTATACTCTTATGTAAAAATGTAAAATGTTGTGTTCACAAAAACCTTTTACAATTTTGATATTTGATATTCAATTATTCATTTCATTTTGCAGAAAAACAGCCGCACATCATTATGGTCTGCATGACACAATAGTATCAGGTTATCGAAATTTAGATGGAAAAAACCGAAAACAAACTTCCGATTTAGGCCAATATGAAGGTAGGACAAGGACATTGCTAATTTGAGTAACTTTGTAGCACTACTATATATTATATCTATTATGATTAGCAACAATTTTCTTCTAATTTCAGAAACGATAGACGACGGGTTTGACCTGACCATTGACCACTCTCTAGAAGGTGTGGGCCAATCGTTCAATAGATATGTCAACATTACGGCTGAGGTGAGCAAACGGGGACAAATTCTAAACCAAAAAGATTGTCACTGTAATATGGTCTCTATTGAAATGAGCTCGTCCAGTAAAATCTCTTCAGTCATACCACGTGATGGAACAATATTATGTTAATGAGGTGAAAAAAGTTATACCCGGATACCATTCCAAATCGGGCCTACGACATCGCTCTGACGTCGTGCGATTTGGAGTGCTTTCTGGGTGTTGGACAGACAAAATGTTATATTGGATGCCAATGGAGTGGAGAGCAAGTGGTTGATGGAAAGTCTTATGCTTTAGGTTACAGACATCAGCCCTTCTTACCATTAATGACCTTTTCTTTTCTTTAATGTATGTTCAATATTAATGTATTATATGTATCACTATTACAGAATATATGTATATATATAAGTAGAAATCAAATAACTTGATTTCACAATATTGCTACAACAAAAAAGAGATGAGCTAATAAATATCATCAGTAATGCTATTCTAATGTCTCAAATCGAATAACTAGTTAATTAGTTGACATTTCTTCAAAGTGATATAACACTATGAAACGTGATAATAATAGGTAATGGAACAAATAATGTGGTATCTAAAATGAATATTCTTCATATACAATTATATTAAACTACCTTAAGATACAATAATATAATAGATGATATAAGTATTGAAGCATTACTTATAACTGTGTGCAACATCCAAGCATAGGCAATACCTGTTTACTCAGTAGTGACTAATGTGGAAATGACACAGGTAACTCTTATTCAGAAATAACTGATACCATTATCTTGTACGTTGTTTTCAGGTGTGTAAATCGGTCTGTATAAACGTGGTTTCTGATTCCTGCTGTTCATTGTATTACGACAAACGCCGGCGCACGTGTTACATAACAGCCGTCGAGCCAAGCATGACGGGCGTCTTTCTGGTGGAAAAGCTCGGATTTGACTACTTCCGGCGGAAGAAGTGCAAAGGTAAACTTCCGTTTTGATAATATTTGTTGTTTTGGTGATTTAAAAAGTGGCCAAAATAATCATACACGGAGGCCAACCAGGTGCTGCGTGTTAACTACATATTCTTCAGGATAACCTGCGTTTCAAACATGCAAAAAATGACTTGCCCAGCTTCAAATGCATCAGCATAAAATGACAATTTCTAGTGACATGTAGCATGAATGAATCCTGCTTCAGCAACATATCTATCTTTTGTTTCAGTAAAACACAGCCTCAATGCTGCTTTCTTGTGGATAATGATGCCTTTTAAGAAGATCATTTGTGTTTTGTGTTTTTTTTTCAGTGAGAAAATCGGCAAAATGTGACTTCGATGATTCTGTTTGTAATTTTGTTGTGGATTTTACACAAACGCTGCAATGGAAGAACTACAAGGGCGACTCTGGCGGAGGACCTTCGAACAAAAGACCTCAATTTGACCACACCAAGATGAGCGGTCAGTCTCCGTCAAAATATATTAATTATAATGAGTATGGGGTAACTGACCAATTGAAGGATACATACATGTTTATTACCTTCAGCAAAATTATTGAACGGCAAAGCACAGACTATTTTTCCATGATAGACAAAGGCAGACAAACATCTAGACAGCTAGACAGCCTGGCTGAGACGGGTTAACAGACAGACATAATGACTTCGAGTTCGGCAAATCCTCGTTCAGTTGACACTGTAAACACTCCATCCGCTAAAGACGTATTGTTGCCAAACACCGAAGTGGCAGACAAGATTTTTGTTTTGTTTTCCATTTTTTGTGTGTATTTTGTTGCAGAAAAAGGCGGGTATTTACACACGCACACGGAATACAAATCGAAAGAAGCTCTAGCTCATCTCCTCAGTCCGTTTTTCCTCTCCGAAAACAACACTTGCATCACGTTTTTCTACCAAATCAGAAGTGGAACGCTCAACGTTCGAATTGGGGTGCAGGACAACCTGGACACTGTGTGGAGCAGAGGAGCAAGGTGAGAGAGAAAATGGGTCATATGGGGTAAAATGGGGTCATTATATGGAGACGTAATGTATCAGCTGACTGGTCTAGTGGTCAAGGCAATTAATCCACTGAAGGTCCTGGGTTCAGATCCCTTAAGAGGCAACTCTGCTGCTTCCCTTTAATGTTGAACTGGTGGTGCCTTGTATGGTATTCATTGTACACGTATATACAAAGAGGTCCCACCCTTGATGTAATTGCATAACATTGTGTGCACTCCTTATCATGTCATCATTACATCTGCTTCTGACTGCTGTTCATAGAAACTTACTTCGCTTGAGGATTTAGTATGAACGAGACTATATTAATCATTCGGATGAGACATTAAATTGGCGATTCCTTGTACTCAGTGTCTATGCTGAGGCAAGTAAAAGATCCAACCCATGGGGTAAATGTGTAACATGGGTGGACTCACCTCATCAATCAACCCTTGATAGCGGCAAGGACTGTATCTGCCTTAGAGGGCTGCATTTCCCATATCTATCTATCTATCTATCTATCTATCTATCTATCTATAACAGATGAAATGGGATCTGATCTAATAAAAAGGATGATAATACAAGAGATGGAAAGAACCTACTTGAGATTGAAATGAGAATTGATCAAGTGAAATTAGCAGATGTAATGATGAATGAGGGAAGTGAGGTCAGATCAAGTGGAATGAGAATGAATAAATTGAAATGTAATTGAAATGCTGTTGATTTTGGAGAGATTTGATTACTTTAAATTTGAGTTGAGTCACAACATGCTAACAAGCGATGCATTTAATACTGGCAGTACAATTTTGCACAATATCCTTATTTCTCTTTTCCATGTAATAATTTTATGTGGCTTTTACATGCAATTTGGCCATGTCCATGCTTTCACAACATTTAGACAACAATGAAATCCTATTTATTTTTTAATGCGTGCAAAACTTTGACAAGTTGATGGGAAAATACTTTGATGATCTCGTTTGATACAAATAGAAAATGGATCTGCAGATAATACCAGTAAATAAAGTACTCGAGTTTCGTGGTAATACCACTTTTATCCGGACACCTCATCATTTTAGCCTCAGAATTGTTCTTCACTTTCCATTACAAATATAGTGGATCATCATGTAGCCTCACTATAAAGACCACTGTGATCGAAGTCAGAATGTGGCCTTATGAAAAAGCCTCAACTGTATATAGTATAATTCGTTTTAAGATCGCCTCACCATTAAGACCACCTCCCAGTTAAGACCAACTCACATCACCATTAAGACCACCTCACCATTAAGACCACCTATTTTGGACCCAATTCTTACCATTGTATTCTGCCTCTCTTTCTACATCGCCTTACTTTTAAGACTGGTAAATATTGTATCAAAGATCGCCATAATGGCGAGGTTCCGCAGTAGCTCTTAATGTAGTTTTAACTACATGGCCAAATGTGCCATGTGCATTTTCCATGAGAAGGATAAATGCATGGAAAACGCATGGTTTTCGCTTAAATATAAGGAGGCGAAAACCATGCGTTTATCCAAACGCATGAAAAACGCACGTGGCACATTTGGCCATGTACAGAGAATTAATTAACAGCGGATTCATATTTTTCATTTTTATAAACTTTCCGAAGGAAAGTTTATCTTATTATTGTACGTCTTATTTTTCTTTTTTTTTTTTTTTTTTATTATTATTTTTTTTTTTTTTATTATAAACTTTCCGAAGGAAAGTTTATCTTATTATTGTAAGTCTTATTTTTCTTTTTTTTTTTTTTTTTTTTTTTTTTTTTTTTTTTATTATTATTCTTTATTATTATTATTATTCTTCTGAAGAAGTAAAGGCTTATTACTCAGAAACTAATAAAGGCAGGGCTTTGGCACTTCAAGGTCACATAGACAGCCAGAGCGCGCTTTGAAATGCATAAATTTCATGACCAAATTTCGTGACGCTTCTGCGTAATTCACAAAATAAAAAATAAATTTAAGGGCACGGTTTCAAGAAACTGGGCAGAGATAATGGCATGAGATTTTTTTTCAAGATACCTTAGACAAATACGCAGTGCAGAAAGGAGTTTGAGCCAAATTGTGAGCCTGCTGACTGAGCCATGAATTTTTGAAAAAAAGTTTTTCGAAATTTTCATGAAATTTTTTTTGAAAACCATAGAAGGAATAATGATATTGACTTGCCATATCACACTTTTATAGTCCTACCCTAGCACAACTTTCATGCAAAAAATGAGCCCATTTGGTAAAGTGGTCTAGGTGGTACAGGGGTCCAAAGTTGCATTTTTTGACTGCTTATATCTCGGCTCCAAATTGAGATACAGGAATCTCAAAGACATATTTAGAATCCTTGAAATGTTCTCTTTTCAGGAATGTATAGTAATATGCTCCAGGTAGTTCCGTTTGGAAAAGCGTCAGACATTGAAAATTTTTTGTCACTTTTTGATTTTCTCAAAATGAAAAAGTCTAAAAAACAGTAGAAGAACTGCTTGGATTCTCACCATTTTTTTTACAGATATGTCCTCTAAGGAGTACTATGTAAATTTTAAAGGGCAAGGGCTTTGCTTAAAAACCCTTGGCCCTGGAATTTTTTTCATTCAAAATTTCAATAATTTTTAACTCCATTTCTATTCAACCAAATTTCATGCAACTGGTGTCATTATGTAGAGAAAAATTAGGCCTTTACATAGGATACAATGTCTATTCACCAACCTTTACCAGTTTCGAACTTGGAGCCAAAATTCTCTTTCCCATGTTATCCAATGGGAAGACCTACCAACCCTGAAGCGCTGAGTCAGCAATTTTTACAATGAATGTTAGGAAGTTTATGTGCATCGCCCCAAAAAAGCAGGAAGAAAGTCTTCAATTTCATTTATATTTTGCACATATATGTCCTCTGGGTAGTACTACATTACTGTAAAAGGGCAATTACTTTCATCAAACAGCTTAGGTCCTAGAATTTTTTTATCACTGAATTGCTGACCTACCTACCTCCCAGAACCCTGGACCGCTGAGTCAGCAATTTTTACAATGAATGTAAGCAGGTTTACGTGTTTTGCCCCAAAAACAATAGGAAAGACTTTTTCAATTTTCTTCATACTTTTCACGCATATGTCCTCTAGGGAGTACTATGTAAATGTAGAAGGGCAAGGGCCTTGATTAAACACCTTAGGCCCTGGAATTTTTTTTCAGTCCAAATTTCAATAATTTTTAACTCCAGTTCTATTCAACCAAATTTCATCCAACTGGTGTCATTATGCAGAGAAAAATTAGGAGATTACATTGGATACCTTGTCTATTCACCAACCTTAATTAGTTTTGAACCTTGAGGCAAAATTCTCTTTCCCATGTTATCCAATGGGGAGACCTACCTACCTACCTCCCTGGACGGCTGAGTCAGCAATTTTTACAATGAATGTTAGTAAATTTATGTTTCTCGCCCCAAAAAAGCAGGAAGAAAGTCTTCAATTTCATTCATATTTTGCACATAGATGTCCTCTGGGGAGTACTACATGACTGTAAAAGGGCAATTACCTTCATCAAAAAGCTTATGCCCTAGAATTTTTTTATCACTCATAAAGCCTAAATTGCTTACTCAGACCAAAATGTTGATAGATTGAACCAAAGAAATTCACAGGAGTATATTTTTGCACATAGATGTCCTCTGGGTAGTACTACATGACTGTAAAATGGTAACACCAAAACAATATGTTCTTAAACCTTATTTCATTATCTTTCAATTCCTGTACAGCTTGAGAAGCCAGGGCAATTATGTTGAGGGTTTTCAGGGACTTAACGACTTGCTATTGTTAGAAATTTAAATGAAAATTCTTTAAAATGCCATTCCTCCAAAACGTCTCATTGGAGTGGTCCACAAAAATTCATAGAAGTTTATATAAATATGGTAGACAAGTGTGAATTATTTAAGAATTTTTAGTCAAATGGTGAAGCTTGCAGAGTGTCATATATGCAATTTGGATGCATTTCAAACTCGGGACCTATGCAGAGTACAGAAATCTGAAAGAAATGTTTTTGAAGGCTTGTTTTTAACTCCATTTCTATTCAACCAAATTTCATGCAACTGGTGTCATTATGTAGAGAAAAATTAGGCCTTTACATAGGATACAATGTCTATTCACCAACCTTTACCAGTTTCGAACTTGGAGCCAAAATTCTCTTTCCCATGTTATCCAATGGGGAGACCTACCAACCCTGAAGCGCTGAGTCAGCAATTTTTACAATGAATGTTAGGAAGTTTATGTGCATCGCCCCAAAAAAGCAGGAAGAAAGTCTTCAATTTCATTTATATTTTGCACATATATGTCCTCTGGGTAGTACTACATTACTGTAAAAGGGCAATTACTTTCATCAAACAGCTTAGGTCCTAGAATTTTTTTATCACTGAATTGCTGACCTACCTACCTCCCAGAACCCTGGACCGCTGAGTCAGCAATTTTTACAATGAATGTAAGCAGGTTTACGTGTTTTGCCCCAAAAACAATAGGAAAGACTTTTTCAATTTTCTTCATACTTTTCACGCATATGTCCTCTAGGGAGTACTATGTAAATGTAGAAGGGCAAGGGCCTTGATTAAACACCTTAGGCCCTGGAATTTTTTTTCAGTCCAAATTTCAATAATTTTTAACTCCAGTTCTATTCAACCAAATTTCATCCAACTGGTGTCATTATGCAGGGAAAAATTAGGAGATTACATTGGATACCTTGTCTATTCACCAACCTTAATTAGTTTTGAACCTTGAGGCAAAATTCTCTTTCCCATGTTATCCAATGGGGAGACCTACCTACCTACCTCCCTGCACGGCTGAGTCAGCAATTTTTACAATGAATGTTAGTAAATTTATGTTTCTCGCCCCAAAAAAGCAGGAAGAAAGTCTTCAATTTCATTCATATTTTGCACATATATGTCTTCTGGGTAGTACTACATTACTGTGAATTTATTAGAACAATTTGGAGTGAGGACACCCTATTTCGCACCCCCATGATATTGAACAAGTGAGGACACCTAGTGGGCACCCCATGGTATGGCCCAATCGCACTCTGAATGGCACAAATTTCATGACCTTATTTCATGACACCTCTGCGCATTTCAGGGAATAAAAAAAAACTTTTCTTCACAGTTCCAGGAAACTGGCCAGAGACAATGGCATGAAATTTTTTTTCAAGAGACCTTGGAGACTTCTCCAGTGCAGAAATTAATGGTACTGGACAAGAAAGATAAAAGGAAAGGAAAGTTTATCGTAATTGTCAGGGACAATTGCAAGTCTAGTTATAAACTTTCCGAAGGAAAGTTTATCTTATTATTGTACGTCTTATTTTTCTTTTTTTTTTTTTTTTTTTTTTTTTTTTTTTTTTTTATTATTCTTTATTATTATTATTATTCTTCTGAAGAAGTAAAGGCTTATTACTCAGAAACTAATAAAGGCAGGACTTTAACCCTTCAAAGTCACATAGACGGCTAGAGCGCACTTTGAACAGCACAAATTTCATGACCAAATTTCGTGAAACTTCTGCGTAATTTACAAAAGAAAAAACAAATTTAAGAGCACGGTTTTAGGAAACTGGGCAGAGATAATTCCATGGGAATTTTTCTCAAGATACCTTAGACAAATACGCAGTGCAGAAAGGAGTTTGAGCCAAATGGTGAGCCTGCTGACTGAACTATGAATTTTTGAAAAAAAGTATTTCGAAATTTTCATGAAATTTTTTTTGAAAACTATAGAAGGAATAATGATATTGACTTGCAATTTCACACTTTTATAGTCCTACCCTAGGACAACTACCATGCCAAAAATGAGCCCATTTGGTAAAGTGGTCTAGGTGGTACAGGGGTCCAAAGTTGCATTTTTTGACTGCTTATATCTCGGCTCCAAAGTGAGATACAGGAATCTCAAAAACATATTTAGAATCCTTGAAATGTTCTCTTTTTAGATATGTCTAGCAATATGTTCTAGGTCTTTCCGTTTGGAAAAGCGTCAGACATTGAAAATTTTTTGTCACTTTTTGAAATTCAAAAAATGAAAAAATACCAAAAACACTAGAAGAACTGCTTGGATTCTCACCATTTTTTTTACAGATATGTCCTCTAAGGAGTACTATGATAATGTAAAAGGGCAAGGGCTTTGATCAAAAGGCTTAGGCCCTAGAATTTTTTTTCAGTACAAATTTCAATAATTTTTAACTTGAGTTCTTTTCAACCAAATTTCATGCAACTGGTGTCATTATGTAGAGAAAAATCAGGACTTTACAAAGAATACCATGTCTATTCACCAACCTTTACCAGTTTCGAACTTGGAGCCAAAATTCTCTTTCCCATGTTATCCAATGGGAAGACCTACCAACCCTGAACCGCTGAGTCAGCAATTTTTACAATGAATGTTAGGAAGTTTACGTGCATCGCCCCAAAAAAGCAGGAAGAAAGTCTTCAATTGCATTCATATTTGGCACATATATGTACTCTGGGTAGTGCTACATTGCTGTAAAAGGGCAATTACCTTCATCAAACAGCTTAGGTCCTAGAATTTTTTTATCACTCATAAAGCCCGAATTGCTGACCTACCTACCTCCCAGTACCCTGGACCGCTGAGTCAGCAATTTTTACAATGAATGTTAGTAAATTTATGTTTCTCGCCCCAAAAAAGCAGGAAGAAAGTCTCCAATTTCATTCATATTTTGCACATATATGTCCTCTGGGTAGTACTTCATTACTGTAATAGGGCAATTACCTTCATCAAACAGCTTAGGTCCTAAATTTTTTTGATCACTCTTAAAGCCTGAATTGCTTACTCAGACCAAAATGTTGTTGATAGATTGAACCAAAAAAAATTCACAGGAGTGTATATACATGTGCTTCACAAATGTGAGTTATTTCAGAATTTTGGGTTACAGGGTCAAGGTCACAGAGTGTCCTATATATGCAATTTTCAGGCGTTTTGAACCTGGGTCCTATACAAGGTACAGCAACCAAAAAAATATTTTCTTAAACCTTTTTTCATTATCTTTCTATTCCTGTATAGCTTAAGAGGTTAGGGCAACTATTTTCGAGGTTTTCAGGTACTTTATGAATTGCAGAAATTCATGGTACTGGACAAAAAAGATAAAAGGAAAGGAAAGTTTATCGTAATTGTCAGGGACAATTGCAAGTCTAGTTATTATTATTATTCTTCTGAAGAAGTAAAGGCTTATTACTCAGAAACTAATAAAGAGAGGGCTTTGGCACTTCAAGAGTGCACAGACAGCCAGAGCGCGCTTTGAACAGCACAAATTTCATGACCAAATTTTATGACACTTCTGCGTAATTCACAAAAGAAAAAACAAATTTAAGAGCACGGTTTCAGGAAACTGGGCAGAGATAATTCCATGGGAATTTTTCTCAAGATACCTTAGACAAATACGCAGTGCAGAAAGGAGTTTGAGCCAAATGCTGAGCCTGCTGACTGAACTATGAATTCTTTAAAAAAAGTAGTTCGAAATTTTCATGAAATTTTTTTTGAAAACCATAGAAGGAATAATCATATTGACTTGCCATTTCATACTTTTATAGTCCTACCCTAGTACAACTACCACACAAAAAATGAGCCCATTTGGTAAAGTGGTCTAGGTGGTACAGGGGTCCAAAGTTGCGATTTTTGACTGCTTATATCTCGGCTCCAAATTGAGATACAGGGATGTCAAAGACATATTTAGAATCCTTGAAATGTTCTCTTTTTAGATATGTATAGCAATATGTTCTATGTCTTTCCGTTTGGAAAAGCGTCAGACATTGAAAATTTTTTGTCACTTTTTGAAATTCAAAAAATGAAAAAATACCAAAAACACTAGAAGAACTGCTTGGATTCTCACCATTTTTTTTACAGATATGTCCTCTAAGGAGTACTATGTAAATGTAAAAGGGCAAGGGCTTTGATCAAAAGGCTTAGGCCCTAGAATTTTTTTTCAGTACCAATTTCAATAATTTTTAACTTGAGTTCTTTTCAACCAAATTTCATGCAACTGGTGTCATTATGTAGAGAAAAATCAGGACTTTACAAAGAATACCATGTCTATTCACCAACCTTTACCAGTTTCGAACTTGGAGCCAAAATTTTCTTTCCCATGTTATCCAATAGGAAGACCTACCAACCCTGAACCGCTGAGTCAGCAATTTTTACAATGAATGTTAGGAAGTTTATGTGCATCGCCCCAAAAAAGCAGGAAGAAAGTCTTCAATTGCATTCATATTTTGCACATATATGTACTCTGGGTAGTGCTACATTACTGTAAAAGGGCAATTACCTTCATCAAACAGCTGAGGTCCTAGAGATTTTTTATCACTCATAAAGCCTGAATTGCTGACCTACCTACCTCCCAGTACCCTGGACCGCTGAGTCAGCAATTTTTACAATGAATGTTAGTAAATTTATGTTTCTCGCCCCAAAAAAGCAGGAAGAAATTCTTCAATTTCATTCATATTTTGCACATATATGTCCTCAGGGTAGTACTACATTACTGTAATAGGGCAATTACCTTCATCAAACAGCTTAGGTCCTAAATATTTTTTATCACTCGTAAAGCCTGAATTGCTTACTCAGACCAAAATGTTGTTGATAGATTGAACCAAAAAAAATTCACAGGAGTGAATATACATGTGCTTCACAAATGTGAGTTATTTCAGAATTTTGGGTTACAGGGTCAAGGTCACAGAGTGTCCTATATATGCAATTTTCAGGCGTTTTGAACCTGGGTCCTATACAAGGTACAGCAACCAAAAAAATATTTTCTTAAACCTTTTTTCATTATCTTTCTATTCCTGTATAGCTTAAGAGGTTAGGGCAACTATTTTCGAGGTTTTCAGGTACTTTATTAATTGCAGAAATTCATGGTACTGGACAAAAAAGATAAAAGGAAAGGAAAGTTTATCGTAATTGTCAGGGACAATTGCAAGTCTAGTTCTTTTTCTTTTTCAAAGCATATCGACTGATTGGGAAAGGGCTTATGCCAGCTTAAGAAACGGATATTACAGGGTTGTGTTGGAGGCATCTTCAAAGTCCAGAAATGGAGCTACGGAAAAAGTGGATATTGATGTTGATGACATCAGTATAGGAGAATGTCCTATGAGTAAGTCATTTCAGCCATTTCCAACATTAATATGAGTTCTAATAAATAACGTAAAAAAAAAATATTTTAAATCCTGATTACTTTAGATTTATCAATAATTATTAAACAAACTGAATTATTATTACTTTAGACGAATCAGGTAAGACTATACTAAGCTCTGCTGTTGTTAAGCGAATTAACTTAAGGTCATATTTCTTGAACCATTATGTATGTCTATGGAATATAAACTTTGTACAATTCTTTTCACTCGTGATTATCCAATTTATCTGTTATTCTTGGTTTGTCGACTATAAGTTATTATAAGGAAACTTTCGAAACTGTCTTTGGTTCTTTATTTTACTTTCTTTCAGTCTTTGAGATTTCTGTTCTTATTAAGCCTCACTTTAAAGTTTACTGCTAGTTATTTGTCTCCATGGATTTATTTGTAAGTTTATATTTCACTATCTCTCAGTAGGTTTTAAGTGATGAATTTTAACCTTAAGGTCATTTGTTTTGGTCCTTTTCTCTTTGGTGTTTTTTGTTTCCTAAGTTTAAGTTCACAAGAGTATTAAATTAACTATTCTCAGACTGATTATTTGCTTGGTGCCATTTAAGTTCTGATTTACTTTTAAGTAAATGCAGATTTGACATACTGTTCAATACTAGTGTAAATTGTGAAGGATTAACGTGTGTGCTAACTATTGTAAGTTATATAATAAAACAATTTGTTCCCCTACTGCCAACCAGTCCCAGAGTGCCGGACCACCCCTATGGCTCTAGGCTACAGCGGCTCTCGCAACAAGGGCCGATCTAGCACAAAATGCGCCCGTTGGGCCGACGTACCGGATCGGTTGCGCCCGAAAGGCTGGACCTTCGGCAACATCACTGCCGCTGGGACCTACGACCTCAAACCGGAAATGAACTTCTGCCGTAACCCTGACAACGACCCACGTGGTCTCTGGTGCTTCACTAGTACGAATACATTCTCAATGGAGTATTGTGACGTCCCATACTGTAGTAAGTCATTTCATTCTCATTAATATGGTCTAATCTACTTTTAGACCACATTGTTATAAACTTTCCGAAGGAAAGTTTATCTTATTATTGTAAGTCTTATTTTTCTTTTTTTTTCTTTTTTTTTATTATTCTTTATTATTATAAACTTTCCGAAGGAAAGTTTATCTTATTATTGTAAGTCTTATTTTTCTTTTTTTTTTTTTTTTTTATTATTCTTTATTATAAACTTTCCGAAGGAAAGTTTATCTTATTATTGTACGTCTTATTTTTCTTTTTTTTTTTTTTTTTTTTTTTTTTTTTTTTTTTATTATTCTTTATTATTATTATTATTCTTCTGAAGAAGTAAAGGCTTATTACTCAGAAACTAATAAAGGCAGGACTTTAACCCTTCAAAGTCACATAGACGGCTAGAGCGCACTTTGAACAGCACAAATTTCATGACCAAATTTCGTGAAACTTCTGCGTAATTTACAAAAGAAAAAACAAATTTAAGAGCACGGTTTTAGGAAACTGGGCAGAGATAATTCCATGGGAATTTTTCTCAAGATACCTTAGACAAATACGCAGTGCAGAAAGGAGTTTGAGCCAAATGGTGAGCCTGCTGACTGAACTATGAATTCTTGAAAAAAAGTATTTCGAAATTTTCATGAAATTTGTTTTGAAAACCATAGAAGGAATAATCATATTGACTTGCAATTTCACACTTTTATAGTCCTACCCTAGGACAACTACCATGCCAAAAATGAGCCCATTTGGTAAAGTGGTCTAGGTGGTACAGGGGTCCAAAGTTGCATTTTTTGACTGCTTATATCTCGGCTCCAAAGTGAGATACAGGAATCTCAAAAACATATTTAGAATCCTTGAAATGTTCTCTTTTTAGATATGTCTAGCAATATGTTCTAGGTCTTTCCGTTTGGAAAAGCGTCAGACATTGAAAATTTTTTGTCACTTTTTGAAATTCAAAAAATGAAAAAATACCAAAAACACTAGAAGAACTGCTTGGATTCTCACCATTTTTTTTACAGATATGTCCTCTAAGGAGTACTATGATAATGTAAAAGGGCAAGGGCTTTGATCAAAAGGCTTAGGCCCTAGAATTTTTTTTCAGTACAAATTTCAATAATTTTTAACTTGAGTTCTTTTCAACCAAATTTCATGCAACTGGTGTCATTATGTAGAGAAAAATCAGGACTTTACAAAGAATACCATGTCTATTCACCAACCTTTACCAGTTTCGAACTTGGAGCCAAAATTCTCTTTCCCATGTTATCCAATGGGAAGACTTACCAACCCTGAACCGCTGAGTCAGCAATTTTTACAATGAATGTTAGGAAGTTTACGTGCATCGCCCCAAAAAAGCAGGAAGAAAGTCTTCAATTGCATTCATATTTTGCACATATATGTACTCTGGGTAGTGCTACATTACTGTAAAAGGGCAATTACCTTCATCAAACAGCTTAGGTCCTAGAATTTTTTTTATCACTCATAAAGCCTGAATTGCTGACCTACCTACCTCCCAGTACCCTGGACCGCTGAGTCAGCAATTTTTACAATGAATGTTAGTAAATTTATGTTTCTCGCCCCAAAAAAGCAGGAAGAAAGTCTTCAATTTCATTCATATTTTGCACATATATGTCCTCTGGGTAGTACTACATTACTGTAATAGGGCAATTACCTTCATCAAACAGCTTAGGTCCTAAATTTTTTTTATCACTCTTAAAGCCTGAATTGCTTACTCAGACCAAATTGTTGTTGATAGATTGAACCAAAAAAAATTCACAGGAGTGTATATACATGTGCTTCACAAATGTGAGTTATTTCAGAATTTTGGGTTACAGGGTCAAGGTCACAGAGTGTCCTATATATGCAATTTTCAGGCGTTTTGAACCTGGGTCCTATACAAGGTACAGCAACCAAAAAAATATTTTCTTAAACCTTTTTTCATTATCTTTCTATTCCTGCATAGCTTAAGAGGTTAGGGCAACTATTTTCGAGGTTTTCAGGTACTTTATTAATTGCAGAAATTCATGGTACTGGACAAAAAAGATAAAAAGAAAGGAAAGTTTATCGTAATTGTCAGGGACAATTGCAAGTCTAGTTATAAACTTTCCGAAGGAAAGTTTATCTTATTATTGTACGTCTTATTTTTCTTTTTTTTTTTTTTTTTTTTTTTTTTTTTTTTTTTTTATTATTCTTTATTATTATTATTATTCTTCTGAAGAAGTAAAGGCTTATTACTCAGAAACTAATAAAGGCAGGACTTTAACCCTTCAAAGTCACATAGACGGCTAGAGCGCACTTTGAACAGCACAAATTTCATGACCAAATTTCGTGAAACTTCTGCGTAATTTACAAAAGAAAAAACAAATTTAAGAGCACGGTTTTAGGAAACTGGGCAGAGATAATTCCATGGGAATTTTTCTCAAGATACCTTAGACAAATACGCAGTGCAGAAAGGAGTTTGAGCCAAATGGTGAGCCTGCTGACTGAACTATGAATTTTTGAAAAAAAGTATTTCGAAATTTTCATGAAATTTTTTTTGAAAACTATAGAAGGAATAATGATATTGACTTGCAATTTCACACTTTTATAGTCCTACCCTAGGACAACTACCATGCCAAAAATGAGCCCATTTGGTAAAGTGGTCTAGGTGGTACAGGGGTCCAAAGTTGCATTTTTTGACTGCTTATATCTCGGCTCCAAAGTGAGATACAGGAATCTCAAAAACATATTTAGAATCCTTGAAATGTTCTCTTTTTAGATATGTCTAGCAATATGTTCTAGGTCTTTCCGTTTGGAAAAGCGTCAGACATTGAAAATTTTTTGTCACTTTTTGAAATTCAAAAAATGAAAAAATACCAAAAACACTAGAAGAACTGCTTGGATTCTCACCATTTTTTTTACAGATATGTCCTCTAAGGAGTACTATGATAATGTAAAAGGGCAAGGGCTTTGATCAAAAGGCTTAGGCCCTAGAATTTTTTTTCAGTACAAATTTCAATAATTTTTAACTTGAGTTCTTTTCAACCAAATTTCATGCAACTGGTGTCATTATGTAGAGAAAAATCAGGACTTTACAAAGAATACCATGTCTATTCACCAACCTTTACCAGTTTCGAACTTGGAGCCAAAATTCTCTTTCCCATGTTATCCAATGGGAAGACCTACCAACCCTGAACCGCTGAGTCAGCAATTTTTACAATGAATGTTAGGAAGTTTACGTGCATCGCCCCAAAAAAGCAGGAAGAAAGTCTTCAATTGCATTCATATTTGGCACATATATGTACTCTGGGTAGTGCTACATTGCTGTAAAAGGGCAATTACCTTCATCAAACAGCTTAGGTCCTAGAATTTTTTTATCACTCATAAAGCCCGAATTGCTGACCTACCTACCTCCCAGTACCCTGGACCGCTGAGTCAGCAATTTTTACAATGAATGTTAGTAAATTTATGTTTCTCGCCCCAAAAAAGCAGGAAGAAAGTCTCCAATTTCATTCATATTTTGCACATATATGTCCTCTGGGTAGTACTTCATTACTGTAATAGGGCAATTACCTTCATCAAACAGCTTAGGTCCTAAATTTTTTTGATCACTCTTAAAGCCTGAATTGCTTACTCAGACCAAAATGTTGTTGATAGATTGAACCAAAAAAAATTCACAGGAGTGTATATACATGTGCTTCACAAATGTGAGTTATTTCAGAATTTTGGGTTACAGGGTCAAGGTCACAGAGTGTCCTATATATGCAATTTTCAGGCGTTTTGAACCTGGGTCCTATACAAGGTACAGCAACCAAAAAAATATTTTCTTAAACCTTTTTTCATTATCTTTCTATTCCTGTATAGCTTAAGAGGTTAGGGCAACTATTTTCGAGGTTTTCAGGTACTTTATGAATTGCAGAAATTCATGGTACTGGACAAAAAAGATAAAAGGAAAGGAAAGTTTATCGTAATTGTCAGGGACAATTGCAAGTCTAGTTATAAACTTTCCGAAGGAAAGTTTATCTTATTATTGTACGTCTTATTTTTCTTTTTTTTCTTTTTTTTTATTATTATTATTTTTTTTTTTATTATTATTATTATTCTTCTGAAGAAGTAAAGGCTTATTACTCAGAAACTAATAAAGAGAGGGCTTTGGCACTTCAAGAGTGCACAGACAGCCAGAGCGCGCTTTGAACAGCACAAATTTCATGACCAAATTTTATGACACTTCTGCGTAATTCACAAAAGAAAAAACAAATTTAAGAGCACGGTTTCAGGAAACTGGGCAGAGATAATTCCATGGGAATTTTTCTCAAGATACCTTAGACAAATACGCAGTGCAGAAAGGAGTTTGAGCCAAATGCTGAGCCTGCTGACTGAACTATGAATTCTTTAAAAAAAGTAGTTCGAAATTTTCATGAAATTTTTTTTGAAAACCATAGAAGGAATAATCATATTGACTTGCCATTTCATACTTTTATAGTACTACCCTAGTACAACTACCACACAAAAAATGAGCCCATTTGGTAAAGTGGTCTAGGTGGTACAGGGGTCCAAAGTTGCGATTTTTGACTGCTTATATCTCGGCTCCAAATTGAGATACAGGGATGTCAAAGACATATTTAGAATCCTTGAAATGTTCTCTTTTTAGATATGTATAGCAATATGTTCTATGTCTTTCCGTTTGGAAAAGCGTCAGAGAGTGAAAATATTTTGTCACTTTTTGAAATTCAAAAAATGAAAAAATACCAAAAACACTAGAAGAACTGCTTGGATTCTCACCATTTTTTTTACAGATATGTCCTCTAAGGAGTACTATGTAAATGTAAAAGGGCAAGGGCTTTGATCAAAAGGCTTAGGCCCTAGAATTTTTTTTCAGTACAAATTTCAATAATTTTTAACTTGAGTTCTTTTCAACCAAATTTCATGCAACTGGTGTCATTATGTAGAGAAAAATCAGGACTTTACAAAGAATACCATGTCTATTCACCAACCTTTACCAGTTTCGAACTTGGAGCCAAAATTCTCTTTCCCATGTTATCCAATGGGAAGACCTACCAACCCTGAACCGCTGAGTCAGCAATTTTTACAATGAATGTTAGGAAGTTTACGTGCATCACCCCAAAAAAGCAGGAAGAAAGTCTTCAATTGCATTCATATTTTGCACATATATGTACTCTGGGTAGTGCTACATTACTGTAAAAGGGCAATTACCTTCATCAAACAGCTTAGGTCCTAGAATTTTTTTTATCACTCATAAAGCCTGAATTGCTGACCTACCTACCTCCCAGTACCCTGGACCGCTGAGTCAGCAATTTTTACAATGAATGTTAGTAAATTTATGTTTCTCGCCCCAAAAAAGCAGGAAGAAAGTCTTCAATTTCATTCATATTTTGCACATATATGTCCTCTGGGTAGTACTACATTACTGTAATAGGGCAATTACCTTCATCAAACAGCTTAGGTCCTAAATTTTTTTTATCACTCTTAAAGCCTGAATTACTTACTCAGACCAAATTGTTGTTGATAGATTGAACCAAAAAAAATGCACAGGAGTGTATATACATGTGCTTCACAAATGTGAGTTATTTCAGAATTTTGGGTTACAGGGTCAAGGTCACAGAGTGTCCTATATATGCAATTTTCAGGCGTTTTGAACCTGGGTCCTATACAAGGTACAGCAACCAAAAAAATATTTTCTTAAACCTTTTTTCATTATCTTTCTATTCCTGCATAGCTTAAGAGGTTAGGGCAACTATTTTCGAGGTTTTCAGGTACTTTATTAATTGCAGAAATTCATGGTACTGGACAAAAAAGATAAAAAGAAAGGAAAGTTTATCGTAATTGTCAGGGACAATTGCAAGTCTAGTTATTATTATTATTCTTCTGAAGAAGTAAAGGCTTATTACTCAGAAACTAATAAAGAGAGGGCTTTGGCACTTCAAGAGTGCACAGACAGCCAGAGCGCGCTTTGAACAGCACAAATTTCATGACCAAATTTCGTGACACTTCTGCGTAATTCACAAAAGAAAAAACAAATTTAAGAGCACGGTTTCAGGAAACTGGGCAGAGATAATTCCATGGGAATTTTTCTCAAGATACCTTAGACAAATACGCAGTGCAGAAAGGAGTTTGAGCCAAATTGTGAGCCTGCTGACTGAACTATGAATTCTTTAAAAAAAGTAGTTCGAAATTTTCATGAAATTTTTTTTGAAAACCATAGAAGGAATAATGATATTGACTTGCAATTTCACACTTTTATAGTCCTACCCTAGCACAACTTTCATGCAAAAAATGAGCTCATTTGGTAAAGTGGTCTAGGTGGTACAGGGGTCCAAAGTTGCATTTTTTGACTGCTTATATCTCGGCTCCAAATTGAGATACATGAATCTCAAAGACATATTTAGAATCCTTAAAATGTTCTCTTTTTAGGAATGTATAGTAATATGCTCTAGGTACTTCCGTTTGGAAAAGCGTCAGACATTGAAAATTTTTTGTCACTTTTTGATTTTCTCAAAATGAAAAAGTCTTAAAAACACTAGAAGAACTGCTTGGATTCTCACCATTTTTTTTACAGATATGTCCTCTAAGGAGTACTATGTAAATGTCAAAGGGCAAGGGCTTTGCTTAAAAACCCTAGGCCCTGGAATTTTTTTCATTCCAAATTTCAATAATTTTTAACTCCATTTCTATTCAACCAAATTTCATGCAACTGGTGTCATTATGTAGAGAAAAATTAGGCCTTTACCTAGGATAAAATGTCTATTCACCAACCTTTACCAGTTTCGAACTTGGAGCCAAAATTCTCTTTCCCATGTTATCCAATGGGAAGACCTACCAACCCTGAAGCGCTGAGTCAGCAATTTTTACAATGAATGTTAGGAAGTTTATGTGCATCACCCCAAAAAAGCAGGAAGAAAGTCTTCAATTTCATTTATATTTTGCACATATATGTACTCTGTGTAGTACTACATTACTGTAAAAGGGCAATTACTTTCATCAAACAGCTTAGGTCCTAGAATTTTTTTATCACTGAATTGCTGACCTACCTACCTCCCAGAACCCTGGACCGCTGAGTCAGCAATTTTTACAATGAATGTTAGCAGGTTTACGTGTTTTGCCCCAAAAACAGTAGGAAAGACTTTTTCAATTTTCTTCATACTTTTCACACATATGTCCTCTAGGGAGTACTATGTGAATGCAGAAGGGCAAGGGCCTTGATTAAACACCTTAGGCCCTGGAATTTTTTTTCAGTCCAAATTTCAATAATTTTTAACTCCAGTTCTATTCAACCAAATTTCATCCAACTGGTGTCATTATGCAGAGAAAAATTAGGAGATTACATAGGACACCTTGTCTATTCACCAACCTTAATTAGTTTTGAAACTTGAGGCAAAATTCTCTTTCCCATGTTATCCAATGGGGAGACCTACCTACCTACCTCCCTGGACGGCTGAGTCAGCAATTTTTACAATGAATGTTAGTAAATTTATGTTTCTCGCCCCAAAAAAGCAGGAAGAAAGTCTTCAATTTCATTCATATTTTGCACATATATGTCCTCTGGGTAGTACTACATTACCGTAATAGGGCAATTACCTTCATCAAACAGCTTAGGTCCTAAAATTTTTTTATCACTCTTAAAGCCTGAATTGCTTACTAAGACCAAAATGTTGTTGATAGATTGAACCAAAAAAATTCACAGGAGTGTATATACATGTGCTTTACAAATGTGAGTTATTTCAGAATTTTGGGTTACAGGGTCAAGGTCACAGCGTGTCCTATATATGCAATTTTCAGGCGTTTTGAACCTGGGTCCTATGAAGAGTACAGCTTTCTGAAAAACATTTTTTGAAAGGTCATCACCATTACAGTTGTCTGTTCATTTATGAATAGTCTCAGAGGATAAGACAGTGATTTCTTAGGATTTAGTGCCTTAATAAATTGTTGTCATTGTGAAAAATCATAACGCTTCAGGAATGATCAGAGCACAAATACTACCGGCTTCTTTGTTAGGTTATTTGTAGTATTTATATGAGAAAGAAAAAGGTTATGAAAGTTAAAGGAAAGGAAAGTTTATCGTAATTGTCAGGGACAATTGCAAGTCTAGTTATTATTATTCTTCTGAAGAAGTAAAGGCTTATTACTCAGAAACTAATAAAGAGAGGGCTTTGGCACTTCAAGAGTGCACAGACAGCCAGAGCGCGCTTTGAACAGCACAAATTTCATGACCAAATTTCGTGACACTTCTGCGTAATTCACAAAAGAAAAAACAAATTTAAGAGCACGGTTTCAGGAAACTGGGCAGAGATAATTCCATGGGAATTTTTCTCAAGATACCTTAGACAAATACGCAGTGCAGAAAGGAGTTTGAGCCAAATGCTGAGCCTGCTGACTGAACTATGAATTCTTTAAAAAAAGTAGTTCGAAATTTTCATGAAATTTTTTTTGAAAACCATAGAAGGAATAATCATATTGACTTGCCATTTCATACTTTTATAGTCCTACCCTAGTACAACTACCACACAAAAAATGAGCCCATTTGGTAAAGTGGTCTAGGTGGTACAGGGGTCCAAAGTTGCATTTTTTGACTGCTTATATCTCGGCTCCAAATTGAGATACATGAATCTCAAAGACATATTTAGAATCCTTGAAATGTTTTCTTTTTAGGAATGTATAGTAATATGCTCTGGGTACTTCCGTTTGGAAAAGCGTCAGACATTGAAAATTTTTTGTCACTTTTTGATTTTCTCAAAATGAAAAAGTCTTAAAAACACTAGAAGAACTGCTTGGATTCTCACCATTTTTTTTACAGATATGTCCTCTAAGGAGTACTATGTAAATGTCAAAGGGCAAGGGCTTTGCTTAAAAACCCTAGGCCCTGGAATTTTTTTCATTCCAAATTTCAATAATTTTTAACTCCATTTCTATTCAACCAAATTTCATGCAACTGGTGTCATTATGTAGAGAAAAATTAGGCCTTTACCTAGGATAAAATGTCTATTCACCAACCTTTACCAGTTTCGAACTTGGAGCCAAAATTCTCTTTCCCATGTTATCCAATGGGAAGACCTACCAACCCTGAAGCGCTGAGTCAGCAATTTTTACAATGAATGTTAGGAAGTTTATGTGCATCACCCCAAAAAAGCAGGAAGAAAGTCTTCAATTTCATTTATATTTTGCACATATATGTACTCTGTGTAGTACTACATTACTGTAAAAGGGCAATTACTTTCATCAAACAGCTTAGGTCCTAGAATTTTTTTATCACTGAATTGCTGACCTACCTACCTCCCAGAACCCTGGACCGCTGAGTCAGCAATTTTTACAATGAATGTTAGCAGGTTTACGTGTTTTGCCCCAAAAACAGTAGGAAAGACTTTTTCAATTTTCTTCATACTTTTCACACATATGTCCTCTAGGGAGTACTATGTAAATGTAGAAGGGCAAGGGCCTTGATTAAACACCTTAGGCCCTGGAATTTTTTTTCAGTCCAAATTTCAATAATTTTTAACTCCAGTTCTATTCAACCAAATTTCATCCAACTGGTGTCATTATGCAGAGGAAAATTAGGAGATTACATAGGACACCTTGTCTATTCACCAACCTTAATTAGTTTTGAAACTTGAGGCAAAATTCTCTTTCCCATGTTATCCAATGGGGAGACCTACCTACCTACCTCCCTGGACGGCTGAGTCAGCAATTTTTACAATGAATGTTAGTAAATTTATGTTTCTCGCCCCAAAAAAGCAGGAAGAAAGTCTTCAATTTCATTCATATTTTGCACATATATGTCCTCTGGGTAGTACTACATTACCGTAATAGGGCAATTACCTTCATCAAACAGCTTAGGTCCTAAAATTTTTTTATCACTCTTAAAGCCTGAATTGCTTACTAAGACCAAAATGTTGTTGATAGATTGAACCAAAAAAATTCACAGGAGTGTATATACATGTGCTTTACAAATGTGAGTTATTTCAGAATTTTGGGTGACAGGGTCAAGGTCACAGCGTGTCCTATATATGCAATTTTCAGGCGTTTTGAACCTGGGTCCTATGAAGAGTACAGCTTTCTGAAAAACATTTTTTGAAAGGTCATCACCATTACAGTTGTCTGTTCATTTATGAATAGTCTCAGAGGATAAGACAGTGATTTCTTAGGATTTAGTGCCTTAATAAATTGTTGTCATTGTGAAAAATCATAACGCTTCAGGAATGATCAGAGCACAAATACTACCGGCTTCTTTGTTAGGTTATTTGTAGTATTTATATGAGAAAGAAAAAGGTTATGAAAGTTAAAGGAAAGGAAAGTTTATCGTAATTGTCAGGGACAATTGCAAGTCTAGTTATTATTAAGACCACATTGATATCGCCTTGTTACCAAGACGACCTTTTAAGGTCTATGCAGATGGCTGGATTGAAGCAACCTTTGTTCTTAAATGAAAACTGTTGGAAGGTTGTAGTGGGCTCCTTAGGTTAAAACGTATCCAACTAAACACAGAACAATATAACTGCTCATCAATGACATTTCTTGGTAGCTTCTAAACTGTCTTTTCCCTGAAGTACTACCACAACAGCGCCATCTGTGAGGTCCTACCACTAAAGAGCTATCGCTGAAGTCCTTGCAATTCTAGTCAATTGTATACACATGGAGCTCTTGTATGACAGACAGACAATAGTCAGCTGATAGCACTGTTCACATCCCAAATGGTTTTAACTCGCTGCCAACCAGCACGGTGCCATCTATATGCATCACTTATTCGGCCATTTTGTTTGATGTCATTCAGACATAACTGCCCACAAAGAGTTTGGCAGAGTGAGCGATATTGCAGTAATTTTGTCCCCTGCATCATTGTGTTAGTTGTGTACCCAGGATGTGCCCCACAGTTTGCCAAACGTCCGGCAAAGATTCCATGAAACAGAGAGCCCGTCAGGGTCACATGACCAGTCTAAGCACTGGGGGCCAGTTGACAGGCACATTGACAGTAGAATGGATTCTTAGACAGGCACACAAACCTTAGCCTAGCCCCATTTGAACTTGAAGTGATTGCTGTCATAGGACCAGTCTGGACAAGAAGAGAAAAAGTAGATGGCGCTTTAACGGCCTGTTAACATATTATCGCCCACCTAAATCTCCACAAAATGGCTGCCTTTGTCTGGTATAGGAAAAGTTATATCCCAAAGCGACAGTTAACATGCTAGACCATGGTTTTAAAACGGAACCAGCAAGCTTTCAAAAGGTTGAGGATGATTTAATCTGTATACACATGATTCCAAAACTATTAATTGTGTTCAGATGCCATGTTTGTCAAAAAAGAAAACATGTTCATTGCCAACAAGCATATTGTAATGCTCCAAAAAGAATAAATGAATATTACAAAATTGATTGACCAACTGACCATTGAATCAGATGTTATAATGAGGCTGCCAAAGTCATTTAACATGTACAGAAGGAAACTATAAGCTGGTGATGACAGGTTGATTTTGTGATTGTCTTCATTTCATATTTCTGCTCACCATTAAACCAAGGACAGTATATTATGAGATTGTACATTAGAATACAAACCATACACAAAAAAGCTAAATGGACTAATTCTTGTTCTACAGGTTGCAAGCCAACACAGTTCAAGTGTAATGATGGACGGTGTATCCCTTCGCAACAGGTAACCATAATTAAAAAAATCTTTTATCAGAAAGAAAGCCACTTTACTGTATGACATGGACCAAGAACTTTAATGAACTGTTTGAATTTTTCAGAAATGCGACGAAATAAACGATTGCGGAGACGCCTCAGATGAACTTGATTGCCGTATGTAGAATTGCATAAATTTAACAAAGAAACAGACAAATAAACAAACAAACAAACAACAAATAAATAAACAAACAAACAGATGAGTTATTTGGACTCAGTTTCTCTATATCTCATTTCACGACATTGATTGTAACAGTTTAATTTCTGTCTCTTTTTTTTTCTGGTAAAGCATGTCATTATTGGACTTCTCCCTTTGAGCACAGTTCAATGCCCATGGATTTATCCAACTCGATCTGCTGTTTTTTCTCATAGGAGGAATATTCTATAATGCACTGCTCTAATGACCTGCCCAGGGGCATGGTGAATTTGAAGACCTATAGATCCACTACAGAACAACTGTCAGTCACAATCAATGCTGTTTGATTTGAAGAATAGAGGCCATTTATCAGTCAAGCACATTCAAATTCATGCTGATTTTGACTGTAGATCTGCCCATGGCGCATTGAGTCTTGTGTCAAAAATAGCATTTATGGTAATTTCCAAACGTCCATTTTCAGCCAAAGGGCCATCCGTCAATTGCACCTTTGAGGATGCCTGGAATTGTTCATACACCAAACCTATGGATGCAAAGTATGGATGGACTTACTATAGAGGTAATTTTTATCTTTTCTATTTGTGTTGATGTTTCCATAACACCAGTAAACAAAACATTCAGTGACATGTAGGAGGAAATGGCAGTTGTGCGCATGTGCAGTGTTGTTTACTTAATGTGAAGAAATCTGGTTCTGGGAAATATCTCATGATAAGATATTATTGACAGCTTCATGTCATTTATGATATATTTGACACAATGGAAACAGAAAATATGACATACAGTAACAATAAATGCATAAGAGGGGAAAAAAAAACTAGGTTCCAGCTACAATAAAGATTTATTATCATATATCCTAAACCTGATTTTTGCAAACATTTAGAAATTGAGTCAATTCCATTGTCCATTTATGACAACGACTTTTAACTGACACTTGGAGTATTTTGTTGACCTTGTAAAGTTGTTTGGTTTTTTAGTGTACAGTACAGGAGATAGCTGTCGACTAGCAGCATATATATAAATACTTATGATTTGCATCAGAAATGTGGATTGAAGCAATGAATGTAATTGTATACTGATAATAAAAGTGTATCATATCCTGTATTGACCATCTACACAGCAAATGCGTTCACTTGTACGCTGTAAGACCTTTTTACTAGCATTTATAGCATTCGTTGCAAGAATAACATGTTCTCGGTGCCGTACCAAAACCAATCAACCACATTTTGGATTGGTGTATATGAGACGTGCAGGCAGCGAGCTTAGTTTTATAAATATTATTAGCCTATAATATAAACAACTTTGCTTCGTTACCATGCCAAAAACTGCCTAAAACATGGATGATGGCACTTGAAATTGTCTTAGAGTTAAAACAAACTCTTCTTCTCCCATGCAGCGTATAATATAAATATACACTAACAACTTTTCTCCAATCATCTTATTTTTATAAATATGATACCCTACCAACTTCTATCTACTTCAGGGCGCAGCGGAGACACTCACTGGCAGGCCGTCACCCAAACAACGCTGAGCCCGGCCCGTCGGGGCGACCTGGCCACCGTCCTGACGCCCGTTCTGACGGTGGAAGACATCGCTTGCTTGCGCCTTGACGTTAAAGTCTCTCCCGATGACGTCCTGGGCATCTTGATGAAAGACAGCATCAATTCCGTACTCAAGACTCAAGTGAGTGCAATTACATGCTTGTGTCCTTAGGCCTATACTCTAACTACACATAACTGTTGTTGGCAACTAGTCACCATATGATCATGCTAAAAGGCAAAACGCATTGGTTAGTTCAAATAAATTGAGTTCATTGATAATAAAGACAACTTATACCAACATTTCTGAACCAATTCAGGCACCCCAAAGACTTGATCACTCAATAATTACAGTATTACATTGTTCTTAAGGTTCAAATCCAAGGTGTAAGCATTGAATAAATGGCTAATTTACTGTACTGTTCACAGGCTTTTATCTTCTGGTCATATTAGTCCTATATTTTGTCTCTTTTTTTCAAATCTTCTTCTTTTCCAGTTGTGCTCTATAAAAGGTGGCATGCAAGATATAAATGCATTGGAATGGTATAACATGAAGATCCCCCTTCCAAATGGAACATACCATATTGCATTCGAAGCCACTTTGAACAATGGAAGATCTGCTAGGGTGCTCATTGACAATGTCACTGTCATTCCTGAGAATTGCTCTGAGATATTTGGTAAGACTTTAGTTTTAAACTGCTTATCCACATTGCTTTATGTACATTTAAGCCTAATCTGATGTCACATATACTAGCATAATTTATAAGTTACTTAGTTAATCAATAATTTGTCAAATCTGATTTTAGTGAAAAAAAACCTTTTTGGGTAGTATTTCATCTTTCTGAGCCTTGCCTCAATGTCTCACTACTGGTCTGAAGCTGACCCAGCTTATATAACCGGCTGCTAGGGCAGATGTAATGCTGAGATGATAGGCTTGTAGTCCACACCATGTTACAGATTAATCCCATGGGTGGGATCTTTTACTTGCCTTGGCACAGTCAACGTCTTATTCTTTATATATTTATTTTCGCTTTTAGACATGACAACATGGTTGCCAATGACTACGGTAGACGTCACGACAATCGCCACAGACTTCACGACTGAAGGTTACATTGAGACCACAACGGAAGAATCAACGACAATTGGAGAAGTTACAACTGAAGAATACAACTCAACGATGAACTTAACTTCCCCTGAATCTGGAACAATGCCTACCACTGGACCAAAACTCATCGTGACAATGACATCACTGACCACTGATTTAGATGCATCGTTAAATTCAACAGACAACAGTACATTCCCTGATAATGAAACCATGACTACATCCCTGCCTGAAGTGACTACAGAGCCATACATCTTCATTCCGGAGTGCGTAGCCGGACCGGATGAGTGTTCGTCTTGTATCCGGAATCTTACCATCCTCGGTGAAAATGAAACTGAACCAGGTATGATAATTATCTATATATATTGATACGGTTAAGCCATTTTTGGTAATTATGCTAAATAAGGGAATCTGAATCTGTTGGTCTAATTGAAGCAAGAGCAACTCCTCTGTGTTTCATCCATGGGTTTGATTCCTGAGTCTTGGCTTGTGAGAGGCTAATAGAAGACTAACAGACCGAGTTATGTTTAAGATTGTGCGAATGTACTATAGCCTCCATTGGAACTATTATAACAGTGTCAATAAAATTATAGCATAAAATAATATTTGATAGTATTCTGGAAATGTTAATCTGTGAGAAACATATTTCCTGTTTAGGTCCTGTTGGTTTGCTATTAACTTAGAAAGTAACATACCTGTATAAATTATAATAATGCATATTTATACAATTTCAGTTTGTATTGAGAACAATGACATAGAGTGCTACTTCTTGGGCCCCTGCAAATGTGGATATCGCTATTCGTTTGTCAACGCTGGATGGACGTTCAAAGAGAGGCCGGTGGACCGGTCATTAGACAATGAAACAATTACATTAGTGGAAAATGCAGGTGATGACCTTTGATGACCTTTGTGTCCTTAATTGACCTTTCATGACATTGTCAGCAACTTTTATATAGAATAGAATAGAATACAACTTTTATATGATCATTATCTTATTGAGTGAGGTTTATGCATGTTGTCGTGTAATACACACTAACGCAAGGTTAATATCAAGGTCATGAGTTCAAGATCGTCACAAGGGGTCAAGGTCATTGTAGTTGACTGGTGTATTGGATGAAATATTAGCTATACATAGCTGAGACTGAATAGATAAAAAAAATTTGTTTCAGATGAGATTTTAAAGCAGACAATGAAAGAAGCAGTTTGTAGGGTTAAACTTTCGGAGACTTATGAGCTCACTTGAAGCCAGAAATGTAATGCACCAAAGTATTAAGTCACAACCAAATACTACACAGTTGGGACCTAAAACAAAACATTTTTACTTAGCTAATATTGAACAATAATGCTAAATACTTATCTTTTTTTAAATTTAGATATGTATCTAGAGCCAATCCCAGATGGCACCCCAACCAGTGGGGAGTGGGTGAGGTTGATGTCCCCCATGAAGATATTCCAATCAAATTCCTGTCTGACCTTCATGTACTTCACCAGGTATATGGATATAAACCTCTTCAGCTACAACTACACCCACAAACAGGTGAGACAATATGGACATACTTGAGGTCAAGTCAAAATTGATTCAGTTTTCCTGATTTGTCACCTGAATACATTTAGCAGAAACCATGCTAGTCCAAACTGTCTGTTCATACAGCACAGAACTCAGGACGTTACATTACCTATCATGATAATTGCTGCTGATAGTTATGTTCCATACTGAGGAATAATAGCCTTTCAACCATTTGGAGGCACCAAGTAGGTTATCTAAATCTTTGGCTGCAAAATATGAAAATAATTTTCCAATAATACCAAACTAATTAAAATCTTTTCTTTCTTGTAGCAAATTTTTGACATCACGTTTGACGGCCAAAAGAACTCGTGGCACATGGCTTATGTAGACCTTAATCTCCACGGAGAATACGGTCTGCTGTGGGAATTCCGATACGCAAGAGACGTGGAGGACAACGCAGGGATTGACAACGTCACAATCATCAGCGCCTCCTGTGCTGCTGTCACAAAACGTAAGATGAAAACGAGACACAGACAAATAATTGACATGATGGATGTAAACAATTAATTAGTCACAGTAATAGACAGACAGCAATGTGGCTAGTAGACATATACTAAATATAAGATAGAAAGGTTGTTAACAAAGAAAGACTAGACAGATATACAGAGAGAAGAATGATGTCTGCAGCTGATGACAGAGAATAAACCGAATTAATAGAAGCAAACTGTGCAATTTAAAGATAATGGTAACACTCAGTAAAAATATAATTTTGAATTACTCTTTGTGCCCTATAGCTGCCAACCCCACAGTGAACTGCAGTTTTGATGATAACCTTTGGTGTGGCTACAAGGACGTTTCCCTGACAGCCAGAAATTGGCTCCGCAGTCAAGAAATTGGTGAATTCTCATTTGCTCAATTTTTAGATATTTATAAGAAATACATTTCTTTTAATTACATGTTGTAATTGCTAATAGCTCTTTTTATTCGACGTAATGGCTTTTCTATACTCAGTAATGATTATAATTACATGACGTTTTGCTAAGTAGATTCGTAAGTGACATATATATATAGTTTTCATTGTTACATATTAATTTTTACAATGTGTTCACATACCATAATTATATATTTATTATAATGAAGTTTTCACTGCTTCATTTTTTGCATTCATTGTTGTTTTCTTGTTTATGTAAACAGGGCAATGCAAGTACCATAAATATTGGCATGCAGTCTTAAACAGTTGTAGATTTGTATTTGTGCTTCAAAGCTTTGTAGTATTAATGATTTTAAGCATTGTTTTGTTTTGGATTGATGTATGTTGCCACTAATATGCAGACTAATCACACTGATTGTTGGTGACAGCTCATTGAAATAGTTTTGTAGCGATGCCTAGCTCTTGTGTTGGATTTAAATAATATTAATTGATTTGAGATAGCGTAATACATTAGTTTGTGTTCATTACGTCTAGTGGTGACTACTCCTATCTAATAGATTTTTTTTTTAAATTTGAGATTTGATACGTTTATATTAATAATACAATTATTGAATTGCATGGATAGCGGCTCGAATATAATCATGATAATAATTTTGTTAATTCATTTCAATCAGTCTCAGTTTTTGGTCCAGTGCTCAAAATTGCAACAAAGTAGTGTGTAGTATTTGTTCAGTTTTGCCACATTATAGTTTGGTGAACTCATATTCAACTCATCCTATGAAACCTACTAGCTAAACTGTTGTTCATGAGGCCATTCTCTACACCCTAAACCCCATGTTACCCTCCGATATTCATATTTTGTACTTTAAATTTTTGTACTTCAACCTTGTTAGAAACATTGTATTTTTGTGCTTACTTGTGTGGAGTACTTTGATATGCTCATTACCCAGTACAAAGAGAGGACTTTTTTAAGAAAGCTCTGATAATTATATTGCAAAAAAATATTGATATCCGGAAAATGTAAAAGATTGTCAAAGTTTTGTTATTATATATAATTTTGAAGTTATGCCTAATGGAAATGAGATTCTTAACTGCTTAATTTTCTCTTAAATTAACATTTCAGACAGTTACTATCTTCGTACAAGGACAACTTCAGCCGGCAAACTCAGTCGCAGTTTGCTATCGCCAAAGTTCACCGTTTCAGTCCAGTCCTGTCTGAGCTTTGTTTACTTTGGCCATGCGAGGGGAAGAATGGAGCTGAAAACCATTGCAGTTACTCAGATTCCTGCCAGTGGCGCTCCTAAAACTGTAAGATAATATATCCACCATGTAGCGCCACTTGTTTTTTTAGTTCTTTTTCTAATCATCAGTGATGGCGCCAATACCTGATTTCCTATAACTTTTATTATACAATAAAACTACTGTAAAAATACATAATTGCTGATGTAATATTTTAGATTTGGAAAATGTTGTCAATCTTAGACAATGTCTGGCATCAAGGCCAAGCAAATATTTCTCCCGGGACATATCAACTACGCTTCGACTTGAATGGAGATGATTTCCGAGGAGGATTTGATGACATTCGTGTAACCCCAGGAATGTGCCCACCTCTCAGTGAGTACTAAAACTACCGCATCATAACTAAGGTATTATTATTTCATATGCAAAGGAAATGCAGTCAATGACTCTTATGGATGTAGCTAATTCCAAGACAGGCACTCTTTCACATGAAGACTAAACAAAAATGCTGTTGGACTGCAGTTCCATATCTTACCCAGTGTCTTATGTCTCAGCCATTTCATAAAAACCTGTATTAGCTACATCATTCCTGTACATCTGATGATAGGCTCACTTCCAGGACTCTTGATGCTTTGAAGCTTTTATTAGTATACCAAAAAGGCGGATAAAGATGTGGTTTTAATTTATTAGCCTGAATACAAAAGAGATGAAGAGGATCAAGACATCTGAGCACCAAATTCTAGGAAGCCAACCTAGATCATAGACATTGTGTGCTTTTTGTTGTTTGTGCTCAAAGGTTTCTGACCTCTGCTGCTGAAGACTGATCTCATATTTTGTCTTGTGTATTGCAACACAAAAAATGGTTGCATAACCTGATTTCCTATAATTTCCATGCATATATATAGATAATGGTACCAGTAAACTAGTGTAAACACTGGCCTAAATATGTTAACATGTTTTTTTGTGGAAGTGTGATTTTTAAAGCTGCAGCCTCAAGGGTTTTATCCAGGACAAATTATATCTCCTTCATCAGAATAATCGCAGATAATGTTGAGTAGTGTAAGAAAATATCAAAGTGAGTATCGTATCATATACCTGCTTTTGATATCCAGTTCCACACCTCCCCAACTCCCAGAATTTCAAAATGGACTTAATTTGCAATGTTGAGTAGCTTGAGGAAGTTTCTCTCTTGAAATAATCAATGTGATAATTCTTCTGCACTGAGAACTATCCCTGTTTATATCACTCGCATCACCGCACAACATCTGTGATTTCCAGACTGTTCCAAAGACGGCGCTATGTGTACTTCCATCATGGCATGCTATCCAGCGGATATGCACAAGTGTGATGGAGTGGCCAACTGTCCTGGAGGTGAAGATGAGAACCCCAAAGATTGCCCTCGTAAGTTGTGTAGAAATTACAAAATCATAGGGAAAGTCAGAAAATCTTGCTTTGCTGTCATATTTATAAACGAGAAATGTACAAGAACATTTCGAGTTCTCTTCTACATTTAAAGTGTAAGTTGTTGGGACCTAGTTGAAGTTATGGGCTACTGAGGGAATGGAATTCTGTTAGCATCTCAACCTGTAGAATTACTGTCGCTGGTGTGTAATGTTAATGCCTCTACTACCAAAGGGCAGCAAAGGACTTGTTGTATCTTATGATTCCTATGGGTCTTATTGTTGTAGTAATTTACACTGACCATGATACATTACTTGTTCACTAAAATCTTTTATCTTGACCAAAAAATAAAAATAAAAAAAAACAGAGGAAGAGCAGGATGACAAGCAAGAGGATGACCAGAAGAAGGACTCGACTGACCAGGATGAAGTTACTGATGAGGTCGTCACTATTGGTGAGTTCAATGTTGTTAGCATTATTAATACAATATAAAAGGTATAGTAGGATGCACATGAAAATCTAGTTGTTTTAATAAAAAAAATTGAGCTGCACAAAATGGACTAAAATATGACATCTTGATTCACAATGCTATAGTTTTTCATTGTCTGTTTGATTCTCTGCGATAACAAATGACCATTGCGATGACTAGATGGAAATGATCATTGGAAAACAACAAGATACCTTTAGTAAATTGTCACTGACAAGTTTTATATTTTCTGCTGCTCCATTCTTGGTGTGATAAGAGTATGACTGATAATCAACGACATATTACCTGCCTATTAAAATATTTCATTGTTAAATAATAAAGACTTTTTAGCTAAGCTAATGAACTGATGAGAGGATACTGAAGGCTTCAGACTTGTGTTGCTTTGACAGAATAAGATAACAAGTGATACTATTGTTCATAATAAATGTTTTGCTTCTGTTTCAGATCCTATCACAAACTTAACTGAGATGTACCACAAATTGGGCCATCAAGCCGAAGACTTTATTTACAAGTAAGAGAGGGTTATTTGCTTATAAACTGCTTAGTTATATCATACAAAATAACACGCACGTTCCTTGGTATATTTCATTCTGATATAACATAACTTGTAGATGTGAGTGGGATGGACAAAACTGTGACCAAGTGAACTTCACCAGCCAACCCACAGATTATGGTCTCTGCTATACATTCAACAATGCAGAGATGAGAGAATTCAGCACCAAGAAGACAGGAGCGAGATTTGGTCTCAGGCTCACGCTGAACATTGAGCAATATGAGTACATGCTGGGTCCTAATACTGATGCTGGTATCAAGGTAGGTTGCCTAATTTATGCTCAGTTGAAACAATCAGGATCAACCATACTATGTTAAATGAATAACTACAAAAACCACTGTATGCCCTGTAGGGTATTGAGTTCAACATGGAAGCATATTTGGGCTAGTACCTTACCAATTCACTGTTTAGGGGCTTGATAATTTCAAATTAAGGGGAAAATACTTAAAAAACTTGTACTTTTCTTAGCTGGCCCTATAATGGTGTAACGGAAGAAGATAGGTTAAATCAACAGTAAAACAGCAAATTATTTCAGCTTATAAGAATACTTGGGATGAGAAGGTGTTAATGGTGTTATGAATGAATCAGGTTTTATCAACAGTTAGAAGAACATAAATTTATTTTTAAAACACAATTAATCTAATTTTGATCTTTTTATCCAGGTCTTTCTGCATTCCACCAAGGAGTTACCGCAAGTGAGGGATCTTGGATTTGCCATTAGTCCTGGTCTTCATGCTCTGGTTGGGATCATGAGAAATGATGTGAGTACAAAAGGTTTTAACCATATCACTGAAATGGCATCCCAGCTGAGATCTCAAAGGTGTTCAGGCCATTGACTAATAGAAATCTTGAATGTATACTACATATTATTAACGATCTCTGAATCCATGCAAGTACTTGAAGCCTGAGGAAGACAGTTCCTTGCCTCCAGAAGATATATTCATCAGATTGCTAAAAGTCGTCTTACACAAATCGTTATTGAAATTGCTGGCAATCGGAGTCAGGACCCGAAACAGAGAATTTCAAACATCATCAGGCTTTACAAAAAATGTCTCGGGCTACTCATCCCTCCATAGAAGATTATTACAGATGAAATATAATTAGGCTCAATAAACACTTTCCTTCATATTTTTACATTACCTAATAATTTCAGGCGGTGAACCTCAAATATCCTTGGGGAGAATGTGATGTGGAAAACCTGACTTACTTCGATGACTACATGTACAGCTGGTGTACGGTGGACTGTGAAACTGAACTATTGACCAATTCTTGTTCCTGCAGGGATGCTTATATGCCTAGCATACCCGGCACGGGTAATTATACCTTTCTTATTTTAAGAAGGGTCGTCTGGCGAATCGTAAGCGATTATGATTTAAGAGTCTGCATACTTTATTGACTTCGATAAGTTTCTGATAATTGGCTACCAAGGTGTTTTAAAGAATAATAACTAGAATTTTTAATATTACCGAGTTTAGCTGTGGCAGATTGTATATAGAAGTGACATTTGTCACCTGAGAAAACATTTGTGCCTTGGGTATCAAACCTGTTACCCATTCCCAAAAATAGGAAGCGATGTCCCATTTAAAAGAAATTCTAATGTTGCATGTCACTTTTTATCTTAGTAAGTAATAACAAAGAATATCAAAACTGTCGCCTGTCACTCTTTAATGAGGCAGTCTTCTTACATGTATGTCCGTCATTATTTAAGAGCTTCAGCGTCACTTTGTCCCTGGTAAAAAAAGGCAATGTCACACTGTCGATTATGTCAGTTTTTACCCCATAATCTCACCATTGCTAATTAGTATTGTCACTATTACCAACATTGTTATTTATAAGGTGGATTCTGATGCTTGTGCATTGTTTATCCTTTCATATGTTTCAGATGACCCCCCAATTTGCAACTTCACTGAATACTTTCAATGTGCAGTAGTTACACTGAGTGAGTTTAACGCAGAGCAAAATAACAAATGAATTTATCATTTCATTTTTTTTTTTATTGAAGGACAGTAAATATAGTGCATGATCTTAGTAAATTGTGTACTTGTATGGTACAATATTAGTAACATTAGATGCAAGAACAATTTTAACATTTCATAAAAGTTATGTCTCATCTTTAACAACATAGCTTAGAATTTATACGTTAGATTAATTGCATTAAACAAAAAATGCATGTGTTGCCTGGTTGACATCATTACTTTTAATTTTGGATACCATAAATATGTGTTATTGTAAACAAAGATGAGACATAACAATGTACAGGTGATAAAATGATAACATGTTGTCTGCTTAATTTGAAAATTTTTCTAATTTGCTTGAGCTTATGAGTGGCCATCATTCACAGTGCTTGACTAGGTGCACCTGGATTTGTGAATATTTGTGGCGTCTGCACACATAAATGTGATTGTAGTAACTTTCTAGGGGACATTTCTGGCATCTTGCTTTGTTGATTCTAAAAAGGCATTTGACCTTACCGTAAGGCCCAAAATGACTATTGACTATTTAATGATAATTTAATCTTTTGAAATGATGCCAGTTTGTTCAAGAAAGTTAGTTTTTGCACATTGATGTAAAATAATGCTGTTACAAACAATGTTTTAATTTACTAAATTTACTAAGCTATATGTCACACTAATTCTACCAGGGAGGTGTTTCTTACTTAATCCAGAATGCCTTGATCATTATAAAATCAAAATAACAAAGAATAGTACTCAGACTTTCTTCAGTAGATTGGATTGACAGGAGAAGGTAGCAAGATGACAGAACTAGTAGGTAGCTGAGTAGTATAGCACTATGTTGTTTCTAGTAAAAATAGATGTAATTTGACATGTAGTTGAACTTAGCATGGTAGTGCACACACTAATAATTAAACATGAGGCAATTGTTTCACCAATATAACGTTTATCAATTAAATGTAGCATAACTCTAAGGTAATGTTCATGTTAAAGCTGTTTATCTTCAATGCACAAGGTTAACTCGCATAAAACGTATCGTATTAAACTATATATAACATAACTTTGTACAAAGCACATAAAAGACCCCCTCTGTACATTAAACCCTTGGCAATGTAACTGTGTGCTTGGCTAAACCCCTCATCCCTGTACCAGCCTGAGTGTCCATTGCATTGAGTGTGCAACTCACAATTATGATTTTTTGATCGTTCTTGCAAAGGAAACATTAGTGGAACTTTCATTACTAGACATCCTAATAAGGACCCAGGTAAGATGATGATTTTCAAACTGCTGAAGCGCTCGACAGGCAGCGCCCCTATGTTCCATATATGGCTAAAGTGGAGGTGTGCTCATTATCCAATCATGTTGTGCTTTGTAACCACCCTTCGTAGGCATTTGTGACGCGTCTTCCTACTGGTTCCCAGCCATGATGTCATTGTCTGTGAGTTGTGCATTTAATTGTGCACCTCTTGTTAGAGTAAACAATAGTCATTGTGCTAGATGTTGTAAATAGCTGTTAATAAGTTCTAACCTTGTGAGTAACCAAAGGCAGATGACTTGTGTCATGATTTTACACCAGGTGGCATAATGATCAAAAAGCCCCTGGTGACAAAATGTAGACTCAAGGAAGTCTGTCAGCGCAGCGTCAGTGTATATAAAGTACAGTACTAATAACATAAATAACAAATTTACATTTATACATATATAAGTAAAATCGATGTTGTTTAGCTCCTAAGTTCCTAAATTTGATAATGTTAATAAATGCATATATTATGGAACATCACATTCAGTGCAATGTTACTATATAACTATACCTGTTAAATTTGCATTCTAATTTTATTATCTTAATTAATGTTCTAAAGAAAAGGCAAACATGAGATTAATACACTGATATGGTTAAGGGCCAATGCCAAACATGCAGTACAAAGTATTATAAACAAACACCAATAGATAGATGTTTCACCCCATGTTATTTTTTTGTAAACCTCACAAATTTAAGCTTAATAATTTTCAAGATAAATTTTTTTTTACATTTTCTTTATTCAGATGATCTTGATGGGACACTTTTTGATGGTGATTATTTACATTTTGTTGTTTTTCACATAAGTTTTATTGTTATTATTTGCAACCATGAAAAAAAAGCTTTTCCCTTGAGATGTTGCTTGGTAACTTGGCATTTTAGGTTGGAAAACAGTTGAGAAGAAATGTCTGATTCAAGTTTATGTTTTTTCGGAAAGAGTTTCAATTTTTGTTTAAGGGTTACAGTTAATAGGTTTTGAATGCAACTCCCTGTTAGGATATGTGTGTGAAATATAACAGGGTCATTTGTTTGTTAATTAATTTTACAATGGATTTTACGCAGACAAGCTGGGTCAGGAAAACAAGAAGGCAAAATGCAGCCATGATTGTCCTAAACCGTGCAACCAGACAGTCTACGAACCGGCATTATCTTATGCTTTACTCTCCTCGATGAGTGTAGATCAGATTTTGGATACTGATTCAAAGGAATTACAAGAAAAATATGACAAAGCATTAGAAACTCGACAAAGAACTGACCCTACAATATTTTACAATGATTTGAAAACATTGACTGCTCTGTCGAGATACTACCAAGATGTAGTACGCCTTGATAAAGAATATCGAACTGCGGAATATGCAATATTGAAAAATATTGCAGGTGCAGTGCAAGTGATTATGACTTCTGTGCTTGTGCCAGACTTAAATAGCATGTTCGATTTCCTCAAAGCATACATGGATACTTATAAAATTGTGTACGATGACACAACATCGCTCCTTGAGACTTACATTGCCAAATACAGTCTCACTCTCAAGGAAACTGAGCAACTATTGTTCCTAACAGGGAATAATCGTGGAGCTGTTCATTCTAAGCTACAAGGAATGGCATCAGATGGATTAAATGAAGTCCAGTTCTTGAAAGAGACTCTTAAAATCATCAACGACCGCTATCAAAATACCAGTTATGCGGTTTATGACAGGAGAGACTTACTGCCCAACCTACCATTAAAATTTTACAGAGACCCGATATCATGTCAGATGTATATAAGCATGTTACGTAGTAATTTGATTAACCTTGATAGACTGTTTGATGATATTAAGAATAATGCAGGATCACGTTACATATCACAATCAAAAGCGCAACAACTCCGGGATGACCTTAAGATCCAGATGCATACTTATACAGAAAAGAGTCTTCAAGTATTGAACTGTCTCAAAGAATACAAAAAACAACTGGAGGCCACCAATAATTGGAATATGGGCGTCCGGGAAGCTATCAACACAAGTGGAGAATCATACCAACTGGATTTGCAAAGTGTTGACGACATTGCTAAGGAGGTCTTAGCACAGAGTAACATTGTCAAGAACCAGATGAGTCTGTAAGTATCTAAGGATATCAGTTTAGCTGAAAGCTAAATGTTTAGAAAAAGAGATTCAATATGGCATATTTGTTTGACACCAACCACATCCCTCTTCTTGAGGCATTCAAAGATAACCCAGGAGGTTGCCAAGCCTCACTTTGGTATGGTGAAATTAAGTCTTACATTTGTAACTCATTTCTTCATTCATCCAGGTGTAAATATGGAGCTTGTATATATTACTTCAAATAATCAAATTATAACCAATTTTAGTTCTCAATGTGCAGTCATCCATCCACCATCCATCCACCTTGATGGAATCAAGCTTTACAATTGAAGTTTGTTTAGTCTAAAAGTTCATGCCCCTGTTGATCTGCTAGCATTTAATTTTGCTTCATATCTGATATGTGACTGATTTCTTTACAAATTCACAATAGCTATGAAAACGACAAAACCACAAAGTTGGACATGTTGAAGGAAGTCCTTGGGGAAAACAGTATCGCAAATCCCTCCACAACGATTCGCACTTTCTCAAGTCGCATAAAATCCAGAGTTTCAGAGCCCTTGAGGGAACTCTGTGACCAAACCAAGGAGTCGCTTTTGATGGTGAGTTAAGATTGTTTACAACAATGCTAGTTGAATCTCTACAATTTTGTTAAAATAAAGTCATCCATTTGTATGACCATGATGTTGTGTTCATGTAGATCTATCGAAATATACCAGCAATTAGTTTGTGTGGAGTAAGAAGGCAAATATAATATTGGTGGCAGCAGCTGTTGATCATACTGTGCACGATCTCATGGTAAAACAATGTCATGCTAATGCAATGGACAATCTACACATCATAGCTTTTCCTATACCAACCAAAAATATTAAAGACTCTATAAGAAGTCAGGCAAGTATCATGATATGCCCTTCCTGCACTTTCTCCCAAATTATAAGCGAAGTTTGTGTCAAATTTTGATGGTCTCTAGCATCTGTACACTGCAGTATCAAATATCTCAGAAAGGCCTTTGGGAGAGTTGTTCATATGTATTTGTTTTCTACATTGCAGCACTATGAACAAGCCATGACTTTCGCAGCCACACTTAGCCAATATTTCAAGGCTCACTTTTTCTACTTGAAAGCGGAAGGAATGAAGATTTGGAAAAAGCCAAATGCTAATCTAGAAGTACCGGAGCAACTGACTTATGAAGGTCGAGAAATTTGGCAAATTTGGCCAAGAGAGACTCCTGTGGCAGAGTTTGTGAACCCTCCTAAGGTTAGATATACATTTCATCCATTTTAGCTCTGTATATCCATACATGTAACGTCTTTGGTCTTGATTCTTATGTATTTTTATAACCTTAAATTTACACTTTTTGGACAGTAAATTTTCAGAAAGCAATAATTAAAATTTGGATAGTGAAAACGGAATAATGTGGATACATTTTTTAACTGGTTATTAAAGCTTTGGTCATGCACTAGTAATACTTTGAATACACCAAAAGGTGTAATTGGTCTTTTGTTTGGCTAACAGAAATATTCTTGTGGCTGACTTTTTTAGATGATTAATTTAAGTCATGTTACTAACAAATGATTTAGCATAAGAGATTTTTACCAAAGAATATTTTGTGGAACACTAACTGAATTTTACATTCTTTTTTCTCTTTTCCAACTTTGTGATTTGCCTCTGACATCCGTGGTAATTGCCTTAGTAGCAGGTCTGTGTCATTCCTAAAAAAAACTAAAACAGTCAAAACATCCCAACAATATCTTAAAATCTTAAAGAAAACAAAAACCTTTGATTTATTTATCTTATTTCTTGCTCTTTATAAGAGATATAGTCTTTTAACTTTATATTTCTTGCTCAGGTGTGTAAAACATGAAATCTGGGAAATCAGAGTAAACTGTTATACTTATAAAATGATATAATTAAGGTTTGTTCCATGTTGATATTGGGAGTATAACAGCAATATTTTGTCTTAATTTCTCAACATCAGGGAGCTGTAAGTCACTTCCACTCAATATATAAATTTATGTTTTCTTGTTAGAGAAGTTTTCCAAAAGTGTGTAGATAAACTTTAGTGTCTACCAAGCCCAATGGTTTTTGAATTACAACTTTCATGGATGGCTTTACCCTAGTTTCACTCCCTCAACTTAAAATCTAGATTTACCTCATGCTGGGCTATGTAACATTGTAGATGTAGCTTACCAACCAAAGGTTATTCCTTTCAAAAAAAATCTATTGATGGTGTTACAAGATATAGATATATTCATTTAATAATTCCTTGTACAGCCAGCAATCACCTTGCGAATAAATGATATATATATATATATATATACATTTATATATAAAATGTATAAAGCTGGCCTGTCATATATTGACAACATTACAAGATAACCACAAAATATAAATAAAAAAATCCCCCACTTGTAGAGAAACTTAGTAATTAAATTCAGTGCTGTCATACTGATTACCCTACAACTTATTCATACACAACTTCACTATATCCATATAACCACATGATCACCACTATCACGCTCAGCGTTACCGCACTTCAGCCATAACAATGTACATGCGTTAATTGTACTGTTTAAAGCTAGTGGTGTGAGGCCACATAAGGATATTAGTTGCTGAATGCTACCATAAGGATTCCATACACCAAACAACTTATATACTTATATAATAAATACTTACCCAATGGATGTCAGAACCAACAACAGACTGCCTAGCAATGCAGGAAAATACACAAATATGTGCGGTTCATACCCAGACAGTTGCGTCATATATTTCGTCATCAACTTGCATGTGCTTTTGTAAATGTATTTAGTGGTGACTTTGGTGATGTTCCTGCTTATGTGAGGTATTTTGGCTTCAGGTATATAGGTGGTTGTATTGACATTAGGTTGACATGAATGGTGTTGTGTGCTACTTTGAGCGGACTATCCTTGTAATGCCTGGTGCATTGGACTGTCGCGTTGGACTGTCTATTATATGGGGAATGAGAAAACATGCATTTTGATGGTTATCATTCTTGATGTTGCGGTGGTTCTGACTCGAACATAGTTCTCCCTTCTCATTAATGTGTAACAGAAGTATCTTTGACCAGCATGGATGGTACACTGAAAACCTTTTTGAGATCTTCGACATTTTAACTCTGTCGAGAATAACTGTCCCCAAAAACTGTTTCATATGACAAATTAGATATTTTATCTAAGTGGCAGTCTCTGTTAACTAAAGCAACAAGCTTCTGACAGGAACACACCTTACTAGGGTTGTCATTGATATTAATTTTTCATTCGATATCGATATGAGTTTTCCACTTTCGACATTGCAATATCGCAAATATGCGCACATTTTGTATTACCGGATTCCCAGTTAGAAATGGAACCACTAGTCACAGGAGTACATCTCCCAAGTCATTGCAAAAGCATGGAGCCACCAGATGTGAAACTATTTACCTTTAATGTGATAACTGCTAAGCCAATTTCTTAGGCAATCAATTTGGAATTTGGGATGGGGGCTGCATAGTCAAGTGCTCATCATGGCACAAATGTAATATCGATATCAATGTTTTCTCGATTCATTGTTATACAGCACATCGATGACAACCCTACCTTACATTGTGGTATACTGACTAACTTGTTCAACTAAAATAGACTATTGTGGGTCAGTCATTCTAGAGACAAACCATATGAAAAGTTAGTAAATTAATAATGTTAGCTGGCTTTAACGAAATTATAATCTGGCAGGTTTTCAGTGTATCAGCATGGCAGCATGACCATATTGTAACAGTGAAGTAAAAAAAAACATACTAAACCCCTCAGAATGTACTGCTGACAAATGTACAGCTAACACTTCCTGTTGTGGTGTGATTTCGTTTTTACTGAGTGGCTTAGATATCCAAACCGCCTTCAGGTATATAGGTATTGAGTTTTAACATTGAGTGACCAACAATTCCTGTACTTCATCTAATGCTTGAATTTAATACAAATATATCATCGTCTGATTTAGCATCCCATTGTGGTAATATGTAACCTAGAGGTGCTTGTACCATGGTAAAAGTACAAAAGAACAATGAAGTGAATAATAAAGAAAAATATCTTTAAAGTTTAAAGTGTTCTGAAACTGAAGCTGATCTCTATTAATTAATTACCATACATCATAATAATTCATTGAAAAAACAACAAAAGGTAACAAATTAACTTCAAATTTACCATTTCCAACAGAAAGCAGCACGGTCGTACATCAAAGAATCAATTGATCATTACATCCAACCATTGATCAAGGACATTGAGACGTTTGAAGAACAGCTCGTGACCAGAGAGAGCAATCTCCTTGACTCCCTCGGCACAGTTCAGAATGATTATGAAATCTACAGCAGATCGAGAAAGATGGACCACAACTTTGTCAGGTTTGTACTTCTAGGGTGTAGAAGTTCTAAGTTATTCAAGATCCAAGAACTGAAATAGGACTGTTATATATCCTCACATAAATCCTCTCGTTATGCTTCTTGCAGCAATAATTTTCTCAACATGGACGTGTACTTCAAGCAGTTAAAATACCAAAAGGTGGAGCAAATTAAAGCATATGAAACAACTCAATTCCTAAGTAAGTATCAGAAAACCTTGCTTTCTTATTTGTGTATGACATGAGACTAAGTCTTAGTTTGCATCTGTCCCCAGTTCAATACTTTTGCTACCATCCATAATGCAACAAAATTTCACTACTATCTCAAATGAAACATATATTGTTACCATCTGAAGTGAAACATCATGTTATTCATAATAAACTCACAGTGTAACCACCCCCAATTTTTTTTCATATTACCATGTGCTGCTATTCATAATCTAACAAAAGAATATCCATCTTGCGCAAAAAATTTTGTACAATCTAGAGTGCAAACCATTTTGTCTATCAACCACAATGTAACAAACTTTCACTACCATCCTAAGTGAAACATCATGTCATCCATATGGTAGATATAGTGTAGCAACCCTCAGTTTGACACTATCATAACACTACACTGTGTGCTGTAATTCAGAACTCAACAAAAGGCTACCCATGTTGCAACAAATTTTATCATTGTAACCTTTTTTGTCTATCTCCGACAATGTAACAAACTTCTACCAACAAAACCTAAGTGAAACTCAAAATGTTACCATCCTGAGTGAAACATCATGTCATCCATATTTAAAGTTTAACTAACCTTATTTGACACATATTATTGCAATAATAAGACAATATAATAGAACAAAAGACTATTTGTTGCGAAAAACTGAACCATCCTCGATGCAATCCAATTTGCCTGTCATCCTCGATGTAACAAACATTCACTACCATCCCCAGTGAAACACATTTTGACTATGTTATCCATATGGTACATATTGTGTAACAACCCTCAATTTGACACATATGCAACCATAAGACAACATGGTGAATTGCCATTCAGAAATTAACTAAAGACAACCCATGTTGTAAACAATTTTGCACAATCGTCAGTGCAACCCATTTTGCTATGGTTCTCATACAACAGAATAAGATTATAATACAACATACTCTTGCTTCTAATTGTAAGAGCAGTTGATACTCTGTCTAGCAGGGAGATTCATCTGAGTCTTTTTAATCCATGTAAGATTTTCAACCTTGTACAGACATGGAGATAATTGTACTTTTTATACATTTTAAACAATTGTTGTTACTTTTTTTAGGTGACGTTGGAGGTTTCCTCGGCTTGCTACTAGGTGCCAGTGTTCTGACAATTTTTGAACTTCTAGATTTGATAGTTTACAATGTGACCAAGAAATATTTACTTCCGGCAATTCGGACTAAAAATTATTCGGCAGATAGCCCTACAACAGAGAGTGCAATTAACAATTCCAATGTGGATAGGAGAGGCTATTGGGGAGGCTTCCAAGGAAAGACTGAGGGCCATGCCATTTGATCACATGTATGCCTTGCCAAGTTCAACTCATAACTAACTCACCAGCTGGAGTGTGAGCTGCTGCCACCTGTCGTTTGATATCAAAAACTGATAGGATTTGTGTCACAGGCTCAACTCATAGCGTTGCCTTCTCGTTTAATATCCATAACTGCACAGTTGTTAGTCGTGCACCTACAGCCTTGAAGACTGAGTTCTGATTTCCCCCTTGGGTTACTCCTTTTTCAGAAGTTCCAAGATCCTCCAATTTTTAACCGAAAGATGGTGCTTGTCTGGTGTGTAACATTGGTCTTTCTACGAACTGATGCAAGTGGCAAAAGATCATTAAAAAGGCATCGCAATGCCGTTACAACGCTTGTTCAATCAAACCCCAATTATAATACCTGGAACAGTTGATAGAATTCCCGTCTCAAATTGTACAATTTCGTAGCATTGATATAGTTTTGAGCTAGAGACGACATTTGCAGGAGTTTAATAGTGAGTGACTACTTGAACAAAAGAACACATGCGTAGGAATAGCACTACTTTTGTGAGCAGACGACGCACATAGTCATTTTCCTCCCCGGTTTTAGGGGAGCGGTAAATCAGTCATCAGAAAGGACGCTTCGCACCTGACTCGTTCCTGTCTTAAGAATAGATACAGGTCGGTCTTATTAATCAGAAAGTTACGTAGAACTCGCCAGACCCAACCTGAGTGTTATTCACTCCGGGAACCAGAGAGCTTCGCACCGGATCGTGGCACCGCCTTTCGGGAGAGACTGAACATCCTCCACAAAAGAATTCAGCACATAGTCACCAGGTGACTGTTAGAGTGCTGCAACCTATGAGTTAGGTGCTAACTAACCAACGCTGTCGTATATATGTTTTCATCATGCTTGTGATGCAGTATTGCTTCATGTGTGCTAATCTGTGTACAGTAGAGCACAGTGAATCCATGAGCGATAATAGGCTGACTTGATGCAGGAGACTTTTATATATATTGGTCTACCTGCAAAAGCGGGTCTGTTGATATTAAAAGTGGCTGAGGACAGTTTATGTCTTATTACATAAATATATTCAGACGGGTATCCAATAGTATTTCTCTTAAAATATGGTTGTTGCTGATCGGTTGTAAATTTTGAATCAGTGCGCCCTTGTCTGTAAATTTTCAGCGAGTCATTGCGCCAAGAAGTGGTGACGTCAATATGTGAAATGTTTTTCTCTGAAGTGGCGATATCATTGAATTGTACTTTCACAATTGTCATAATCACTGAATAATGCAAAGAGTGTGTCTATAGTTACGAATGACAATTGATAATTAATAACATATCTTCTCCGAGAAATGTAGTACAGCGGATTCATAAAATAAATGCTTGTTGAATGATAATAAAGCAATCATAATAGCCATTGTAATAATAGCCATTATAATAATAACTAGAGCACCTTTTAATTCTCCATGAGCAATGAAACTATACATTATTCAACACTGTTTGTTAATTTGAATCAAGCCTTATACTGCAATATTATGGCGCCCTCAAGTGAATTATGATGTAAATGTAGATTAATATTTTAGTTCAATTATTAGAATTACCATCACAGTTTTATTCATTGACTAAACAGACGTTTTCAATAACCTATGAAATAGTCACGTGTCTCAGGGAAAGGTCAGTGACCTTAACCGTCCACTGTGTGTCTAAGTCACGTGTCTATCGTTTGTTATAATCACCAGTATTGTTTAATTCTTTTTAATTTGGGTGTTTCAGTGCTCTCTTTATAAATTCAAGTGACCCAAGCACCAAATATTGTGCTATTGAATAGCTACTTAGGGCATAACAGTACTATAATGTTTCTTCATGTGTCGACTGCTTTTTGAAAATCGAATTCTAAAGGCCTATTTTGGCGCCATTTTTGAATAGGCTAACGGTCTTTTGAAAACACTGTACTTTGACACCTTCAATGTAATTTCATAATCTGTGAACAATGCAAAGGGTTTGAGTGTTTTGCTAAGTCTGCGTGAATGGAATTTTTAAGCCTCATTTTCACCCCTTTCAGTATAGTGTCCATATTGGCGGCCATCTTGAAATATGGCGCCGTGACAGCTCTTGCCATTTAAGAAGTTCGAATTTGCTGCTTAAGATCGTCTTTGTCAATATATACGTTCCTAGTCAGGGGTTCTAGTGACCTGACCGGAAGTAATTGTTGCTAACCAGGTCAGTGACCTAATTAAGACGACCTGACCCGGAACTAGTCGTTGAGGGTGAGATGTGACCCTGCAGTTGTTAAAAACAGTCAAATTCTCGATGTAGATTTTAGCAATATTTATGTGCTTTTTTAATTATCCCCTTTTAAACTAAAATGTAAAATAACAGTATCGCTTGTATTTGAATTATTTGTATTCTTGCAGCCGATGATAGTATTGAAGTATAATTACTGCATTTATTTATGCCCTTATATGAATGAAATATGACTCCTGTAATATATTGTAATAATGTGTAGTTAATTGCTTGCATGTTTTTCAATCTATTTGCCTTGCCATGGCTGAATGTACAGATCATTGACAACTGAATTTATTTTCGCCACACGGTAATTATAAATTTTGATTCATGAGATATCATGAAATGTTTATGTATTATACAGACTGTATTACCACTCCACACGATTATTGGATATTATATAACATGAATTATGTAGTGCTGTACATGTATACTTCATGTATGTAAGTAGGTCAAAAGTATTTATAACAAAATGATATTTATTATTGCAGCCAAAATAAAAAAAATTAAAAATACAAAATCTTGATTATTTTTAATACCTTTTTTTTTTGTATTCAATCAGATCTATTTATATTATAATGACTTGCTCAAAGGGGTGATTGCTCCATTGATAACTGGGCATACAATAAGCCTAGTTGGGTACGGTCTAAGACAATGTATTGGGTAATTAAGAAGGCTGCTTGATGGGACAGACACTTGGACAGGGACACAAGACAGACATCCAGGGAAATGAGATGCACTAATATAGACAGTCAAATGAGAATACATTATATTGTATATTTTAGTCTTTTATGAAAACAAATGCATCATTCCATTTGTCATGCACATTGCAAGTTGCTTACTGGCGACACTAGAATCCTCTGAGTACATCCTAATTGCAATCCAAAAAAATCTTTCATATAAGATGTAGCATGCTTGATTGCAATTGAACAATAATGCCACGATTTGACAGCTTCCTGGCGACAATGGCTGGCAATCATAGTTGACAACAATAGTTGATGCACCTGTGCATCCTGACTAAAGTATTCAAACAGTTAAGGGAGGGTGAGTCTGAGATGCCCCTTAAGAGGGACCTTACGACTATTTCAAGTGCATTCTGGTCACAGTGGTCAGTCAGTAATATTTGGTTGCATCTTGGAAAGGACAGTCACAAGTCATTACAAGCCAATTGTTGATTAGAGTATATTTTGGATTTATTCAATTGAAGCTGAATTCCTAGCATACATTGGAAATATATCCAGGTAAGTCAAATTCTATAATTAGACTCCAGGCCCTCGATGCATTTTATTCTGTTACATCTGGTGATATTGCTGGACCGACCAAAAACGCATTTCAACAAATAAGCAGAGTTTCTATCTCAATTATGTTAAGCAGGATATAACAGTTACTGTTCAATATATTAATCTATGGCGTTTTATATCATGATTCATTAGAAAAAATATTTTATATAGGTTAACTTAATAACCAGTTTTTTAACCAATATTTTTTCTAAATGCTTGATTTTTCAAAATGTAAACTGGTGTTGTTTGTCATGTTAGTGTAGCTTATATAGAAGTAATCTATTTATAAAAATAAATAAACTTATCAACAATGCACTGCCTCGTATATTTAACCAAAAATCAACTTATTTACTAGTTCATTATTAAATTTTTGCAACTAAGGACCTCTGACTAAACCTTTCTAGAGTTATGACATCAATTGATAAAACTGACTCAGTGCTAATAACGTCAGAATTGACAATACAAAATGACTTTACAAACAAATAAGCGTCAAAGAAAGTAGATTTATATTAATAAATATAATACTGTCATCCGGTGATATACGTCACTTTATGCTAAAACCAGCCAGCAAAGAGGATAAAGTTTATTATATATGTCATATTTGCTTGATTAAAAACGCCCCAGTTTAATATATTAGAAGTAATATTTAACATGGGGTCTAAATTATTTGGGGTATGAAATTAATGTCTCGAATCAAGTTAAATCTATTTCTTGGTACCCTATTGGCCCCAGGCGTCTAAAAGCCCCCGGCTTCTAATTGAAACTTAAGTTTGTTATCAGATATATACGGTACATGTATATGCTTAACTTATTGATTTCACACACACACATTGGTGCATATAAGCAGAAATAGTCCATGATGTTTTATGTTAAATGAACAAACTGATAACACAACATGAGAATATCTCATACCAATATCAAGTAGTCAGCAAAAATCTTTCAAAAAAATATCATTAGCTTTTGGAACTAATGAATATTTTCCAAGAATTTATTACTAAATAACTATAAAGGGGGAGAGGCAATCAAAATTATATAAACTTTAAATGCACGTACCAGAAAAAGCAGTAGGAGTTTATGAAAATATTTGATAAAAAATACATTGCGTTGTAACGGTTTTGCAGTCCTAAATGCAAATTAACTAATTGAAATTTGCAATAAAAAGTACACTTAGTTGGACTTTGCTGGATGAATTGATTAATTCACCAGGCATATGTATACAACATAAGTACATATGGTGTAGTACTTGACTTATTATTGCTCCAAAATGTGAATAGCCACATGCGTTATATTGATTAAAACCAGTTTAAACGTCGGCCCCACCAGTTGCATTATAATTTCAAGAACACTTTATCATTTGACAATGCAATGTATGGGAGGCTGTGTTTACCAACCTTCAAAAAGATGAGGTATTTGCTTTATGTCTTTCTTAATATGTCATAATAGGCTATGAATGAGATTTATGAAGGAGAATTATGTTCATATTGCTGCTTAATATAGAAAAAGAGGTTTATTCATGTCTGCTTCATGTCTGCTGGACAATGGACATTGAACTCTCCTTGTATGAAGTAATTACCTCGGGGATATTTTCTTTCTTACAACTTACATGTGCATTGTTGATGTATTTCTTACGGATAAAGCATTTCAGATAGACAATAGAAGGAAATGTGTATTACAATACCATCATTAAGTCTGGTTTTTAGAAAAGTACAAAGCAATTAATTGAGGGTTGCTTGAAATAACAGACCTTATCAAAGAAACTTTTGAACGGACATTGGACCAGTTACATTTGAAGTATCTGTTTTCTGGAGAGAGACCATTTTGCTTAAATATGAAACTGGGTCTGCAGCTAAGCCTGCATATTAGACCAGCTGCAAGAGATAGATATATAATGATGAAATGATAAGGCTTTCCGTCCACACCTTTACCCCGTAGCGGGGTCCTTTACTTGCCTCAGCATGGGCACTGAGTGCAAGACACCTCCAATTATTTTAACGTCTCATTGGATCGACACCCAGCTGGGATGTATAGCTCTCTGGGATGAGAATCGAACCTGGGACCTTTAGCAGGACTAGCCAATGGGGCCAATGCCTTTTAATAAAACTTTACTTTCAAAATCATGTTTGAGTTTAGAACACAATCGTTCCTTCTTAGCAATCTGTAGCTCTTAGCTGTTAATATGAACCAATAGCTATGCTATTTTCCAAATGCAGTAATGACCATATTTTAAATTTTAGTTAGTAGAAAGACTCAGTTGAACTGTATACCACTTTCATATGCATGCATTTCGCCTTAATGTATATTATGTACTCCACATGTTTCATAGATATATCATGCGATTATGGACAATATTGAATAATATTATGTACGGATAAATCGCAAGGCAAAACTTACACACACGGTAAAAGCATTGAATAATGGCATTGATAAAACGCGTTATTCAGTATTAGTGTATATGAGTCATACATATAAATAATTACGGACCAATATGTGTTATAAATGCATTTTGGAAAATGAAACTGTTTACCTGTGGTTATTTGTTTAAGATATAAATTATTGATTTCAATGACATGAATGAATAGTTTATTGCGAGTAACATAAGTGTACACTAAATTTTCCAAACCAACAGGAAATTCAAATTTTGGAATTAGTAAATCAAGGAAATTACATTTATTAGAAGAGATTTTTAAACCATAGGCTTAGTTAATTCCATACCAGTTTTTCTTAGTAATTGTACTATTTCTTTTATTTTCAGCAAGTACCTCCATTGGATATACCATAGGATGTGACCTTGACCTTTCGCCTGGGAAGTTGACCTACTTATTTTACATTTGACCTTTGACCTTTATCATATCACACACGAAATGACGTTTAACCCGAGAGACTTGGAGGAAGACAAAGTCTTGGAATTGTTTACTTCCTGTGACCTAAATGGGTCAGGGTATATTGAAGAGAATGAACTGGCGGCCATATGTCCCGATTTAACGGACGAAGAAGTTAACAAAATCTTCAAACATTTAGACCATGATGGGGACGGAAGGATATCTTTCAGAGAGTTCTCGCGAGGATTTGAGAGTATTGGAGAAGCCCTCCTCGCAGTTGGCGTCAAACATAGGAGACGGCGCATGTCACCCTCGTCTTCGAGCTCCCTCGGGTCACGTGATAGGGACGACGGTGCTGCCGCCATCGAATGGGCGGGAAATATGGGCGATGGACTTTCGCAGCTCACTTGGTATGTACAATTAAAAAAAGATATATGAATATAACTTATTTTCCAAGGGGTTTCAATTTCATATATATATATGTATTGAATAGAACCAAGTTTAGAATTGAAAAGAAATATATCATTAGGCCTAAATTGTCGTAATTAATGGACAGAAAATATCAGAGGCAAACGTAGTGATGAGATGATTCTGAGTCCACACCAGGAAAGATATATCCATCATGAACTGTTAAACATGATGACATTGTGAAATAATCCATTCATATTTGGCCAGGATGTTGTTTTGAGCTGCAAAAGTATTTAAATGTCTCAGGAAAACAAATCTATCAGTGACCATTTGAGCAGTTTTATTCCCTGCATCAGCATTTTTGAGTGTAGCCTGCATGTTGCCATAGTTACTGAACCTCATAATGGCTGACATGTGTATTAAGAGCTCTCCAACTGCTGTCATCTCATCATTACGACTGCCTCTATAATCTGTATTATAACCACGGAGGTTTTGACCAAAATTTGGTGCAATGTAGCCACTGTGTATTTATGAACACACATGGTATACCTTTGGTAGCCAGAATATGGAGGCCCTACTGTAGCCTTTATATATATATAATGTATGTATATGAGGCCAAGGGCTCAAATTGACCAACATGTCATCCATTAAACTGACCCAATTTATTGATTGATGTTCACAAAACAATCTGACAGTTCAAATTAATTTTAGTATATATTGTGATCAATTACAGCCTCCAAACAGGTGTTTCTGTGTATCCAGGGCAATTAGGTTAAAGAAGTTAAGTAATGACATGAAATGGGGTTAAATGCGAACATATCAAGGATGTCACGAGTTCACAGTGACCTTTTAACCTTTGGGGTGACACTGGAAGTATACCATAGCACTCACAATTTGTGGTGATTTCAATGTGCCAAATACCCTTCTATCAACTCCAAGAAAAATATCTACTGTAACAATAAAATGTATGACAATGATTAAGTGTTGTAATGTTAATGATGCCAGGAGGATTGATCCTCAAGACTAACACATTTATGATAAAAAAGAAAATGAGTTGGAACCTACAACCTCCTCAGTAAGTGACCATGTTGCCCATTAAGCCATATCATTTGATGAAAGGAAATAAGATAGATAGATAGACAGATAGACAGATAGATAGATAGATAGATAGATAGATAGATAGATAGATAGATAGATAGATAGATAGATAGGTAGATAGATAGACAGATCGATAGATAGTCTTGTTTACACCAATGTTATTTACAAGACCAATGACCTTTGAGGCGAGGCGAGCCTCTTCATATTGACTTCAATATTTTGAACATATTCAGAAACATACACACGCCATATGTATTGAACTTATAGCAAACATATATATAGCTGCAGTTGACCACTTTTTCACCTCCAGCCACGACAGCTGTTCATGCCTCCTCCATGCAGGCCATTTACAGGTCAGCAGTATGGCGAAATGGCAAGGTATGGCCAAAATATCGACCCGTGCAGTTGAGATGAGGTTTATTATAGTCACAAGGCCCCTCCACACTTTGTGATGCTAATTATGCAGGCCACGTATTTTGTACAGTTCAGGATTAGGAGCTACACTTTAGAGGGACTTAGCTTGCATCTGTCGTCTGAACTACCCTGAAACACTTTCAATAACTTATCAGACACTCAACGGAAGTCTAGTGCGTGGTGAAGACTTTAATAAGGACTTTGATACTCGCATATCATATACTACACACATGACATTTCGTGTAAGAATATGCACAGAGCATACCTAATACTAGACATGAGCTTACTCTCCCAGGATTCATAACAAAGAGGAAAGCAATTTGGACAGCTGGACTAACTGGACTTTGATGGACATCAATCTCAATTTATGATCTGTTCAAGTTTGTGTTAATGTAATAACTTGTTTTCACTGACTGACAGGATTTCTTTGAGGATAAACTTCTGGACTCATTGATTCATTTCTAGGATAGATTTCTAACAAGTGATTTCTTCTGACAATGAAAGCAGAGTTGGCCTGCATGGATTAGATTACTAACCTAAATATGTGCCATTATGACGTCATAAAAACTTGGAAGACAAAATCAAAACAAACTCAAAATGTATCGAATTTTAGGACTGGTTTAATGGTCCGCCATTTTGGAAGATGGCCGCTATGAACTCACCTGTAGGTTCACCGCTTAGCACAGGTGGCGCTGCAGTCAACTTGGAGGAACTCTTTTACGTTTGTGACGTCAACGGAAATGGAGTGTTAGAACGACACGAGTTCCGACAACTTTGTTCGGATATCGATTTAAACGACAGTGAATTTGATGAAGTTTTTAAGGAACTAGACAAAGATGGCGATGGTAAAATCAACAAATCTGACTTCGAAAGAGGATTTGCCAGTGTTCAGGCATTGTTACGGCAGACACAAAGGCGGCGGAAGTCGTCTGTCCACGCGCTTTATGCGTCTCGTGAGAACTTATTCGTGAATTCACGCCAAGCGTGGGAAGAATACAAAAAAGGCGATCTGGGATATGATTTCCAGATTTTGTCAGAAAAATGGTAAATTTTCTGATCAATTCACATGACATATATTGTATAATGATCAATATATATATATTATATTCATTCATGCCCATAGATGTCTTATACCAAGAAGCAGTTTGTGTGGTACACGCAGTTCATCGATTCATAAACGTTACACTTGCTGTGCTTTCTCTTTGTGATATTGCTTTTGACAGGGGCATAGGGAGGTGCAAGTCAAGTCTTTCTTGTATTTTGCTTTGCAATGCACTTAATTAAAAACAATTCTCCAATTCTTGGCATACCCACCAAGTAAGAAGATAGCAGATCCGTTTATTAAACTGTTTAATAAATCTGTATTAAATATGCAATAGCTTATCCCAATATATTACATATGTTAATATTTCTAGTGAATAACCCTGGAAAAATTGGCAGTGCGTGTTTATATCACATGATTGCTCAAAACTTCCATGCCAGGGCTGTTTTTCAAAAAAACAAGAGTTGGCTTTTACTGCAATTCCATGTACCTATATTTGACATACAGTTGAACACAGTGTAACCTCATTGTAAAATCACCTCACAATAATGAATATCTCACCAGTAAGGGGTACTAAGGCCTTGAACCTTTGACCTTTGCATTTTAATCATTCTAATTTGAGTGATACATAGAATACTCTTGATTAAGACCAGTACTTTGTGAATACTGAGTTGCCTCAATGTTGACACAGTACTTTGTGAATACTGAGTTGCCTCAATGTTGACACTCAACTGTATGTTTTTGTAATGCTTTACACATGTTATGATTTGAGCTGAGTTTTAGTCAGCACTTGACTATTCTGATCCTCATGGAGCATTCGACACTGTTTATGAATTGCATTAACCCACATGTGCTGTCGTATTTTCAACCAAATGCATCTTGGGGTATTATTTCTTGGAAATTGGTAAACTATTCCTATTAGGGTATATTTTTGTTGTCTGTGTAATTCATTCAAATGTGGGTGGGTGACAAAGCTATCATAAGAGTTATTCAAGGGCATTTTATCGCCTTAAGTGTCACTGCATACATTGAAGTGCCTCTTCACTGATAACTTACATGCAAAGAAAATCCCATTTTGGTAGACCCAGATATATCTATGTATTTGTAACATTAACTTACATAGCATCTGCAGGCTTAATATAGTATTATAAAGAAATTGCCATGGGCATGAATGATATGTCATCTTGTAATGAAACGAACATTATGTTCTTTGATCAGAAACATACCTAGTAGCTGGGAGACATTTTGTGAGAATGGGTAGTAATAGTGCTGAAAGAAAGACAGCCTATTCAACAGATAATTGGGACAGCCTTCAGGGAAAATCCTGCAAATACCACTTGTATGTGCATATGTAATTGCATACAGTAGCATATATATGTAATTGCACAACAAACTAATATGCACTGTAATGCAATGAGTCTATAGATATATTGTATAGCGTAATTATGTACCAATTATTATAATATAGGCCTACTTGATACAATATAATAGCATACAACACAAATCTAATTTTTCCTCATTAATAATATTATCACAGGAAATTACTGGAAGTTTTATTAGATTAATTAGTGAAGTCCCTATCATACATAAACAACTTCTTTCTTTTTTTTAAATATCTTTTTCCTAAACTTTGTACATGCATTTTGTTTTGCTATACATTGTACATGCATTTATTTTTTGCTAAACATGCACTTTTGTGCAAGTATGATGTACATAGTGCCTATTATTAGTGCATATTTTGTACATAAGTACATATATCGTCAGGACGGCCTAGTTACTCCCCCTATCACATGATATACATGAATTACATGCGAAATTTTGCACCTGTTAATGACGCATGAATCATTGTACTCAGAATTTTTCAGACTTAAAGGTGAAAAGTGAAAAACGTGCTAAAAGAAATAGAACACTAGAAGCAAGGTCAAGGGCAATATAATTGGCAAAAATGCAGATGTTATCAAAGATTCGAATAAATTTTCATTGATATAAGTTCCACATATATATTTTCAGTTTAAAATATTCAATCATGTATGTCAACAAAGCCATGTCCTACGTTAGCCAGTGGCAGACGTAATGATGTGATGCTAGACCTTTCATAGTCAAGACAAATAGCCATTATGACAGGTGAAGATGTATATATCAAAAAAGTACTATATCGGATATTGCTATTCTGGAAGTGCACCACTAGTACAGTGGTTTTCATTAAATAAATACCTTGGGTATACTTCAAAGTTAAATATATATTTTTTTCGAGATCTTGTAACTATGAATCATACAAATGTACATATAACATTCTAAGATCTAGACGAAACAGAGAGACAATTGTACACTCAATACAAATAATCTAATAGCCAATATGATAACATTAAGCTACATACATCCATACATATAAATACATTTAAGCCGGCACACGATATGTAGTTGTGTTAGCTCACGTACATACAGCACACAGATGGCAATTTGTGTTTTTGTTCACTTTGGCTCATTGACGTCAATATTGCGTGATGTACATGGCTACCCAGCCATGCACTTAAATACTGCTTGTTTTGATCATAAGCAAAAAAGATCGTGAGCAATTATGTGTATATTTGGGTGCTTAAGTGCGTCTTTAACTTAGTCAAGAGTTCAAGAATAAAGAAACAAATATTATGGATCTCCTATTAGGCCTGTGGCAGCAATAATTCAATATGAATAGTCAGACTTATATATTCAGCTAAAAAAGCTCAGTTTATTTGACAATAGAGGATAAAATACAAAGCACAGATTTACAATAAAAACAAAGAAATGCAAACATACACATATGTAGGTTTATGTAAGTGAGGAAAATAAGAGTGGTAACCCCCTCCCTTTCCATGCTTTGACGACCAAAGTGTTAATCTTAAAAATATGCTTTTTGAGCTTTGCAAACTGCATCAGATAAGGGAACCTTTATTAAAGCTTCCGATATGTTGGTAAGACAACTGTAGTTGGTTCTGTGGGAGAATTAGGCTACCTTGCAGATTGTATCATGGAATAGAGCCTTTTTTTTGACAATTTATATAATTGCCAATAATCACCATTTATGTGTTGATTCAAAACTCAAGCTTTATTTTTGGCTCATCCCTTCAAAACATGTATCTAACGTTCGTCCAGGTTTGTGTAATGAAAAATGGCATCTTGTGGCTTGCACTCTGTGGAAACTCGTTTGTGAAACTCCAATACAAAAGCAGCTGTGGAAAAGACTCTTGAATTTTTGCCTAATTGTGCTTTTCAAATTTCCAGCCAAGAGCAAGTGTGCGACCTCTACCAGCTTCTGCATCAGTCAGACATGACCCACCTGGTGGCGCTTTTTGAAAACGTTATCCTATCGGTAGTTCGGGACATTAAACAGCACCAGAATGAGAGCCAGAGGGTCGAGTCCTCTTACAAAAGGTATGGCAAAAATTCAAGTCTGAAATTGTAAATTAAACTAGTACATGTTAAATGAAAAACTGTGGACCCGTCTATTAGGCCTATACATAAACAGATTTTATGCCCACCTACAAGCACACCAATGCTCAACTACTGATTTGAGGCTTTAACTAAGGCCCATACATTTAATTACTCATAGTTTAATGCATATTCACAATTTGTTTATAACTAAGCAAAACGTGCAAAGAGTTCTTCAACTTTGAAATTGATATTGTCTTCAGAACTTTCGATTTATGATGCTGAATATATCAAATGGTGCATTTAAAATGTTTTTTTTTTCCAGAGAGAAGGACCTTCACTCAATGCACATGCGTCAGATGGAGGAAGAAATGGAAGCTCAGGTTCAGCGCATGGAGGCCAGAGTGCGCGTAGAGGTAATGGCCCCAGATTTTAATTCTAAATTGTGTATTGGAATGAATAATCAAAGTTAAAGCGTCTCATGAAGATGTGAGTAATCCGCATGTTGTTTGATCAATAACAACGGTCAGATATTTACATAATGATTTCCTACTTTCTTTAAATGTGCATATTTTTCTCCCTGTATAATCTTATACTTCATGTTCCTCCTTTACTGTCATTTTCATTCTTTCCTGCCCTTCATTTCCCCTACTTGCTTCTTTCTTTCTCCCTTTCCTTCCCTTCCTTCAACACAGTATAATTATTCATACAATCATCTTAACATTACACAGGAAAGGGATCATGCAGAGGCAGCCAGGGAAGAGTTGAAAAGACAGTTGGAAAATGAAATACACGACCTCACGACAAACCTCAAAAGGTTGCAGGCCGTGAGTAGACATCACTCAGTACATTATGAAAAAGTATATATAACTGCACATGTCGTATGTCAGCGTTATGTGATTGATCGCTTCACCATGTGGTGTCGAAAGTAAACATTCGCACTGCCACGTTTTGGCTGTTAGTGTTTAGTTTTATAAATAAGTCTACTGAAAATATAGAAAATTATGTTAAGATACAAATCTGCAAATGTTGTCAAGTTATGAGTCACAGTCGACGAAGGTCCAGCATCTTGTGGACCCAATAGACCCAACCACTCCCATATTTAACCTTGAGTTTCTACCCATTCGAAGTAGAAAAGTATCATAAAGATTGTTTGGAATGAATCTTTGAAGGGCGGTCACTCGGTACCTACTGAACTGATCATTTCTATCAATAAATTATATCATTCATTTCCTACTTCAGTTGGGTACGGAGGAGGAGTCCCCTCGGTCGCTCAACACTGATCTCAAGTCTCGTATGGACGAGTTGACGCACGAGAACAGACATATGAGGAATCAACTGACAGACGCACAGACAAACCTCGCTCTCACGAAAAGTGAACTTATTTCGCTCAAGCAGAATTATGACGAGAAAGCCCATGAGCTGGAGAAGTATGTCATAACTTTTACAAACTTCAAACAATATTATATCATCACCTTTAACTTCTACTTTTGACAAGCCATAAAATCGACTTGAAAACCAAAGGCCACAACTAAATAATAGCAATTAGTTTTATTAGATTACACTATATAAGTTTAATAATAATATGCACAATTTTCTTAATCCCATACATTAGGCCCACTGTACTGGATTGTGTTTTGTTGGGAGTAAAATAAAATAAAATTGAATGAGATCGATATCATACCAATCTATAGGTTTCATGTTTGTAAGGGAATCCATATTTATCAAGTATATGTACATTAAAAATTTTCTTATTAATTGAGTTCATTTATTTTTCAGTGAAAGGTCGACACTTGTTGAATACATCAAGGAACAAGATAACCTCACAAGACAGGTCCATCTCCTCATGTAAGTTTTGCTCCAAATATGTCCTCTCATCTCATCACTACGTTTGCATTGGCATGCGTACTATAACATGCATCACTTCAGACAGTAGTTTTTATATTCCTTGAAGATAAGAGGCAAACTTAGAGTAGCAATGCAACAGGTTGGACAAGTCTTTTCTGATAAATAGCAAATAGTAGTGGGGAAAGAACTGTTCCTTGTTTAACCAAATCACGAATTTTTGCACCTACTAATAAGATGTTCAATGTCAATGTCTGAAGCTTACTTTATATGACCAGCTGTCAGAGGCAGACATAATGATGAGATGATAATGGAATCCACACCAGTGGCACACCATGTTACACATTTACCCCATAGAAATGATGTTAATTTTGTTACAATTTCAGAGATGCAAATAAAAAGTTGCATGACGCAAATGATGACCTCAGGTCGGAACTTGAAACTTCCAGAACGTCAAACAAACGACCGTACCAACCGGTAAGTCCCATTACAAACTTACTTAACTATTTATCACTAAGGTCCATCTATTTGACTTTAAAGAAAGAGGAACATATTTTGCATTCTGCCATTATTTCTCTCACAGGGTCGAGCCAGGATGAGGTCAGCAGAAATCCTGAGGCAATATTTCATGGATTCATCCCCCATCTCCACGATCAGGTGAGTTATCCATTTCGTTTCTACAGTTCATCAATTATAGATGATCTTAGTTTTTGATATGACCAACTGACAGTTCTTGCTACGGTCGTCATTTGAGTGAAATTCGTTGTAAAATAACACAAGTTCATACTTCTAATAACCTGGGATGGGTTAGTGACTTGAAAATCAAGAATGCCATTACAGCTAATTTCAGATTTTCCAAGCCTACATGCTCACTCACTCCTGTTTAAACACAATTTCATTCTCTCAAATACCTTGTCATACAAGAATTAGACTATATTCCTCCATTAATAATTTATTTTCATTGATTTTCTGTAGCAGGAACTCTTCCCTGGCGGAAGAATTCTGCATGACAGGTGGTGCTGACCCCTTCAGGAGACACCTGTTACCAGCCCAAGAGAGCTGTGAAGAGGACAGCATACAGGGGGATGGTAAGTCTCCTTACTATTCTTGCCACTCTTACCAGCAGTATTACCAAGATAGCCCCCTCAAAGTGTCCACCCCTAATGATATTGTGATGTCCAGAATGTTACAAAGAAGAGGTTAGAGATGTAGTAGGTGGTAGTAGTAGTAGTAGTAGTAGTAGTAGTTGTGCTAGTAGTGCTAGGAGTGCTAGTGGTGGTGGTAGTAGTAGTAAATAATAGAACTCTGCTCAACATTTAGTTTAGATCCTTGGTTACCCAACGGTCAACTGTGTAGAGTTGTCACCTACAGTAAACGACCACTTCTCAATCGATTAAACAAATTTACCAATAACCTTGGTGATTAACACAGTTTTATTCTACACCCTTATAGATAGTGGTCGTTCCACATTGAGAAGCGAACTGAGGGATTTCGACAGCGAGTATGACCCCATCAGTCTGGTGGATGATGACGCCACTAGCATTGCGTCATCGCGTAAGAGACAACGTCGCAGCAACAATGTTGATGACAGCATGTCTGAGGTATGTTGCTTTAAATTTTCTAGTCTATGTTTTGAATGTATCATGACGATGTGACAAAAATTGCAAATGGCTAGGTCAGGTGTGATAAACATTTCTGGATAGAGTGTCGAAAGTGGCCTGTTGTACAAAATTCGACTAAAACGTCTCTGAAGAAAGTGCTTACATACAACAAATCAGCTGCCATGGTTACTCTTTTTGTTCTGCAGGCGATGGAGTCAGGAGAGGAGATGGAGCTAGGAGCTGATGAGGATGAAGTTGATGGATTCCATCTTCAACGCCCCTTATCCGTAACTAGCGAGTCATCGAGTCATAGGGCAAGGGTGCGCAGGAACATGGCCAGCATGCCAATGGTAATAAATCTATCACTATTTATCATAGTATTTCATAACTAGAGATTGATGTAATTATAAGACTGTAAACTAGAAAAATAACATTTATTTTTGATATTCCAGCACATATCAGGAGAACCTGAGCGCATGTATAAAGTAGTCCTGGCTGGTGATGCGGCTGTTGGTAAATCGTCTTTCATCATGCGTCTCTGCAAAAATAAGTTCGTCGGAAATCTCCATTCAACTCTTGGTGAGCATCAAATATTACCAAATTATGCCCTTTCGAAATCTTATTAAATTTAATGGGTTTTCACATAAGCCTGTAACTAGAAATTGATACTATTATTACCCAGGGAAATGCACTGTTTTCATTGACAAATTTGGTTTAATTTTTAAGGTGTCGATTTCCAAACAAAAGTCATCCAGGTGGATGGTAGAATCATTGCGTTGCAATTGTGGGATACAGCTGGTCAAGAAAGGTGGGTTGGCTATTTAATTTTTGAATAAGATATAGTTCTTTTTAATTTCCGAATTTCCTGATACAGTAGGCCTTCAGTGGGCTTTATACCTTGAATTTTGTCCTTCAGATTTCGCAGCATCGCCAAGTCCTACTTTCGGCGGGCAGATGGCGTCCTTCTCCTCTATGATACGACCTACGAACGTTCGTTTGTTAACGTCAGGGATTGGATCCAGTGCATTGAGGTCAATATTTAATAAACACTCACTGACATTTCTCAGTCATTTGAATCTTGGCATTATCCGTTCTTTGTAAATGGGAATCCTCTGATGACGTCATTATGCTTAATGTCCTTTTGTTGTTTCTTCCACAGGAGAGCGCCACCCAGAAGATCCCTGTCATGATGTGTGGTAACAAAACTGACCTCAGAGACGATATGGAGAGGAGAGGGGATGGCCGGACAGTGGTCAAGACTGAGGATGGACAGAAACTGGCCAAAGTGAGTGGCATATTATTTAAAGTCACAAAACACACTAACATGTTGTAATACCACTGTATGACCACCTCGCTAGTGAGACCATCTCTTGAAGAAGTTCTACTGTATGTAATCCCTCTACAGAGACCACCTCGCTATTAAGACCACTCTGGTCAGAACCAAGCGAAAATCAATAGAAAGGTTTATTTGTGTATAGACATGTCAACACCTACCATAATCGATATGATTTAAGTGCCCGTAAACCTGAAAAATATTTACAAGCAACCTAAAATAATATATAATTTTCATTAAAGGCTTTTCAATGAATAAGTGTGAGGCCTCAATACATAAATACACGAAGAGAATTTGTGTAGACTAATCCTAATATTTGGCTGAAGCATTTTGAAAGTAATTTGAATGTAATATCATCATCATCAATGGCAACAGCTGGGGAAGGCTTTCATATGCATGCAATTCGTTTGATAGATAGATGTTAGGCTACTCAATAAAATATGTAAGACTATATTGTGTTAGAAATTGTGCAAAAAGTGTGGACAAAACGACTTCATGTAATTAAAAACGCTATGGAAATATAAGTAAAAACATGTATAAGGGATAAAACAATTTTACAAATGTAAAGTTGCAAGCAAGAAATAGGTTTATGGATATTAATGTTACATGATGTGCTTTTCATTAAAACCTTTATCCTTTTATTACCTCCATAGACTTAAGTAGGCCCCTTGCTACATGTACATGTATAGCCCTTAAAGTTACACAACCAAAATAACGGATTAATAATCATGAACAAATTCAGGTAAACTTGGAAACTCGTAAGCACTCTTACACAAGGCGTCTTTTTTATGTTCAAACAACTGCTGCCACCTGACGGTATAACATGTAGTAGAACTTGTTGAAGGTCTTTTGCTTATGTGCATAATGGACCAACGAAATAATGGGCAACAACCTCACATTTCAAGAAACACGAATATTGTGATGCATTCCGTATGATTTTCGACAGATTTATTATAAAAATGGTCACTTCATTATTAATTTGTCCTGATGAACTAAATTTTTTTTATAAATATTAGGTGATTATTTAGCTTTAATATTTGCTTTTTAAATGACTTTTTAGATAATTTGTATGTGATATGTTTGAAATTATTCCATGTTGTAAACGTGATGATAGGCTTAACTTAATTATTTATTAGCTATATATAAAATCGTATTTGTTCATCTGACACAAAATTCAAGTACTGGGAACCTCGATAATATATTTTTCACCTTCAATAGTACTGCAGAAGTATTTACAGCGTGTGTATGGGATACTAGAGTGCGAAAACGAGTTCAATCTATAGTAACAGGTGTAGTTAGTAGCAACAAGGGCTACCACTTTCCCCTGCTCTAATAGTAGTATCGGCCTCCAGAGGAGCAATTAAACTTGTGGCAGCGAATAAAAAAGCAATGCAAACAAAATTGATCCATGAATTCCAAGGGTGAACTTATGAGAAGGGCGATCAATTGTACTCCTGGTTGCTAGGCAACAGTCACGCAAGAAAGCCAATGAAACAGTCTCCTCCATTGGAGAGTTCTTCCTGTCAACAAAAACATCCAAACCGAATTTATTTTAAAAATAACATACCAATGGAATCCTTGAAACGTAAATAAACAGAAACTTCAATTGAAAGTAACTTTAGTGGAAATTCCCTATCTTGGTACCTGTAAGTTGTCTCAAATAAAAGTAACAGAGCTCTGTAGTTATATAGCCTGAATTAACAAATGGACCAATTTTATGCGTGCCTTAACGGGTAAAATTTAACCATTTAAGTGCCCAATCATCTCATACTTAGGTGGTAGGTGGTGTTAAATTACCCCTAATGCATAATCCTACCCGCACCCACTGCACACAGAACTTGTTAAGACAGCACTAAATTTTTCCAGTTAACCTCTCTGAATTTATATGAGCAGAAAACAACTTCAAATGCACTGCACAACCTTATTTGTACTGTTGAATTTAACCTTGATTTTAATCATTATATTATATTTATTTTATTTTATTTTTTAGCAATTTGATGCCCTCTTCATAGAAACGAGTGCTAAGGATGGAAACAACATCTATGAAGCATGTATAGAACTGGCCAGGTAAGTGCAAATCATGAATATTATGCATGTACTTATTGACTTACATGAGATATGTCTATTTTGTTTACCTTTGATATTAATTAAAGGTTGAGACATGGCATATTTCATGTTTTCGTATAGCAGAATAAGCCATTAGGTCTGGCGATATTATGCATGACTCAGTGCAAATGAACTGAAAATGCTGGCTGTTTATTTGTATTAAAACATTTTCTTTGATTTTTTCTTTAAAATTCCTAATTTTCATTTGCATTTTAGCTGTGAGATTCTGATTTTTAACCACTGAAACATCTTAAAATTATACACTTTTTTTTTTTTACATTTCAGAATGTTACGAACGAACGAGGACCTTGAGGTGCAAACAGTCGGTATGACCTTGAATGACCTCAAAACGGCTGAGAAATCCAAGAAGCTGAATTGCTGTTGATCAACAACATTCAACAACACCAGTAATCAGATAAAATACTGCACCACAGCCTCATTCTGTATATAGATCTGCATTCAAGGCTATCATTGTTACCATTATTGACTGTATGTTTATTATATTTTATTGAAGTTTACATATTTTATGCTGATGTGATTGTTTTATGGGGTCTTCCAATAGCATTGATAGACAAGGTCACTTGAATTGTTATTATGTTACTTATATGACCTTGACCTTGAGATAACATTGTAATGTTTTTTAACCTTTCTGGTACAGGGATAGATTATATACACCAGTCTATTTTGTACTTAAACTAGTCAAATGTTGTATGCACGATTGACTGGTCAAGAATAGTTTATGCACTATTTCGTTGAAGTCAATTGAACCAGAATTACTATCATTTTAATTATTTATTATTAATTACTTTGAGTAGAGATAAGTAAAATTGATTGTACATATTTCTCAGACACACTGATTAATTTATTTCACGTATTTATTTATCAGCTTTAATATTACGATAAGATTTTTTAATCCATGGTTGTAATTCTTACATAAGATATGGATTAGACGAAATTACTATGTTGATTGTATTGTACATAGATTAATAATTATTCTGCAGTGCAGATATTACTTGTTGTATACAAATTATACTTTTTAGTATTTATTGGTGAGTTTTATTGCTATTTTCTCTGTCTTCCTATTAATACTGCAGAATTATAATCATTGTAAAAAGTTATTAATAGATCAATATCCTGCATATATAATGTTATAGTAAAGGTATTATTAAATGTTTCTTGGGATAAGATGTCAATATGAGGGTTCATTTTTGCACAAATCACTTGAAAAGACATTAATGCATTTTTCATATTAATGTGTAAGATATGGATCGATGTAAGATATTGGATGCAGAGTTAATTAAGTTCTCTTTACAAGATGGTATATTTTCAAAGGGTAATTGTTAGTAATGGAATTTTCAAAAATATATATATATTGAAGCTTCATTCTTTGTTAATGTCTGGTGAAATATTGTGTTTTAAAGTTGAGAATTTCGAATATATTTTTAAAAAGGTAGATGTTTTTTAAATATACCATCCAGGGATTTGCCTTGAACTGTTGTCAGTTGCAATGTTTTGTGATATTTTCACTGTTTCGAGTAAAGCTTTTTAAGAGCTTTCTTATCATGTACTTCATTTCGGTGATGCAACTGACAGTTTAAGGTGCAAAGATGTAACGTCACTGATTGGTTGTCACCCACCCCTCAATTATATAACTGTCCATTTTAAAAATTTAAGAAGACATATTTTAGAACTTACAATTATGGTGCTAGGAATAGTACAGTGTCTTAATTGATGGTGCCTTGTAACAAATCACCCGCTGTTTATATTAATTAATTCGTTATTAAATGAAGGTTATTGGCTTAGCATAATAATATTTCCATTATTAGTTACTTTTCTTCCTGTATTTTCATGTACATTACCCATAAACCTGCTATACAGTTAAATGTATATGTTAAAAAATAAACTTGTACATAATAGATCGTTTTTTGTTATCTTTTCATTTGCTGATACAGAGGGGGGGGGGGAGTATATATGCAATCATTCCCCCTGATATTCACAAATTGCTTTGTTGCAAACTTGATATTCATATGACTAACTGCAAAAATAGTTTGGCATCAAATGATTCAGGGCTGGGGCATAGCTTAGTGGTAGCGAGCAGGGCTTCCAACCGCTGAGTCCTGGCTTCGATTCCCAGTCGAGCCTAAGTTGGATGGCCGTTTCATCCATCCTTTCATTGCCATGGTCCCTGCCTGTCCTAATTAGCCCATCAGGTGCAGAATTACAGGACATAAAGCCCTAATCCACCCACCCACCATCCAGCATCAAATGATTCACCATTGCATAGAAAATGCCATTAAAATAACTCGTAGCTAAAAAAACTTGGCAACTGTCAGTTATCTAAGCTCTGAAACAAGACCTTCTCTTACAGCACTGCACTCTAAAAGATCTAAGAATGATAAGAAATTACCATTAGATTATGTCATTTTAATTCGTTCAATATTTCTCATACACAATTAATACGACTGTGCAGCCAATAAGGATACATATAACATTTACACAATTTACATTAAATAATTACAAATATCACAACATTGCAGTTTACGATATCACAGTGAATCCTCGGGTTATGATCACAGTTTTAAGGAAGTTTGACTCATAAAAGGCGAACTGTTTTATGGTGTAAATATATTAGTAAAGCACTGTTTTCAAATGTAGCATATATTTGATTGTGCAATTGACATTAATCAGTTGATATGATAATTGACATATTATTATTTTATATTCTTCACTCAGATGCTCTGAGCCAATCGGTGTGCATCATTGTCATCCAGAATAGTGTATGTTGTACAGCAGCACTGCAGTAGAGCATATTAAACAGCTGCTAAGTATGTTGGACAGCTGCTACGTATGTTGGATGGCTGCAGTGTATGTTCAACTATGTTGTACATTGTGGAGAATATAAGCAATGGTGGATAGTGCGGATCCAACAGTTTTGTAGGATTTTTGGAAAATAATTTTCCTCATCCCATAAAAACTCTATATCGGACTCATCACCATCCACCATTGTCATAATATAATTCGCTATCAAGCAGTCAGTTGTCCTTTCTTCAACGTCGGAATCTTCCACAATTTCAACGTTTTGTCGTCAGACGCAGTGAGAAGTAATCTTTCATCAGGAGAAATGGCCAGTTTGGAAATGATGTTGGCGTGCACGTTTTCAGTTTTCGCAATCCTCCGACCGGTATGATAGTCCCACCAAATTAAGTTTGAAGCATCCGCAGAGACCGTTAAGCGACTTGTTTGGCATCTTCTTCCGCTGTAGTGGTCTTCTCCACAACTTCTGCTCCAGCAGTATTTCCCTTCCAACTTTTTGCCTGAAAAGAAAATCATAAAACTCTGTCTCAATGTTATTAATTCCAAAGTTATGGTCTGTGACTTAAAAATGTTTTTGCATCCCAGGTTTGATTCTCAGACTGGGCATTCCTTAAGAGTAAGTATATATCTCAGATCTGGATTTCGGGTACACTAAATTGGGGAGGGGCGGATCCAGAAAATTGTTCAAGGGGGGGGGGGGTGTTAAATAATTAAGATGTATTGGGGTGACCTGAATTTTTAAAATTAAAAATGTACTAGGCCATGGGGGGGGGGGTGGTTAAACCCCTACACCCCCCTCTAAATCCGCTACTCTTGGAGAGGAGATGGTGCCTTGTATTCGATGTCTATGCTGGGGAAAGTAAAAGACCAGCCATGCAAAATTCTGATATTAGTAATAATTAACAACATTGCTAGGAATCAGAAGTTTCCATGACAAGATGGTAGTGCAAGTCTCAGTTTCAACATTTAATCGTCAAGATGATTTCAATAACTGCTTGCAACAATAACATTAAGTTGTTTATCACACCAACGGATAAATTGTTGTAAAATTGCATTTCTTGGTATTTAGGACCAAACTGTCAAGAAGTCTTGCAAACTATTAAAGATACACTTCACGGAATTAGTAGTGATCCTTGGCAGGTGTGACAAAAAGATATCTAAGGCAAATGCAAATGCTTTCTTTACATAATGTAACATGACATGTCGATCGAATTATATGGACAGACATTAAACATCTGGTGTTTCCCAATTCCCAAGTCATACATATTACATGGAAAATGATTTTCAACCCTCAGCGAACGAAGTTTGAAAAGGGTTTTTGTTATAATCAATGTCTAACACAAATGCACTTACCCTAACGAAATTTTGTACAGTAACACTTTATTTGGCCTAGTGGTGCCTTTTGATAGTCACATTTACATATGTTGCCTATGTTTTACAAAAATTTGGAAAAATTAGAAAGAAATATATTTCTTTTTGTTTCCGGAGCAGAACTCTGACACTACAGCACCTACATGCTTAAAACTTTGTCATGATATGTCTAAAATAGTGTAGTGGTGCCTTTTGGGGGTCTCATGGCTGTAAATACTATAGAATTTTCGAAATTAGGGCAAAATAGGGAAAATTCCTTCTTTTTGAAACCTCCATTTAAAAGACACTATTTACCTTACATGAATGAAATTGTATCAATCACATATCTAAATTATAGTATTTTCACTTTTTAAATTCATTTCATGCTAAATACAAAATAATGGAAAATCTGAAAAATAATGCTAAAAATTTGTTATAAAATTGTGTTTTCGGAGCCGAACTCTAACATTAATGCATTTACCCTAACAAACTTGTGTATGTTATTAGCTTAGCTGTGCATTTTGATAGTCACATTGACATATCTGAGCTGTCTTTTAAAATATTTAAAGAAAAATGAAAAAAAAAAACATAAAAATTAATTTTTCCAGAGCAGGACTCACACACTACTACACCTACATGCATACAAAACTTAGTAATAATATGTCTAAAATAGTGTAGAGATACCTTTTTGGGGTTTCATAACCATTTATTGACAGATAATTATTACTAATATCAGAATTTTGCATGGCTGGTCTTTTACTTTCCCCAGCATAGACATCGAATACAAGGCACCATCTCCTCTCCATTGACAGATAATTTTATTTAATAAGGAAAATATGAAAATTTGGACAGGTACTCTTTCAAACCCTCATATCAATGACTCTATGATCCTAACATCAGTAACATTTTGCCAATGATATATCTGGATTATATTACTTTTACTTTTAAGCTTCTTTTTGACATTTGTTTCATCATTCTTTTTTTGTTCATAATATTGGAAAATCTGGAATAAATTAAAAAAATTGTGTTGCTTCCTTCATATTCCTTAGCATCCCATACTTAGCAATGACAGCCGTAAATTTTGCACAATTCATGTGCAATTATTAAATATTTTATCATAGTATTGCCATGCGCAACCCATTCAATAGTTTTTGTTTATAATTAGCAATTTTATAATAATTAGTTGCATGATGATCTTTATTACTTTCACTTGACTCCAATACTTATTATTGTTTTCTTCATATACACCTGTAAAGTGTTTGGTTATAAATATTAATTTATATGCCATTGATTTAATGTGAATCAGCAACCCAACAATTCAGTAACTGAAGGGAATATGGCAATAGATAATATATAGTTCCTTCAGTTGCCAGCTAAATGTAAAAAGCAAAAAATTTTCTGACTTATTAAGGCATTGAAATGGGTGTGTTGAGTATCATTCCATACGAAATAAACCTTTAAGATTTTGTATTTATTTGTATTTAGACTTTATGTATTTAAATACAAGTAAATAAAAACCTTGAAGGTTAATTTTTTATGAAATTATACCTAACATCTTTATGTGGCATAACATTATTGCTGAATTTCATATATATTCCTTAGGATCATTACCATAGCCCATATATATATGACTATTTTGGACATATAAATGATAATCTTAGTTGTAGATTAGATAAGGGAACATGCTATTGTGTTGATATTTCTAGTGAACTGAAAACTACTTATTGTGCATAAAATCTTTAAAACAGAACAATTAAATGGCCAGAAAAGAATAGAGAATACTTTTTATGCTCACCTGGCTTTACTCTGAACATAATGGATTGCTGTTAATACAGGGTTCCTGCAATTTTACCTTCATAAGACGTAAGATATTTGTAAGACATTATAATATCTTGCGCACATGAAAAATAAGACCATTAATATAGTAATATACACCAATATATTTAATTTCATCGTAAAAACAACAATCAGGGTATTGGCTATTAAGCAATACAATAAAAACAGTTATTGTGTATTAAAAGAAAGTTCATAATTTCTATTAATTTATATTTACCAAATCATCTGAATATTACAATGTAGATGTTAATATCCAAGTATATTTGCATCAAAATAGGACAATGTAAGAATTAGTGGACAAAAGTAAGACTTAATACAGGCCTTAATTTTTAGAAAAATAAAGCAAGACTTTTTCAGATTTTTTTATAACCCATAGGAACACTGTATTATTTTACACTTGACAGAATAAAATGAACAAATGAAGAAATTCAGAAGTTAAAAAAATAGGACATCTTGGACTAATTAGCATTGCATAACAGGCTATGTAGGCCAAGTGGCAATTGCTTCGGTTCATCGCACACACTATATAAACACTCAAGAAATAATATTTTTGTAAAACATAGCCAATATATGTCAGTGTGGCTATCACAAGGCATCACTAGGCCATATAGAGTGTTACTGTATAAAATTTCATTAGGGTAAGTGCATTAGTAGAGTTCAGCTCTAGAAACGAAAGTGTGTGTCATAGTTCTGCTCTGGAAATGAAAGTGTAACGCCCACCCTCCTGCCTGTCAGACGAACACATAACAGTTTTAATGATACCTGTGTGCTATGTGGAATTGGCTGAGGGTTTAGCTGCAGCGCAGCCTATTTTTTAATCTTTTGCAAACGACTACTTCCACTCCAAAGAGTGAAAATATTAATTTTTGGAGCAGTTTCCAATTGCCTGGTGATACATAATGATGTTGCTCAAGTAGGAATAAATATTAGAATATTATTTTTACAAAAAGCTTCCGATAACCTTCCAATTTATTCGAAAGACATAAAAATTTTCGCTTCACAGAATGGGAGATGATGCTTGAAGCGGAATCGATTCTGTCACTGCTCGGCATGAATTTTATGAAAGACTTCAAATCATTTTAACTTTTTAAGTGCAGAGCTTTGAATAATTGACTTCGGAGCTTAGACTTTGGAGTTTAGAACTAGAAAAAATGGCAGTTAAAAAAATTTACAAAAAAACTAATTTCGTAAAATACAAAATGGAAGGAAATAGAAAAGACGAAATCGATGCAAAAACGTTATCTTCCTGTTGAGTCTTGCTCTTTAAGCCTCCAATAAAAATCAACTGGTCCCCTATCGATCAACTTAAGCACTTCTCGCTTGGCTGCGGCTTCCAATTATCAACAGACCAGTCAATAATATTGTATAATGCAACCACGTGACCCGGAAGTATCAATTGATAATTGCTCAAACAATTCGATGATTCCAAGTGACAAATGACCAATCAGCTTGCAAAAGGCACTTTCCCAGCAAGTGTCTTCGATTTTTCAACTTACACCTCTACATTTCAATTAGTGCCTCGTCATATGAGTATATTGGCATTTTCCAAAAAAAATTGTGATAAGCTAACATATGCACTGACATTTAGGCTTATCATTAATGCCTGTCTGGATGGTGCCGAAAAATCAGGCATTCAAGATATTTTTCCTTGAAGTTTGGTAACGTGATCAAACTTACATTTACTTGGCTAATATTTCATAAATTAAAACAGGATAGAAATCTTTGGTTAGGTGTATCTTGGATACAGCTAACGATATTTCCTAGTAAATGTCAAGTGTTAATATGTGGTCAATAAAAGTGATATAATTGTGACAAAAAAAAGTGCTCGCCTGGAGACAAGCAACCAATAATCCTAGGTTCAAATCGATGGATAAAATAATTATGACAACTTTTGTGACTTCAGGAATGTCATCGACCCATGAAATGTAATTACTTATCCTAGAAGCTATAATAAGATCTGATGAAGAAATTTAGTGCATGCGCACCCAATTACCAATGTCATGTTGACCCCTAAATGGCACATTTATGCTGAGTCAAGTAGAAGTCTCCCTATAAATGGTATGGTGATGGAACGTGGTGTGCACTAAAACGCTTCAAGGGTCATAAAAAGTTCATATCAGAGCATCATTACTTTGCCAACTTGTCATTTACAGCTCAGCGTCAGGTTTCATTCAGGTATAACTTGACTTTCTAAATTTATGACATTTAGTCCAATTTTAGAGTCGATTCCAGTCAATATAGGTAAAAAAAAGCTCACCCTAATTTTAAGTGTGTTTGCCTACCTTTATTAGCAAATGCAATCTTATGCAAAGACCTTTGGGTAGAAACCAGCAGCTTGAACCTTCCGGAATGTGGGACAATACTGTTGCGATGACCTTGTTCAAGGTCAGTCTTGGTGTGCTCGATTCTCGTACCATTTGACCCATTGTTGTTATTAGATGATGAGACAGGCGAAGGGGTAGAATAAACCTCTGGGTTGACAGGGACTTCCAAGAAGTTCACCTGAGCTGAGACGTTTGAATCAGTCCAACATGGCTCCAAAGTTTTCGAGTCAACGACAACAATCATCTTCTCATCTTCAAGGCATTCATCATCCGGATGACCGAAACCGACTACTACTTTGCTACCATCCGGAGAATAACACAATGCTCTAATTCCCCATGATTTCTCTTCAATAATGCTCTTCCTTTTGGTGTAAGATTGTCTTCGGACAACAGTAGTTGCCACAAGTTGATGCATTGTCTTAAAAGCCTCAGGGCCTTTGTCGGCGTAATGACCATCGTTCCTGATACCGTCAACAATCATAGATTCGAGGTCGAAGATTTTCAAAGTACCTCGGACAACTGGATCTCTCTGAATTTTACCATCACTGATTCGTTTCATCAGGAAACAACACCCAGTTGCCAAATGTTTCAAGTCTGGCGAAAGAGCCATCGCTCGTATGGGGTTCGGCAAATGGCCAGTATACTCTCCGACTTGTTTACATATCAACTTTCCCGCTTCTATGATTTTATAGCTTATTACTTTGCCATCTTCGCAACCAGCCAAAAGTAAAGTGTCATTAGATGAGTGGACGATGTACTCAAAGTCATAGACTGGTCTTTGGAGCTCTATAACACTCAGTTGGTTACCAGTCGCGACGTCCCAAATTCGGATGGTCGCATCAGATGATGATGATATGACATGATGTTTGGTAACGTGGCATTGTGTCACCATATCTGAATGTCCTTTCATTACATGTATAATACGGGGTTTGACTATGGGAACTTCAGTTTCGTCAGTGAATGCATCAACTTCTGTGCTGGATGTCAGTGTTGAGTCTCTCCGCAATTTTGGTCTCGACGATGGCCGAGGACTCAATGACCTCGTTTCAACATCTGGCAAACTAGAAGGTGTCTTGACATTCCAGTTTTCCAAGAAGTCCTTGGCAGGTCCACTTGACAAGCTGCTGGCTGGACTGGATATCCCTGAATCATACTTAGCTTTTGATTTGTCATATTCGTCTTTATCGAAGGAATCATCCGACGATGCATCTTTGAAAGTTTTTCTACAGCCAAACCCGACTGGAGAGGTCGCTGAACATTGATTCACTTGTTTATTATTCCCAGGAGAGTTTTGTGGAGTTACACTATTAATAGTCGCTCTGCTCAATCGTAAAACATTCGCTCCAACAGACGCATTCCCAAGTCCGGCATGAGCAATAGCCCTTTCCACCGATCCAGCTGATAACGAAATTCCGGAAGTACTGATTTCTCCGGATTGTGCTTCACTGCTTTGGAGCGAGGACATCCGGGTTTTCAGGAAAAGTCGTTCATTCCCAGAGGTAACCGAGAGCGTTTGAGACCCTGAAAAACAAATTTGAAATCAGTTATTCAAAAAGATCAATAAAAAATATTGCGTAAAGATTTAGTCAATACAAGTCAATTTTACAAACTGGAGATCTTTCCACCAGAATACCTTGCCAACATTCACAACAGGATAGCAATATTTACATGACGTCATTCCAAAACACATTTCCAAATAAATGCGAAATTTGTACAAATATTTTACCAATAGCATTATGCAGATGATCTAGACTTTCAATCATAAGTGATTTCAGCTCTTTGTTCATTGTTGAACCACTTCATGCTACACGTTGCTCTATTCGGTAAAGTCTAGCAATAAAACAAATGGATGTTTTGAGAAGGAACTTTCCTAATGTGTGAATCAATGAATCCGGGAGGACTATTTGGAATAACAAGGGAGTTTACGATGCAAAACATGCAAGAATACAATGCACAAAACAATCACAAACGGAGTCATAAATATTTCCACAGCAGTTTTCATAAGCCGTTTTCTCTGAAGACATGTGGACATTGTCAGCATAAAAACACTTAAACAAGTTCAGTTTTGGAGTTTGGTGTTGTTTTTTTATTTTCTGCATCTCACAAATGACATTAATGACCATACAAATTTATTACATACGTCTTATCAATCCTATTGATGTATGTCTCATTGCTGTTTTATCACTGAAGTCATGCACATGTTGACAAAGATCATAAAATTTGTAGGCACTCATGATCGTTAACCTCGTTTTCCAAAATGCCATGCATCGTAAATATGCCAACCATTTGCAATAACCAGTGAAACATGTCTTGGCAACATGTTTGTTATGAAAACAAGCATTGAAATAGATCCATCCTGGTATCCCAATGGTATATTTCCATTCATACATTAGAAGTACAATAGTACTTGCATTCATACATTAGAAGTACAATAGTACTTGCATTCATACATTAGAAGAACAATGATACTTGCATTCACACATTAGAAATACAATAATACTTGCATTCATACATTAGAAGTACAATGATACTTGGATTCATACATTAGAAGTACAATAGTACTTGGATTCATACATTAGAAGTACAATAGTACTTGCATTCATACATTAGAAGTACATTAGTACTTGCATTCATACATCAGAAATACAATAGTACTTGCATTCATACATTGGAAGTACAATAGTACTTCATACATTAGAAGTACAATAATACTTGCATTCATACATTTGAAGTACAATAGTACTTGCCTTCATACATTAGAAGTACAATAATACTTGCATTCATACATTAGAAGTACATTAGTACTTGCATTCATACATTAGAAGTACATTAGTACTTGCATTCATACATCAGAAGTACAATAGTACTTGCATTCATAATTAGAAGTACAATGATACTTGGATTCATCCATTAGAAGTACAATAGTACTTGGATTCATACATTAGAAGTACAATACTACTTGGATTCATACATTAGAAGTACAATAGTACTTGGATTCATACATTAGAAGTACATTAGTGCTTGCCTTCATACATTAGAAGTACATTAGTACTTGCATTCATACATTAGAAGTACAACAATACTTGCATTCATACATTAGAAGTACAATAGTACTTGGATTCATACATTAGAAGTACAAAAGTAATTGGATTCATACATTAGAAGTACAATAGTACTTGGATTCATACATTAGAAGTACATTAAAAGAAACAAAAACCTTGAATAAATGTAAGCCTATGCTACAGAGCAATATCTGTTATACAATACACAGGCGCCAGGGTCTAGTGGCTGAAGAATTCGTCTGCTAAACAGGAGGCAGTAGGTCCAAATCCCCACCATGCATAAAGGAGTTGAACAGATCTCCACTGCCTCACTCCACCCTTGGGGTAATGGGTACTTAGCAACACACAAGCAGAGTGATGGCACTGGTGTGAGCTCTTTGACCCTGTGGTTAACCTGATGTAAAATGCTGAATACTCATCAGAGATTGAGCAAGACTCTACACTAGTCTGCCAAGGACATAATTGTTAAGTTTGCAGGATGTGTACATATATAATGTAGACTGTGAAGCTATGACATTTAAATTTACCAATATATTATGATACAACCCAATATTTGGCAACAGAGCATACCTTCAGTTGTGAAGGGTACGCTAAACTACCTGGCATGTACTCATAATTAACACACAAATGTCAAACTTCTAAAATGTGTGATTTATGAGGGAAGCTAATGGACACATACATAAATATTAAATTTGTAAACGCTACATACAATTTATGTGTGACTGTTCTTCCTTGCCATATCTATGTTGGAGGGAAAATTGTGCATAGTAACTACATATGTATAAATATGTTGCCTATATTTAGATGTATACATGCATGCCAAATGTGCCACGTGCGTTTTCCATGAGACGGATAAACGCATGGAAAACGCACGTAGCACATTTGGCCATGTACAATATCAATTTCATCTCGCACATAGTAGCTAAATTAATAAGCAATAGTTACATACCATTTATATTGGAACTACTGGATCCCATGCCCCCTTGTTACTAAATGTGTCGCAATGGCTAACTAAGAATCATCTATTGTGACGTCACAATGCTGGCCTTCCATGAAGAATGCTTGATCATTCCATCGTTTACTTCGCAACTTCATCCCAGAAGTCGGAGGTAGCCGCTGCATGAGTCATGACATGGTACCTTGATGATCTACCCTGCTTGGTCAATAGGTTTGTTGATAGCAACTGCTTTAATTGGGCCGAATTTACTGGTCACTAGTCCGTGGGTATTTGTTTTGTCAATGCTGACCAAATGCCATTATTGTTCTTCGGCCAAATTCTGATGGGAAATCCATGAAAATCGTAGAAAAATCCATAAATGATGCGATGTAGGAGCCCTTAAGAGTTTACTATCGGATAATCATGGCCATTATCCAAGGCTGAGTCCTTATGGAAGTAACATGTAAAAATTTTTTGAAAAATCTTTATTATTTTTTCAGATATTGTCACACATTTTTTTCAAACCATAGTGTAAATAAAGCATCGTCTCTTTTTGTCAAGCATATCTGTGATTTTAAAATAGATGAATAATTCATAGTGAATGTATTTAACATGTCAGTCAAAGTCATTACTGTCTCATTCTATCCATCAGTGTTTTCGAAGCAGTGTGAAAAACTCCTCTTGTTTTATCCAAAAAAACTTTATGAATTATCCACTAAACTCTGTCATAAAGTTTCCATTAATAAAGAAGTAACAATGAATATTTTGCCATTTCCTAATGTTATTTCCAATGTTGAACAAAATTCCTTGACATCAATCCATGATGGCAAAAACAAAACCTGCTAAATGTCACCAAGAACGTTCTAATAACGCAGCGCCCTCTAGGCTTATCAGTTGGCGCCTGCTCTTGTGATTATTTTGCTCTCTTGGTAACAAACTCAGAACTTATTGACTGGCTACATCTTCTGCATTGACTGCTGTTTAATACAACAAGTGACATTATATAGATTAATTGCTCGCTTTCCTATTAATTTTTCATGCGATTTTGGACACTTGCCTCGTTAATTATCCCTCTGGGTCCCCTAAAATGACAATTGATTAACTAGGACTATCTATCTATCTATCTATCTATCTGTCTATCTGTCTATCTGTCTATCTATCTATCTATCTAACTATCTAACTATCCATCTATCTATCCATCTGTCCATCTATCTGTCTATCTATCTATCTGTCAGTCTATCTATCTATCTATCTATCTATCTGTCCATCTATCTATCTAACTATCTATCTATCTATCTACCTATCTATATATCTGTCTGTCTATCTATCTATCTATCTATCTATCTACCTATCTATATATCTGTCTGTCTATCTATCTATCTATCTATTTATCTATGTATCTATATATCTATCTATCTATATATCTATCTATGTATCTATGTATCTTTCTATCTTTCTATATATCTATCTATCTGTCTATCTATCCATCTATCCATCCATCTATCTATCCATTTATCTATTTAGTGGCCTAATGGTTAAGGTATTGATCTGTATTTAGGTCTGCTGTAGGTCCTGGGTTCAATCCCTGACTCTGCTGGAGCAAGAAAATTATTCCCAATTGCAGCCATATCATGTGATGTTCATGGCATGCTCAAATAATGAGACTACAGTTTGTCTGGTAGATTAATAACAATGTTAAATTCTAATAGTTATGAATTTAGCTACATATCAAAGTTTAAACTTGGAGATTCAGACAAGAATTAATTGAGATATGACCAAAAAGGTATCACGAATCGAGGACGTCTGAGACACCACAACACCAATGCCACCTGTCAATCCAATGTACTGTCATTTGCATAAATTGGTCTTTTACATGTGTCTAGACAGGAAAAGCTTGAAGTGGCCAGAACTAGTTCAGTCCAACGATTTAATTGGATACAGGAGTGGATAAAAAAAATTGACATCAAGCCAGATAGACTCGAATTGTCCCATTTTTAATGGTGCTAGTGTACTGATGCAGGACAGCTCCATGGACTGGGGGTTTCCAATAGGTCCATATGGGACAGAATGGCAGAGAGGACAGGGGCAAAGATAGACAACCCAACAATCGTGGTCAGGACAGACAGAGAGACAATACAAAAGAGCAGACAGAGATGTATAACAATAGTGATAGCTGTTTCAGAGATAACATATACAGATGATTTCTGAAAAAATTTTCTTATGTTTTTTTAACAACTTGAGCTTATTTTAGTTGCGCAGTTCGATTAAAGATTTTTTAAGTCTATCTACATTGACTCCTCTTCTTTTATCTTTTCTTTATTTTTCGGTGTAACAGTGACACTATCAGTTAAAAGCTTTAATTCCTGGAAATAGTGAAATCAAACTTGCATGAAGTCCATGATTGAATGATTTCCAACTGAGCAACAGTGTATTTTTTCACAATCAACTAAAGTGCCACAGACACACAAATAACCATTCATTGTGAAGATGCGGACAGGTCACAACTGCTAATTGATTCCCATCCCCTTTTCTATTCATAATTAATATGTTTTAATAAACCCCATACAATATTAATAGAAATTGATTAACATTTCATAACCGAACATAAAATTAGCTTGTTGATGCCAACATCCATCAAAACAGCAATTACTAGCTGGGTTGGTCTAGTAGTAAAACTATTCACCAGCTCCTCTTAATGATGTTCTAGGTTCAAATCCCATGTAGCCGACACACTGTTTATGACCAAAATCTCAGGTGGATTTCGACACTAAATTTGCAGCGCCAGGTGTCTGATCGGTCTAGTCAAAGAATAAGTACCAAGAACACACACTCTCGTAAGAAGGACGCGCTATGCCTACAGGGAAAAGGAGGCGCATTGTTAACCAAGCTGATTACGTCACGAAGAGAGAACAATCGGTACAATTGAGTGACATCATACTGGTCGATAATGACGTCATGGACATCCATCCTACATTCAGATTGATCAGCTTTTGTTGAAGTTGTAAATTTGTGATAATACTTTATTTGAACACTAGGACTCGCGCTGACACTGAAATCATTTGGAAATGACATTTTAACTATTTAAACAGTCAAATTGAAGAAACTATGAACTGGACAAAGCTATATCAAAATTAAATTTTTTTATCCACTAGGGGTGTTGAATTGCGCATAGATCTACTAGAATTCTAAGAGAATTCTGGGGGAAGGAGGCGCAGCGTTTACAATGTGAAGTATAGGGAATGGCGCTTCTTGGTACTTATTCTTTGGTCAAGTGACAGGATAATAACTCCACCTATGAGGTTAAAGTGTAACTTGCTGCATACTACCCCACCCCTAGCCCTTAATCTCTCTAATTTCTCATCAATCAGCCACTAGAGTGCAAAGTACATGCCCCAGAGAGCTGCACTGCTGCAGCCATAGCCCAATATGCACCAATTACCTTCTCAGTGGTAAGAAAGAAAACTTATATTCTAAAGGTGATAAGTTTTGAAAATCGCACCAAAAGTAACATCGGCATTCAATTTCTAAAAATGCAGCATTGCAGTAATTTCTTGTGAAGCATTTTGAAGCTATCCCTGAACATGGTACTCAAACTGCCATCTATAGATTACCAACTACATTTGACATGCAAACTCATACTGTATAATCCAGACTATTGAGTATAATGGTGGTGTAAAAAGGTATTCTTCATTTTTGAAAGCTGCCAAAAATGAAAGTAGTATTGGTGTGATTGGTCAAGTAAGTACCGATGGGTTGGCAAATGATAAATTAGATCACCTGATCACAGGCGTTGCCCATCAGGACTGCACTTAATAAATTACCATACAAGTAGACCAAGGCTACTGATTTAGTCAAGAACAGCTTTTACTCCCCCTGCACAAGTGCCTTCAAGGATGGGGTCAATTTTAGTAAATAAAACATCGTGTCACACCTTGAAAATGGCAATATTATGACCATATTCTTAGTGATAAGTTCCATTATCTATGGGTATTTTCAGGGAATTCCTTGCCTGATCACTGGGAATGTTAATTCTCATCTCTGGTGGCAGCTAATTTGTGCTGTCTGCTTCAAGCCAATTAAGTGACCTAACTGAGCCACCTTTGTTTAAGAATTAAGTGTAACCTATGCAAACCAAACTAATTCTATGCAATTTCATTGTTAGACATTCAATGCCATAAGTCAGCCTATAGGCTGTTAAGGGGTGTTTACACTGTCATGTATAAGACCTACATATGCCCACGGACATAAAAAATGGGCTATACGTGGTCACTCATGGCTCTGTTAATCACGTATAAATCTTTCGACGAGCGTACTTGAAGCAGTTGTAGATCGGTTGCCGGATCTGTCAAACGGTCGCTAAACGTTTGTCAAACGCTTGCCAAACATTCATCGCAAGGCATCCGTGAGGCATCCGTGAGGCATCCGTGAGGCCCATGCGAGTGGTTTAAGGATGGGCAATGGGCGGGCGACGGGTGGGCGACAAGTGGACGTGAGTGGATGACGAGTGCATACGGATACGTATGGCTACGTATGGCCAAGGATGGCCATAGACGTATATAGAACAGACATAGAACGTACGTATATGGTTACGAATGAGTTACTGCTACCAGGAGCGATCTATGAATTAGCGTGAATTACGTATGGCCAAGGATGAGCAAGAGTAAAAGAAATATTTTCATACGTGGTCGCTCGTAGGTCGTATCTGTGATGGTGTGAACACCCCTTTGGGCAAATTTGTTTGTATTTAAGTCTAACGGGTAACTAGAAAAAGAATTGCCATCAAGCTCGGTGCATTTCCTAATGAAAGAAGCTGTCAATTATCAAAAGCAAAATGAAAGCCTTGATTTTCCATGCACCCGAAAGAAGAGTTCAAATTCCTACTATTAAAATTGAAGATTCTGTCATCGAATTTGTCAATGAATTTAACTTCCTTAGAATAATGTTAGCTAGAAATCTAAATTGGAAAGCTCATTGAGATATGATTACAAAGAAATTGTCAAAAACAGTAGGTATTATGAACAGATTAAGAAATATGTTGCATCTCTGTGTCTTGTTAATATTTATAATTCCCTTGTGTTGTCACACTTAAACTATGGAGCTCTTCTTTGGGGTTGGCAATTTCATAATATATTCATTTTACAAAAAAGCTGTCAGAGCTCTTACTAACAGTAAATATAATTGTCATACCTGTGGTCTATTTAAACAACTAAATCTTTTGAAATTCCATGATATCTGTGCACTGTTTGACCTGAAATTCTGCAATAGACGATTCAACAATGCCTTGCCACAGCATTTTCTTGATTTGCTATCTCTATTTAAAGTTGATCCTCATAACTGTGAAACTCAAATAGCTGGTCAACTACGACTTCCTTTAATTAAACATGAATTTGCAAAATAGAGTTCAGAAATATGTGAAAAATAGCACTATAGCATCCTAAACTGCAGACCGCAATATTGAAAACTGCTATATTTGTATAAATGTTCATCAGATTCAGATTCATTTATTAAGCCCAATATTATAATAAAAACATCTTAAAAATACAGAGATTTTCATTTAATAAAATATTGAGCAGGGTGATTCCTCTCAGATGATCATGTCATCGCTGCCGAGGGGCCAACACAAATGTCAGTACCTGGAGTCTGTGTTCACAATGAAGCATATGGAGTGTTGTTACAGAAAAGTATAGCTTCATACTGCTTCATCACACTAATCATTTTCACCAATATATATTCTTTAACTTGAGTGATGTAGATAAACTACTAGTGATGGAAGTAATTTTCGTATTGTGTTTGAATTAATGGATCTTTCCAGGTGGCCTCACACCAGCGATAACATACATTATCTTAGCGAGGTCTCCTTGCCTAACAATTGTTTATATAATGATAAAAAACAAAAACAATTCTATTGTACTACGTAAATCGTTAGGCAAAATAAAAGATCTGAATCTGAATCTAGAATTCAACTACATCCTGATTGGCTGTTGCAAATGACATGGCTGCCTTTTGAGATGAGAAGCCAATTAAGGCAGTCAGTAGCCTTGGTATTATTTAAGTATAAGTGCTGTCATCACTGGGAAATATTATATATGTTGGCAAATGCCTGTGATTACTATTTGTTCCAGAAACTCACTTAAAGTTGACAACCTGACTGTTTAACAGAAAGCAAAGTCAACGGACCAAACTTCCTTTTATTCATATTATAATTAATATATTCCTACCACACTCCATGATTCTGGAATGCCAATCACTTGAAATCCATGACGTTGACTCGTTATCCGTTGCTTAGCAACATATTACCTCAGATCAAGGAAGTGCAATGACGCAATCAAAGATTACGATAAGATTGGCAAAGTCATTAAAGACGAGGTCACCTGCTCCACTCAATAGAAATACAATAAGCTCCACTCAATTCTAGTGGTTGGCTACTCCAAGATTTATCAGGAAAACAGCAATCTTACATCACTGTTTATTAGCAACTACTATATTGTTTGCTGAGATGACTTCCATACATGCAGTTTGAACTTCTAAATAGCAGTAAATCACAAGTAGACCGTCATATAATTTTGAGACATTAATAAGAACTGTGAAACGACCGAGGAAGCCAAATCTTGTTTTTCTACGACCTTTTTCGTTGGCATTCTTTTCATGAATCTAAGTGCCTTCCACTAAAACAATACTCCTAACATTGAATTTTACGACATAAACAAAACAAGATGACACTAATGTCTCAATGCAACTGGTCTCAGTCAGTCCAGGGCCGTAGCCAAACTTAAAAAATAGAGGAGGCGAAATCCTACTTTCATGGCCTTCACTCCCACAAGTTCAATAGGCTTATAACTGCCAAACTAATTGCATGCAAGAGATGTACACTCAATAGTTTTCCTTTAGTTTATGTACAAAGGCAAGTCACAAATGTTATATTAACAAAAAAAGTCCATCAAACACAAATTTATTATACATTTTGCCAAAAAATTGGTTAATTTGTCGCAAAATCAGAGGAGGCAGTCAGCCTGGCTATGGGCCTGCTTCCGTGACCAGCTGCAGGCAGACGCAGTCAAAATGCAAAGCAAAATGGTTCATCTCAAGGTGGACATTAGAACATACATGTTCTGTACAGAACTGAAATCCAGGAAATGATTTGGATTACTTCCAAACATTAATTACATCATTTGTAATTAATTTATTATATTGCCATATATGATGCCTAAGCTTTACCAACAGAAAGAAACACTGTCATGTTTGTTCTTCCGTGTGGTAATTTATGCTAACATGTTTGCAGCACCTGCAACCCAATTCTCCAACAGGTGGCGGCAGTATAGCAGACGCCCCCTACCGTCAATACTCACCATCACGAAGTCTCAGCTTCCTCTCCAAGTAAAGAGCACAGCAATCAAAGACATTCTCTGGACGCTTGACCAGCACCTCCCTGGTCAGTTCCTTGACCAAACTGACCACTTCACTGTTTACGTCTGTCTCTTCCATGGCAATTTCTAGAAGAAAAAGCGTGAGAGCTAATTAATTTAATTCGATATAATATTTATTTACAAATTACCCTCTTTAAGCCACATCTTTCATCATCAACTCAATCGGTAAGACATTTAAATTCAATGTAAATGTTGCCTAATGTTAAATAGCTAGAATGCAAGCCTTGCTTGTTAAAGTTAAAGTCTTAATTATAATTTCTACGTACATATTGTAGCATATTTTGAGTTTATTTTGAAAGGTTTGTCACATTCACTCCAAAAGAGAAACAGCTAAGAGGCATACTCAAAACGTGTAGTGGTCATACTCCCTCTCTGGGGTGTCACTAACATATTATTTAGCAGGCCTGACCTAGTGGATTTGATGGAATAAGCTCAAATATATAATACTTTAATGATCTCTTAATGTTAAGAAGTTCCTCACCTTATTTTAATTTTTCTTTTTATGTGCATTTCTCTCAAAATAAAGACCACTTACATAACAGTATGACCACTAAAAAGACACTAATTTCACATATAGGTTTCAGTTTGTAATCCATGTTAACAGGAATGAATGTGAAATCATTTGAATAACACCACCACCATGTTATGTGAGATGAAATTATCATTTTGAATAAATGATTAGTAATATATGATGAGTCCATTAAGTAAATATATGGACACAACAGGGGGTATGGACACTACATTTTTGACACAACAGGTCCTGTAGTTTTCTAAATGTCTATATATTTCTATCATGTGCATTGTCTTGTAAGCCCCAAAGCACTTCAGAAAAAGCAGTTATGACCAGTTTTGATTCAGCATTGCGTGCCAGGGGATATGGACACTACACTGTTTTTGGACATACGCCATGTAAATTTTGAATGATCCAATGCTTTTAATTGATCCATGAATGTTATTTGAACATGTAATTTGGACAGAAAATTGCACATATATATCTTATATATCAGCAATATGCAGAAAAGGAGAAATGTGTAACGATGGCCGGGTTTTTGTTAATCCTGCCCACAAATTGGTCACAGTAGGGCTAAACCCATGCAATAGCCTTCAAAAGAAACCAATCATGTATTAGAAATTGAAAAAAAAAATTACAATTTGTCATTATTTCTCTTTAAATGTTGCAAAAACGATATACATGTAAAATGCATGTTTTTGATTTGGCCGCGCATAACGCTTACATGTGCCTATTTTTGTGATCATAATTTACCTGTTGCAGGTAACGTACCTAATTAACAATAATGCATTGTATTATCAAATTATCATAACCTGTGCTATGAATAACTGGCAAAAGATGTTCACATTCACATTCATTTGTAGTGTAATATAATTGAGTATAACACTGAACATAATGGTGGATACAAGTTGATTGTGACCATGCACTGATCTTTGAATATACTGTCAGGTATATATGGCTACACACAGTCAACATAACTGACCATGATATTTGTTGGTGCTATTTGATATTCTAAAATGAAATGGTATTATTTGTTTATGCAGCAACGGTTGTGGTATATCTTCATCAGATAATTGACCTACTTACCTATAGCAGCGTGGAAACATATTAATAACCAATATCATCCAGTATTGCGAGTGTAACAAATAATTAACTGTACTAATCCAATTACAGTCTTGTAGATGTATATTTAATTATATTGATATCATGTAAAGTTAGAATGCGACTGTCTTATGCAATCCTGTGTAATACAATGTGCATGGAATAAGCAGGACCGACAAGTCATCAATTTGTTCAATGGTGTCAGTGGTATCCATGTTTACAAGAGCAATGTGTAAAAATATACATATACATAATCAATAAACATTTAAGTTTAATGAGGCTGCCTCATTGATTTATGTTTTATGAAATGTTTTCTCATCTTCACTCAAATGCGAAATGGTGATGCTCAGTGTATATATAAACTACCGAAGGATGGCAAATTGCAAGCAATCAATTATGCAGGTCATCCCAATAAAGTGAACCCATTCTAATGTAACACCAATTATATCGTGAGAAAATACATGCTGACAAGAAAGATAAGGAAAAAATAAAAAATAAAATAAATAATATTTTTACAAATGTATTCTTTTCAGAAGGGCTTATTAATGCTTTACATAAAAAAGGTAACCGCACAGATCCTGATAACTATAGAAAAATAACTGTAAATGTAGTAATGGGTAAGATTTTTGACTCAATCCTAAATAGCAGATTATACTTTAAAAATGAGGCTCTAAATATTGATGATCCTTGTCAGTTTGGGTTCACCCCTGGGTCAAGCACTACTGACTGTGTCTTTGTTCTTGACACAGTTATAAGTTACCAACAAGCAATGCGAAAACCTGTATACTTGTGCTTTGTTGATTTTACTAAAGCATTCGATTACATTAATAGAAATGCTTTGTACTACAAATTGATGCAGCAGAATATTGGTGAAAAAATGCTCAAGGTTATCATTAGTATGTATGATAAGGCAAAAGCAAGAGTAAATCAAGGTGGTAATACCGGTGGTTCTATTGACAGCAAATGTGGGGTATTACAAGGTGGAATCCTCAGCCCAAAATTATTCAATGAATTTATGTCAGATCTACCCGATCATCTTGAAAAATCAGATGGAATAACATTAGGTGATTTTACTCTTACACATATATTGTATGCCGATGACATCGCACTTGTAGCTGATTCTCCTAATTGCATGCAAAATAGTATAAATTCACTTCATAATTACTGTAAAAAATGGCACCTTATTGTAAATGTTAGTAAAACCAAAGTGATGCAGATTGGTAACAAAGCAATAAGCACCTTCTTCTGTAATGGGGAAAAACTAGTAAATGTTGACAGCTTCAAATATCTTGGCCATATGCTTACTAATAAGCGTAGAATACATAGCAAGATGACGGAATACCTCTCAACACAAGCTCATAAAGCGCTCTTTGCACTGCAAGGTGATTCAAAACAAGCATTAGGAAAAATCGATCCCATGCTATCTCTTCGAATGTTTGATACCTATATTTTACCTATCCTGGAGTACAATAGTGAAATATGGACAAGTGAAAAATCTATGCCTGAATTAGAAAATTTGCAACTTGCATATCTTAAAAACATATTAGGAGTTAGAAAACAAACACCATCTTTAGCAGTCTATGGTGAAACAGGTAGATTCCCATTGCATGTCAGACAGAAAATTAGAATGGTGAGTTACTGGATAAGATTGGAAAGAGCACCTGATGACAGTTTACTTAAGAAATGTTTAAATTTTCAGAAGGAAATTTATGTGAATGCAGTAAATGGAAATAACTGGTTCAGTAAAGTGTGTCATGTATTAAATAACTGCAACATTGAATATGATATTAGTAACCTCAGAAACTTTGACATTGATAATATCTCTAACACAGTGAAACTAAGACTCTATGAAGCCGAACATGAGCGACTTATAAATGCAATAAATGACAGTTCACAACAACCAAAACTTAGGACATATAAACTATTTAAAACTGATTGTAGAATAGAACCTTATCTTGAATTGCAACAAATTCGCAAAGTGTTAACTAAAATAGCTAGATTTAGGACAAGTTCACATAGCCTGAAGATTGAAACAGGTCGACACCATAAACCAATAATTCCTGCTCCAAATAGAATATGTGAAAAGTGTACGTTAAACTTTGTAGAAGACGAAATTCACTGTTTGATTGTCTGTCCTGGTAATGAGCAACACCATGTTAACCTTTGTTTGAATGCAACTAAATTTATTAACAACTTCTTGTCTCTAGATGATATAACTAAGTTTACAGCAATAATGACAAACAAGGAACCTGAGTTATTAAATAGTTTAGGAAAGTTTCTCCTTCAAGCCGATGTGTAGAGAAAACCATCTCCTGTATCCACACAGTTATTAATTTAGTTTATTAGTTTATTAGTTATGATGTGCTTGACATGTTTTGGACTTTAAGAGTGAAATGTTTTTATTAGCGGCTTGTATTTTTTTTTTTCTATTGTGTATGTGGATTTTAAACACGTATTATAAGTTAACTTGGTGGCTGGAACCTTGATTATTGAAATTTTATTGCTTTCTGTATTTACATTAATGTCTCTTTCATGTTATCTTTTAACTGAATGACATATGTATCACTTATTATATTTTACATGTCAATAAAATCTATATATATATATATATATTAATAAATTTAGAATGTTTTATATGACTAATGTTAATACATGGAAACTTCATTGATTAGAATGACAAGATCAATGCATAATCAATTAAATTGGCGTCCCTGGGACAGCCAATTGGCCTAGTGGTTAAGAAGTAAATTCATGATATATGTTGTGTTGGTCATGGGTTCAACTCTCGACCTAAATATATTCCCACTGCCGAATATAAGAAAGCGCAGGCAAATCCATATCCAGCAATTGTGACATCACATTTTACCGTGCTTAAGTGATTATAAAGTAAATTTAGGAACAAGATGTCAAACTATATTGTTTGCAAACAGTCCTAACTGGTATACAATTGCCTATAGTTTGTTGTATTATAAGTACTCTTGCAAACTTGAATACATTTAATTGCATTTCGCAATAATAGCTTAATTTCAGAAAGACATGTGCAGACATTCATTGTTTTCTATGCTGAGGTTAGTGAAATATACCACCTGAAGGGTAAATGCATGAAATATACATGGAGTGAATCTTTCCTAATTGACATGAACTTGCCTCAGAGGGCTGACATATTCTAACCCTGACCTTTGTCATTTGGCTATGACTACGGATTTGCCAGCAAGTTAAATGGTCTCTTTAATTTAATATACAAGCAGTTGGCTATTATAAAACTGTTACAGGACTGTGTGAAATTGTTAGTGTGCAAGATCAATAATATTATGAATATATAATGCATGGTTGAAATCTGGGCTGAAAAAATAACTGACAAAATAAGATCTCCTACTGGTAACAAAAGCAAAAAAAGATTTTTCTGTTTTTTCAAGAATCTGAATGTGTAAAACATATTTTCAAGCAGTTATCATATATATATATATATATATATATATATATATATATATATATATATATATATATATATATATATATATATATATATATATATATATATATATAATTTATTGACAGGATATTATCATAATTGATACATTTATAATACAGTACTTTTACAGTTATAAAATAATAATACTAAAAGTGTTAAACTAACAGTTTATATTAAATGTTGTAACTATGTATTTTACAGCCAGTCGGTCCCGGTTGTGACTAGTAAAAATACTAATAATAAAATACAATTTTACAATACAGACAAATAATAAAATATAATTAAAAAAACAGACAAATATATACTGCTTGTCCAAGTGGTTGTAACCAATCTGGCTATCCATGTATGGACTTAAAATAATAGTATGTGGAGCCCAGGGGAAGAAAAAACAAAAATAAATAAATTTAGAGGACATGGTTTAGAATTACACCTGCTTCTTTGCTGGACATATTGCTTGAGTGAAGTCAGAAATATATTTACTAAGTTCTTTATTTAGCTCTATTCTTGGCACATTATAGGCAATATATTTTAAGAGGCAGTGAAATTCATCTTCTACTTCGTTGTTATTACAATTCTCACAGATTCTTTCTTCGAGTCGTACCTTAGGGGTTTCATGTCTACCTTTTTCTATCTTGAGGTCATGCGAACTAATTCTAAACATAGCTATGTTACTGTAAGTCTTTTTTGGGAGGTTGAGGTTTAAGTAGGTTTCAAAACTATAGTTGGTTTTAAAGATCTTATAAGTCCTTAGTTTGGGGTTTACTTCGGAGACATGTATTGCGTTTAGGATTCTGTTTTGCTCTTTTTTGTACAATTTTAACCTCATCCCATTTTCCAATTTTTCTGGATCTTTCGCCAGTCTGGGATTTCAGAGTAGTCAATTATGTGTTTTACTTTGCTATAATAATTATCCTGGCCATGTGTGTGTAATATTTCTTGTATCTTTGGCCATTTATTTGAGTTATCATTGTGTAAGACAATTTTACTTTTGCAAGTCAAACATTTTGTATGTTTTTAGCAGTATACGTTTTAAACATTAACAGTTTTTGTTAAAGGAGCTCTATGTAATTTATAAAACCACCAAATAGAGTAATTTGTGAAACCTTACCTCACATAGTGCACTGATTCATAACAAGGAGCTCTGAAGCTACTGATCCGTTGTGTGAGTAGGACTATGAAAATAATATTCCATTAAATGAGACAGGTGTCATTTCAAAGTCTGTATTGCTATTGCTTAAGTTCTATACTTTCTGGCTCCCCCGGCGTTTATACGAGACCAGAAACAAATCAATGCCACATGATCAAATGGTCTAATATAATATGTTAATCGTATCAGCAGTAATATTGCAGAAGTCCTTGGCCATGCACTTTGGATTAATAGCATACTGTACATGGCATTAATACATGCATGAAAATTCTTGGCACCTGGTCTGAGATATTGATCGCGTCTGTCCAAGCAGACTCCCTGGAGGTTGGTCAGTTTATTTCAAACTCTAGATTTGTCTATTTCATGACATTTTAAAGGAAATGCACCAGACTCTTGGTTGATGAAAAACTTCAAGTTTCTTTACAGAGAATTAGTCTATTCGTGTATTTATTTTAATAGTAAGTTAGATGACTTCGTAATGGGTGCATTCTACAATAACTTGTTATTTTAGAGTGTAACAAAAAAAGAAGTTGGGAATCAATTGTAGATTTCAGGAAAATGTCAATCTCGCGCATGTGCAAAGGGTACCCTTGCCTTGGAGTTTTATTCACGAGAGATTCTCGAATGGCAAGGCAAACGTCATGATGAGCATCGTCGATTCACAACTTTGAGGTGGTTGTGCACGAGAGAGAGGCTGCAGCCATCAAAGTTATAGACTTAATATTAAGCGGGCTACGAACAGGAGAAAGCAGAGAAACTGAGTTCTAGAGAGTCATGGCCAACTTCTCAAATTGATCTTATGTAACCGTACTTCGTGTAGTATAGCGTATACGAATTCTCTGAGTGTTTTCGGATCGTAAATGGACCAAATATTAAGCGAGATAGAGACAGGAGAAGGCAGGTAGGTTGGCGGCGGCAAAAAGCAATGATTGTGGATCCCGTGGATTTTGTTTGGTGCCTGGGTCTGACCTTCGCTAATCTTCAATCTGGCACAACACTGCAAGAACCTGCAGATGAAGGCAGAAAACAGGATCAACCTGCTTCGTTCCATCAGGGGCACCACGTGGGGCGCTAGTTAGGTCTGGAACAGAGGTCTGGTCGGAGCCTATCTTTCCTTGAGTGAAAACCTAAATTCCCTAATAAAGCCTGTAGTCGCCAAGATTTCACAGCAGTTCGAAGGTTTAGGGTTTTTGCAGTCCAAACATATATATTTACATAGGATATCGACAGCAGACAGCCTTGCCATTGATTTTTTCATCCACGATCATCTACGCATTGCATATTTTTTACCTTGTAGATTGAGCTCAAGGGAGCAATCAGTTAATCATAATATTACCAGAATATCTGAAAATCTTCGCGGGCAGCCTTTCACGGTTTTTGGTTCTGCTCTTTGCTAATCCTTTTATCTATATGCAGAAAATGAAATTTCTAGTAAAACAAAACCTGAATAGAATAAATAATTTACGTATTTTTCATTTAATGTATGCTCCCTGATCACGCGATCGGTGGCCATTTTGCAAAAATATTGGAGCTACACAACTGAAAGTGTGCTCAAATGTAGATATTTTAGTCAGCTATCCAACCATACCATGCAAAATGATTTCTGTGTGATGAACGAGGTGAGCGCTATACCTGCTGAGACTTTGTCTCAGCCATCTCTTAAGAAAAGATAGGGGCGGCTCTTGGGCTTTGCTCTCCTGGTCTAGGTGCTAGTGTACTCACTCTTTACAACTTTAACGTCTTGTTCCATTCCAGTGAGTTGACGTCTTGTTCCATTCCAGTGAGTTGACGTCTTGTTCCATTCCAGTAAACTGCAATTGATCGCTGGGTTTTATGTGTACAGCTTTCATGAGTTGGTAACATAAAAAAAGCGATCTCAAACTATGTCTGCTACCTTTTAAGTTTGAAATAAAGAACCTAAATTATGTGCAGTATTTTTTTTCAGAAAAGAAATTTCTGACATTTGTCCATGGCATTTGTAAGGGGAGGGGGGAGGGGGGGAGGCGTTTATTTTTTGTATAGGAGTGAAAATCTAGTGTATTAAAGAAAATAAGTCTGATACACCTTTTTCACATGTGATGTCTCATGACCTGGAGAATAAATACGGAATATTCCAAATTGTATGTTTCTGACTTTGATTTTAGGCCTTTATAGACACCAAGTGTGAGGCCAGCTGTACAGACTACATGTCACCTAAAATCAGGTACGCTCCATAAAGAATCGTAGTGCAAAAACATTACAACTCCTTGGTACCTAACACCATTAGGTTATGGAACAACAAAATTATGTTTATTTATTTCTCCATCTATCCTTGTTATATCATTTATTAATTTTTGTGGGTGCACCACTGTCGGGGTTGAACAGGCTTTTTCAAGGGGATGGCCGATGCTGCCTTCTACCTTCAGTAAACATGGTAAATGGGGGAGGATCTAAAATGAAAAATGCGCACTTATACTGTGGCATGTGTTTACATTAACCGGTATACTATATGCTCCAGTAGACAAAGGAAGTTATAATGAAACAAAATCATATGTCCGGTTACACGTGCAAGATCGCTGGTGATTGGCTGAAGCTGAGATATGCTTCAGCGACTGGCCGTGTTCTGAAATGCTCCATCGCCCAAGTTGATATATGCTTGGGCAGACAAGTTGTACTAGCAAAACAAAAATACCAGAAGTATATTAAGTACTAGCAATATTATCTAGATGAAAATAAGTGAGGTTTAAGACCCTCATGGTTAAGTGCAAATTGATGTGACCTTAATTGTGAAGTAGTGTTTCTTACGGTAATAATTGTATAAGATAAATGAGGTTTTCAGTCACTGAGCAAGCAAGCATTCTGTCAGGCAAGCAGCCATTTAGGCAAAAGTTAGAGCAGTAGCAGTTAAAGGGCGTTAACACTTTTTTTACTCTTGCCGTGATTAACAGAGCCACGAGTGAGCACGTAGGCCTCTAGCTCATTTTTGACTTACGTGATCATACGTAGGTCTTATAGAGAGTCCATTGCAGTGTGGACGAAATTCGTTATACGCAAAAACAAATGTCTTTATTTACAAAGGTGTCCTCACCAGCCACTCAAATTTCAAATCACTTTCCATTTAAACACCTTGCCATTATAGGCCTGGATAGATATATAGATAGATAGGTACTTAGATAGATACTTAGATAGATACTTAGATAGATACTTAGATAAATACTTAGATAGAATATCATGTTTTCAAGCTTAGTGTATGAGTCACTGGATTTACAGAGCAATGGTGACCTCTGTTTTGAGTGTTTGACCAACTGTATCTATCATATTTATTGTTAACATGTATAATTATGGACCAATACAAGACAAAATTGCTGCAAAGCTTTCAGTAAAAATAACAAAAAGAGCACTGAAGAAATATACGGCTGAAGAAAAAATAAAGACTAAATATATATATTATATTATTGATATTTTAGTTTTTTTAAGTGGTTAATACTGGAGCCACGCCAGTGTCACGTATCACATGGAAAACGGCCTTCGGTTTCATGCTCAGGCAATAACATATTAAATATAAAATGTGTTTTATAGCATTCTAAGTATTTTATACCTTTCAGTGCGAATGAAATTGGTATCACACACGATTCTAGTTGAGGCAAAACCTCTCACAAAACTTATTCCAAAAGTCCCAAACTGCTTGTAACAATGCAGTTTGTATGCTAGAAAGGCTATCGATGTAAGCTTAAGTTAAATAATCATTTAGTCATGATCGATAAAACTTCAAAACCAGATTATGGGCTGGGAATATGAATGGTTTGTTTACAAAACTAACTTGATATGTGTTTACCAACATTATGCATAGGTGTGATAATGCATGGGGACTTCAATGTTCATCCAATACATTTGACAGTTTTGCACTCGCAGTAACGCCCTATGTTGTGACAACGCAAATATTTGCACATGTTGCTATGCAAATAAGCATGCCTAGCAACGCAATAATACTGGCTGCAACTGGTGCGCGGTTTGACTGCGTGTCCTTAAGTGTTAAAGGACACATTTGTGAGTCATCGTTCCGCTTGGCTGCCCGGCTACAAGGGCTGAGTTACTTTCATGGATTTTCTGGATCAGTTTGCCATTGCTTGTCCAGACAGGACATTCCTTGTCAGAGATTTCAATGTTTTCCAAGGAGGATTTAGACCTGTTCGGGCGGTCACTTACTTTCACAACACAATGTGCAAGAGTGCTCCTGATATGCATGTTGTTGACAATGTGCATCATTCTCATAGGCCTGTTTTAGCCAAGGATCTTCTGTTAATATTGCCTTTAGGTAAGGACAGTTATAATATACCGTACAGTTTATAATATGCATATTTAGCCTATCAACCTGCATGAATAACAGGAAAATATTTATTTCCAGTTGTATTTATAAATATTATCCATAATATAATATTGCCTAAAGTAAGTAATTTCAATTTTATTCATCTTGTATGATCTCCTCACTTTCAATACGTAAGAGTGATCAAGAAAGTTGTAAAAATATAATTACTTAGTTCCAAAACCTACCATTTCTCTTTTATTTTATACTTCATATGAATTCCAAAGTTGCTAGTTTTAATATGTTTATATGTGTTCAACTCTAACACTAGTCAACCATGGGAATCAGTTTTTACCAGTGTTTTGGATTTTGTTTGGAGAATTCTGTAATTTGATGTTTTGTCATTGCAAACGGCGAAACTGAAGTAAAATTTCTAAAAAAATCTTTCCATGTATAAACTCATTAAATTTCTTAATGCTAAATATTCTTTATAGTTTTAACCATAGTGTGTTTTATCGGCCTATTGCGACAAAAGCAGCATTTCAATGAAACTATAGTTAGGCCTATGTATTTCCTCCCATTTTATATGATTTAATATGTAGTTTAACTGAAGTATGACTGCAGTATGACCCGAGTAATGGATTGTATGATATATATGTAAGACTCAGATGAGGGCCCAACTCCAAATCAGGGGCCAATCCCTAACCAGGGGCCATATCTACAAGAGTTAATCATTGCATATATTTTAATGTCATATCATATAAGAGAACTTACTGGCCCCCGATTTGAGTCTTTCATATATATTTACATTGTTTATTCCAAGTAACAATCTTTAAGTAAACATCTGAATTGTCACGGTTCAACAGTTAGGCTATACTTAATAAATTAAAGGGGTCTTGGTGTGTGCCCAAGCATAACCCTGGGGCCCCTATATATTACGCACAAAACGGCATGTGAGATTATATTGTCTACTTAAGTCAAATGACCGTAACTTATATAGTTGAGTTATTTATAAGTATTTGTTCTAGGCCTTTAGCCAACACAACTAACAAGATTTAGTTCAGAACCGCAGATCCATGGCCATTCGATGGAGTAGAGTCAAAACGGCCAACGACCATAACGGCTACTCCCCATAACGGCCAACTAGCCAAAACGGCCACCCCCCATAACCATTCGATGTAATCAAAGTTAAACTAAGTAAGTTTATTGTGTTGCATAATGGCCTTAATAATTAATTACTACTACATTTCTTTGCAGCATTCCACATATAGACTGGAGATTCTATTCAATGCAAATGGAATTAATATACACTTTAAGAATACAATCTAAGTGACGTCACAATTTTCCCATGGGACCACGTGCAGGGACAAGGGTGATCCCCGGGGATGCAATACAACTCACCAGAGGGCGACAGGGATCCAGATATGTAGAGGCAACAGACGCAGCTGTTCAAACTAATCATGGAGATAGAGATTACTGTTGTTATTGGCAAGCAAAACTTGCCCTCTACGTCATCTCATTATGTGTACAAATAACAGTGACGTGTTGCAATTGGACTAACTACGCAAGAATACGTGATACCACGAATAGCAGCGCCTCTACAGCTTATTTTGTGGCCTGTGTGATTGGTGCAGTCTGCGCTGTTTATGAGTTAGTCAATGTTGTTATTCAGGTCGTTTTAATGTGCGATCACCATGTGGCTATTTGCAACACTAAAATCAGCATTTTTAACGATTTTCTCAAAGTTTACTTGTTAATGGACCAAATAACTGATTGGTTTTACATCGCTGAGATTTTAGTCCAAGATATTATGATATTGTCTGTATATATCTATGCCGGAACAGTGCCTTATTGCGACTTCTATACATCTTTCGGAGAGGCTGTTGTTTTTATTGTTGCCGTCTGTAGTATGTTGCGGATTTCCTTGCTTGCTCTTCGGCATTGTTGCTGCACTTTGGACGACTTGGACTTCCACGCCTCTGAAGGATTATGCGGAGGCAAAAAATCACAAAACGGACTTATTTGCAATTATTACTCCGTTGCTCCGGCTTTTTACAAGTTCCAACTCATTTTCTACATCGTCATGATGATTGTTGTCATTTCGTTGTTTTTCACCATCATCAACTTCATCAATGAACACACGAGTTGTAGTGACGTCACTGAAACCACCACAGTTTTGCGCAATTACACTGACACCAAAGTGTTACTGAATTTGACCTCAAGTCCAACTACTCCTGCTCTTCTGGAACCTTGAGCTGGATATTTTTGCATGAAAATCGTTCACCAAAAATGTGGAGCTTATAATATACTAAATAACCTCGCTTTAAGGTCACCTCATCAGTAAAGCCTTTATAGTGAAGTATTCATCTGCAGTTGGCGTCAGTGTGCCAGAGACTCCAGGGCCGTAGCCAGACTTCAAAAATAGAGGAGGCGAAATCCTACTTTCATTGCCTTCACTTCCACAAGTTCAATAGGCTTATAACTTCCAAACTAATTGGAAGTAAGAGATGTACACTCAATAGTTTTCCTTTAGTGTATGTACAAAGGCAAGTCACAAATGTTATATTAAAAAAAAAGTCCATCAAACAAAAATTTATATTGCCAATTTTGCCAAAAAATTGGTTAATTTGTCCCTCAGCCTGGCTACGGGCCTGGAGTCGACATCATTCATATCTGTTATGAGATTTATTTTGAATAAAATGCCGAGAGGCAAATATAGACAACAATAAACATCCGATTTGTTTTGTTATCTATTTAATGTAATGGCTGCACAGTGACGAATGAGAATAAAAACTGACCATGAGAAACTTTGGACACTTACACTTCACTTATATACAATCTTATAGTGTTACATGCAGAAATGACGAATTTAATCAATTGGCAAATTTGTCCGATTCCACACATTACAAGAAATTATGTATCTAATTAATCTACAAAATTGCTGAGACATTTTTACAACACCTCACAAGCAATGATGCATTTAAATAATTCGCATGATTTGCAGACACATTTTCAAGACATCTGTCAAGCACACAATCTCTCTGGTCCCATGGAAACCATTTACAATTTCTCAGATTTCAGATTTAATTATATCTTTAGCATTGTTGGAAAAGTGCAATTTTCTCATAGGAAATAATTTAACTAAACATTTATTTCAATGACTTTAACTAAACTAGAGGACAAAATGCTTTTGGCTTGAGGGGCGAGTTGTCTGGACAGTTGAAGGCTTTGTGGAAGTCCGGGTTCTGGGCTACTATTCCGTTTACCCTAAAATCAGAAAAAAGGCATTTGATGCATTTGTGAAATTGTCAATTTGGCGTGGCTCCCTGATAGCGACAAACGTTTGTCTTTGGGGTGACCCCTTTAACATTAACTTTTAAATAGTATAATTTTGTAAATGAACTAAAGTTGCTGAATGATATTACTGTAATGAATATGTGACGTTTTTGTGACAATAAAATATTCAGATTCTAATTAAATTAATGCTAAAAACTGTGGCACAATTGTGTAGAAATATCATTATTATGTGTAAGGATGTCAAGAAAGAAGCAAGAAATTGCCAGCTAGGCCTCCATATTTATCATTTACTTACAACATATCATCAGGCAGTATTCCCCCAGTAGCCAAGAAATAAGATTCCATATCTCTTCTCTTGCTACATTGCACCTGAGGAAAAATAAAAGTATATTTCTTAAGGTAATCAATCTTTGGTTTATAATATTTTGCAGTAGGTGTGGTCGAATTATTGGGCGACGACTGTAACTCCAGCTGCAACTAATTTATTATTTTGTCAACGTTGAAGAAAAACGGACCACTGCGATAGTGCCTATAAAGAGCACAAATCAATTAGCCAACATCTGTGGCACTTTTGCCAAACTCAGTTCTCTATTAATAAGAACAGCTGATACCGATTGATAGCTGCACTAAAAGAAAGGGCCTATTTTGTAACATACCTGTGCAGATGAAACGAAAAACAACTGTTCCTTGGTCAAGTTCACCCCAGGTAGAAGTTGCTGGGGCAGATTAATGGCTTTCTCCTGATATGTCTGTAAATAAAACTTGTATATGTAGTAGACAGTCGACCTGTGTTATTTTTGTAAAACTGCCAAAGTAGCCATTTCTGCGAGTCAGAATTTATACCGTTAGTATCCAATGAATTGAATAAACCAAAATTCAGTACATGACATCGCTTACAACATGATATTGCATTTATATTTATCATTTTAATAACAGCATACCTGGAAAGCAATTTGCAGACCGTATGTTTTGGCAATAGCTCGGAGCATTTGACTCGTGCCATCAACTTCAACCTGAAAAATAATTATGCAATTGATAAATCACCTACAGGCATTTGAGACTTAAGAGGAACAGTCAAATCTATTTCTAAAAACCATGTCTAAAAATTATACAGTACTAATTTCAACAAAACGCTTACCTAACTGAAAGAAACAAAGTAAAAAAACCTATATATTAAGCAAACTCACAGTTTTGTACTCCCCATCAACCAGGTAAGGCCCAGCTTTCCTGTTCTTGTAGAAGTCGACTAAACACTTGGTGACGTTCTCGTACTTGCTCTGTGTGCTCTCGCTCCACCACATGTTGTAAGTGCCATTGATCACGTGACGCCCTGAAATGGAACGAACAAGCAGACGATAAGACAATAAAGCAAAGATAAGACAAGATAAGATAAGACAAGACAAGACAGGAAAGATAAGATAAGACAAGATAAGACAAGACAGGAAAGATAAGATAAGATAAGACAAGATAAGACAAGACAGGAAAGATAAGACAAAACAAGACAAGACAGCCAAGATAAGACAAGATAAGACAAGACAAGACAAGACAAGGCAAAACAAGACAAAACAAGACAAAACAAGACAAGACAGCAAAAATAAGATAAGATAAGACAAGACAGGAAAGATAAGACAAGATAAGATAAGATAAGATAATGAATATGTTAGGACTTTAATAAAATACAAATAATGAAACTATTTCTGAATGAAGTTGAATGAATTTAATGTGACAAAATGGATGGAATATAGATGACCTACCGATGGAGTCAAAAGAATGCACTAATCTTTCTCCGATGAAATGACCCATACCACCATATACCATGGCTTTGGACAGCTGAAATCATACAAAATTACAGAACACATGATATGATTAATATTTCATATGCTACTTTTTTGCTAAGTTGCACACGTTAATTTATTTCACAGCGCTTTTAATTTTATGACATAGTAAACTGTCAAAATCAAATAAAGTCAATGCGGAATGGTGGCCTGTAGTTGTAATATAATGCCATGTAATAGGATAATCCTCGCACCTGTTTGCCATACATGGGGAAGACCAGAGCTCCAGGGGGGACCATCATGCTGTTGTAGAACCAGTAATACACTGGCCGAACTCCAAGGCCTACCAAGAAAGATATTAAGACATAGAATAAAGGTAGGATTGTGTTTTAGGTTTAATGAAACAAGATTTAGTGACTGCAATGATTAAGTTTCTATTATTCCAGGCTTTCTTTCTATGAAAACCAGTTTTCCGGAAGCAAAAGAAGATAATCCTTCAGCCCAAATGTTTCAATCTTTACCATCAAGGAGACATTCCAAGCAAAAACAAATACAAGTCTAAAATGTTTTATTCCATCTCCAATAAGGGCCCAATCAGACTATCTAACATGACCAAATCTTAAGCTTTTCTACTACATGTATTACAATACTGTACTATGCGTGTCAAATTTCCCAAGTGAGGATAGTAACGATTTTATTGTATTATACTGTATTATATGTATTATATGTATTATATTGTATTATATGTATAATTTTGTATTATTATGTATTATATTGTATTGTATTGTATAGTCTTGTATGGCATTATATTGTATTATATTGCATATTATATATGTATTATATTGTACTGTATTGTATATTGTATTGTATTGCATTATATTGTATTGTACTGTATTATATTGTATTATATTATATTATATTGTATCATATTGTATTATATTGTATCATATTGTATTGCATTGCATTGTATTGTATTGTATTGTATTGCATTGTATAGTATCGTATTATATTGTATTGCATTGTATTGTCTTATATTGTATTGTACTATATTGTATTGTATTGCATTGCATTGTATTGTATTGCATTGTATAGTATCGTATTATATTGTATTGCATTGTATTGTCTTATATTGTATTGTACTATATTGTATTGTATTGCATTGCATTGTATTGTCTTATATTGTATTGTATTATATTACATAGCATTGTATTGCATTGTATTGTATTGTATTGTACTGACCTGAATGGAGCACAGAATATCTCCACATACTGTCTTTGTAGTCTTCTGTGATCTCATGAGAAATTTGGTATCTCATAAACTCATTTGAGTACATGATGTTCTTTAAAAAGCTCTCACTCTTGTTCACGTTTAACTGCAAAACGGAGAATACTTTCAATGTCATAGTGTTCTCATACGGTTATGAATTTATCATATTTTTATGTTATAGGTATATAGTTTGATATGGACAATGAAGGATATGAATACACAGCCAAACCTGATCATATAAAGCTTCAAATCTATCTGCATCCTTGATAATGTCTGGAAATCCAACTATTATATCCATATTAGACAACTGCAAAGAAAACGACAAACAGTCATTTCAGCATCATGAGGTAGCTAAAATGGACCACCAATGCCTAACCCCACTCAAGTTTAACTACGTACAAAAAACAACCACAGTGATGGCACTGGTGTGAGCTCTTAAACCCTGCAAGATTAGCCTACCAATGGTATAAAATGTAAAGTCGGCAGATAGCATTGATCCAATATTCTCACCTTATATTTAGCAGTGGCTTTAGTTTGGTCATCCATCCATTTGAACCCATCGACCTTCTGGACGGTAGATGCCCTCAGGTCACCCACTAGTGTCTGTATCTGTCATAAATATATACAAACCTAACTGTAATTTTTACAAATTCTTTAGACAGCTATTAGACGATACAATTTGTCTTATTAAGAACTGATTCCTTCATCCAATAGTTTTTACCATAGCCATCATCATATTCACATCACCTGTTCATAGGGTGGACACCACAACAGCTAGCAAAGGTTTGGTGGACACCCGGCATCACATCAATTATGAGAATTGACCATTAATCAAAGCCCTAATTACATAAATCATTCATAATCATTGTAATAATTGTACCATGTGATGCAAAATAACTAATAAACTGAACTTGAACTTGAAGGAGCGAGTGCAAGACACTTTTAAAGGATTTACAGTATACAGCACTGTGTAAAAGTCTTGAGCCACCTCAATGCATTATTCGTTATTTGCTCACATGCAGACCTTCATCTAAACAAGTTATCCTGCCCTATGCTTGTAATAAAAGTTTTACAACTTGTATTTGTGTTTGAGGTACCTTTTAATGATGTTAGGACAGAATTTCTGTAAAATTACTGGGCAGCCTCTAAGAGCCAGTTCCTGCAGTTTTATGTAAAATGGGGACAATACCAAATAACAGAATTAACCCAGAAGAAACAAGCTTTTTTCTCTTACATTGTTTTCTATTTTACTATATCTGTAATTCATAAGTTTGTTTAATCCTGCAGGCAACACAATAATCACGTATAAAATGTATGTCCTTGCTCCAGCATCAATTTGAGGATGGCTCAAGACTTTTGCACAGCACTTTACTAGAAGATTAAATAAATGGATGTACTTCGCAAGTCACTCTCAACAAAAATAGAGTACCATTTCATTGAACAGTAAGGTGCAAATTTTTGTCAAATAATATCATACAGAGCTCTACTAATTTTTTGGGGGTTGCATACTCTTTTCTGTGTTTTGATTTCATTTTATTTTATTAGGCGAGTGTTAGTATACCATACAGCTTGACTATTTGATTAATTAAATGAAAAAGAAATTAATAAAGTAATAAGTTTTGTTTCTTACAGCATCTGGAGATTCTTTGTCAATATGTTTATTCACGAACAAGGCGGCCATGGCAAGACCTAAGCGACTCTTCGTCATCCACATACACGATTCCCAACTATTCGGGAACTCGGTGTATCCGGTCCGAGCATTGATGTAGTCGTATCGTGCATTACGATATTCCCAAGAAAGAACGCTAGTGTAAACACTGGCGATTCGCCATACGATGAAGTTGTTTAAAATTCTGAAGAAAAAGGAAATTCACTTGACATTCACAATGAAAATAATTATCAGACTGATTTTTTAGGTGTGATAAGTCACTGAAGTACTTCTTCCAAGCAGGGGCTTAGCTCAGTGGTACCGTGTGGGCTGACAACCACTGGGTCGTGGGTTCGAATCCAGCCTTCATTGATAGGTTGCTTCATCCTTTACACATTATCTTGGCATCTGCTGATAAGCCCTATCTGCTGCAAAAATATAAGGCCAACCACTTCTTCCTGTGGGTATTATACAGGGTGCGGCATAAAAACTTGCACTAGCAGCTACTGCTACCTCTTTTGTTATTACCTCAATTGGCAGTTATCGCATGCAGCTGCAATCATACAAATGAAAGTAATAATAGTCCTTGATTATCTTTATGAATATATTTTCTTGTTTCCTCAAGAATGATAGATAATATGGATCTAAATATAGCACATGAACACTTATCACACCTTCGAGTCATTTTCACCTCGGCCTGTCTAATACAAGCAGTAGATTATGCCACTGATCATACAGATGTGTTACAGACACTTGTCTTGACCTTTGCCCCCACAAATAGGGCAAATAGATTCATGTTTAATAAGACGGTAGAGCATTGCCGCCCTTTCCTGTCAAATTAACTGGCCCGTCCTCCTGGAAAATCATGTGATTATTACCAGATAAGTTGGAGATTCAAATAGTTCTCTGGAATGCCATTATATTTCTGTTTCAATTTTATTACCTTGCTGGATCAAAATTGGGACCAACCTTCTTTTCATCTAATACCATAATATATATATGCATGCATAAAAAAATACTGAAGGAGGAATATGGGCAAATATTATATTTTCTGTGGCTTCAGAGGTGTAGTAACTAGGAAATATCTTATTTGTAAACTTTTCTGCAACTAGAGACACCAAGCAAGCAGACAGAAATTTGACTTGTGTCACTCAGAACAAGCCCTGCAGCATGCACCCTCTCAATAATCAGACACTGATATTGTCTGACATCATAAGATTAATTATATCACAATTTTCAATTGCTTTTATCCCTGACTAAATGTGGCAAAAATTTAAAAGACTTCATAAGCATTTGTTTAATCTGGAGCTGTCCCGAAAGAGGGAGATGCTGGTGCAAGTTTTTAGGCCGCACCCTGTGTAGTTTGTGATAATTTTCTTTTCGAAGTGCTACATTTTTTATTAAAATATCCCGTGGCATAGATATACAAAATGATGTATATATATATATATTGCATGATATCGACCATGTACCAAATGTATACATGACACAATGTCAATCTTTGTTTGGCACATGTGAATGACGTCATAGTTTGCAAAGTATCTTCATTGGCTGAAATGTTTGAGTCGATCTACAAGGCTCTTCATATAGATGAATATCTTCATCTATTACATGGAAATATTGATCATCATTCCATACCTGTCTCTGTTGGATCCCTCATTCCTCAGTGCATCATTGAGAACCCTGAAGTAACCTGGTTTGTTCACTTGGACTTTTGTAGAGGATGAAATGCCAGCGTGGGTGAATACTGTGCTCAGAATTTGAACCCAGTGTATCTGGATTGAAAAGAATCAACTTAACATTTGGCCCATTAGTTGCTTTGCTAATTATTGAGGCAAGTATTCTACAAAGTCAGTCACTTCATAATGGCTCTTACCTCAGAGTAATTTCTGGCCAGTTCAGCCAGAGTAGTTCTCACAGTTACATATTCGACATCTTGGTTATACTGCAAAAAAAACATTTACTCAATATTATTCTTAAAATATGCCATACATTATACTTGCAAGTCTACGATATGCTATAGCATGCACACAAATGTAAATTCTTTTTTAATATAACTGTCAGTATTGATGATGTATATTATCCACATGTCAATAAAAACCAATATATATTCAATCAATCTGTGCTACATATCTAAATTTTAAAACAAAACTTCCTGAACTAATTGAGATAAACAAAAGGTTTTAATTGCAAATAGGCCTAAATACAATCGTAAATTCCATTTGTTAATTTTATATATTTTCCTATACATAAACTATGTCTTCAAAACAATTTTTTTTTAAATAAAACACAAGTTTATTAAAATAAGGAATGTCGTCTGACCTCAGCTAAACGTCCCTCGTGATCCATGACGTCATTAACGAACGTCAGAAGACGCGCCTCTCGTTCTGATGACGTCATAGTGATGTTGGCGTCTCTTAGCAACAGCCCTCCAACTGTCTTTATGTACTTCTTGTAAGCTCTTCTGATCTGTATGACATCATAATTGTACAGTTAAATTAGGACAACCCTGGTTCAAAGGTAGCAGGACTTGTCTTATGGGAAGTTATGGCAGACGTCACCTGAATCCTGGACTGTCATTGGTTGAGGGACTGCCTTACCCTCATCCAATGGGAGGCCTGGATCCACATGACGTTCTCCAGATTATATTAATTCTATGATTTCTGCTAAAGAAAAGTTCTTCGAAACTTGCAAAAGTTATTAAAATCGTAGAAAATATTGTTTGAACTGAACTCACATCACCCTTGTTGGGGTCAGTGTAGTCCCTACCGACCATCCCTGTGGGTTCCGGCATGATCTGTCAAAGAAAAAGTTCATGAAACAATTGGCTGAATTCATCAAAACTGTTGGCCATAGTAGGCCCTACAACGGGTAGATTAATTAACACTATTTGTGGGTTGCTTGACGTCAGAAACTCACGGTAAGAATGTTGTTTCTGACTCCAGTAGAGTCTGGCCAGATGGCATAATCAAAAAGAATTCCGACCAATAATTCCACATGGACATTTGCTACGGCTCGATCCAAGTTCCAATTCTGGAGAAAAGACAAACGGATTATTGGTTTCCATTAAAGTATCATGATATAGTAGTAGTTCTGTTATTCCATGTCCACTCACCGAATTCCAAGCCTGGGTGTCGAACACATACCACCCACCCACATTAGTTCTGATGGCCTCCACCAGGTCGGCGCCATCGTCATTGCGTCCGTAGTCATGGAGACATTTCCCGAAAAAGTCCTTTAACTTCCGTTCTGAGGCTGGGGCACCTGATGGACCAGATAGACACACTTATTGATAATGGGTGACTTTAATACTGATATCTTAAGAGTGATTCCTATTGATTTATTCATTGTCTTGCTATAACATGTATTCCAATAAATACATTAGAATACCTGCGAATGTTAGCACTACTTAGAAAATGTTCATAACTGACCATTGGAAGTAACAGGGCTTTCCAATATTGCCCTCCACTTCTGTTCATTCTCGAGAGTCAGGTGATCCAAGATGGAGGAATAACCAAATTCTGCAGCAAGTGCTGTCTTTTGCTGTAAAGCATTTGAAAAACTGATCGGTTAAAGAGTTTAGACCTATGCAGTTTCTTTCTAGTTGCACAATTAATAAGCTCAGCCAACACTGGACTTCTGCCATTGATACTAGCTTACATCACAGTTAACACCTCAGCAGCATTCCATGGTGCACCTATAGCCATCAAATGAGGGCTATAAAGTCTAATTTCATTGACCCCCCCCCCCCTCTCAATAGCTTTTAGTTCCAAAATGTTGCAAATCTTTCTGCGCGTCCCCTTTCTGAGAAACGGGTAATTCAAGGGGGTTAGGCAAACATTTACTGACCTGCCAGCCTTGACATGCGTACTTGTAGAAATCTTCACAAGGGTTGATTGTGACGTCACGATTCTTGGCCACAAACGCCGCGCTCTCCAAGCAGACGGCGTCAATGCAAACGTCTTGCGTCAATTTGCCCGTCAGAGCGGCCGTCATGGCGGCGCCGCCTCCGCAGTCACGTGACCCAAGCATGATGAGCCCCAACAGCAGGAAGACAATTAGCAAGACTACCAGGACAATGCCCCCTCCGACTGAAACAAAGAGATATGCAACTGAGTGGTTATGTTAAGCCATCCACCCAATTCCACACTGGCCATCTGCGAAGGTCCTGGATTCAACATTTAGTGGATTTTCACGGAAGGTTCTCTGTATTTCAACCAGGTGGCTAAAACAAAATACTGCAATTCTATTGGCTAAAAAAAGTTCCCACCCTTGGCTGTGATTGGCTTAAGCAAAGTGCATCCTAGCTGCAGTATTTTTAGTGCCTTTAATGTATATTTGACACTTTAACATTTAGCTGATGTTTGTTATTTTTCTGAGAAAGTTATATTTATTGAATCAGTTAGTTATTACCTACTGTGTCTGAAAAGCAAAATGAGTAATAAAAGGAGAGGAAAGACTTATGTCTTGCTGAAATCAGGGCTGTTCGGTGAAAAGACTCTATTCCCAAGCCTGGACACTTTTCATGAACTACATCCCAGCAGCTGCATGTCAATCACATGAGACGTTAAATTGGATGTGCCTTGTACTTGGTGTTTATGCTGAGGCAAGTAAATGACTCCACCAAACCCATGTGATACATGTGTAACATAGTGCATACTCCAAGCTTCATCATCTCATCATGACATCTGCCTCTGCTCGCTGGTCATATAAGCTAAGCTTCAGGCCAGTAGCACTGAGACTCAGGCATATATACACTCAGATTGTTAGTTGAACCCAAGTTCTTCAGCCAAGTTGTGCAATACTTTAACCACTATAATTTCCCAGAAAAGAAATGAAACCATACTCACATAAAAGAAGGGCCTTCCTGCTGGCAAACTTGGCCTTTGCCCCTGAGACAATGTTTTGTAAATCTTCTACAACCATGTCGTTATGATGAACAGAATAATGCATATAAAAAATTTATACAAAACCCTAAATTTTTAAAACATATATATAGTCCAGAATCCAGCCTTCCTGCTAGGCTCTGTGTTGAGGGATCAAACTGGCGGAATGACTGCACAGACTGGATGCCAAAGAGTCCTCCCCAAAATTCGAACGAATTAACATTTCAAATGAATGGGAGGTGATATCATTTGATCCTCTAGGTTTCTACAGGGGAGGGTCTGAATTGTGTCAGTGATGGCACTAGGCTAGTCTTATGCATTTTATACAGCAAATTAGGACATGTCCCCTGCATGCAGTACCTTTTGGCATCATATTACAGTTTGCATAATTAGCACTTTCTGTCTGCCTAATTTGCATAATTTAACTGAGTCAGACCTAACTTTTGAATGAAGGTCTTAACTTTGTCATTGCATCTTTGAACAATTCAGAACTCAGAACTTTTCATAAAATTAAAATAAAGAATTCTTCATTGACCAAAAATATACACAAAAAATAGCATGAAACAATAATACAACGTATTTTAGCATTATTATTTTCATAAATATAAATGTAGATTTAATCCATCAAATAAGCCAAGATAGCAAACTTTACACGAAATATTGCGGATACTTTTACCGTTTATTCATGAGGTGATATTCATTGGGGTAGAGAGGTGAAAGGGATAGCGAGGCAGTTAAATATATTTAACCAAAACCATGGCTCCATAATGCATGGAATCACCAAAAGCCCAAGCCATCTAAATGAAAGTCACTTGCTTTGAGAACTTCCACAATTGGTGGACCAGGGTCCACTTTCAAGATGCTCATCTTTTATGGAGGCTACATGCACAGAATGTAGATGTTAGTAGGCCAACATTACCACCAGCTAGGTCAAGATAGGTGTTTACAGGAATTTGTTTTTATCCTTTGAATATTTTAGTCTACAATAACCTCACTAGCATGTTGAGCCATGCTCAGTTGATTGGCCTGGTCTAAGATCTCAGTTCCAGCACTATAGTGGGCCTATATATACAGCACATTTCTGTTAATTCATCTATCCAGTCATTTGGTATGGTAGTGATAAGCATGGAGAATTGGGTTGTTTTTCACATTTTATTTTCTGCTGAAACCTATAATAAAACATAGTCCCATATTTGGTTTCTGAATAATTCCAAGTGTTCTTCCTTGAATATCAGGTAGCACATGTGCCAATTGGTTTCTCAACCATTTTTCTAATAGAGAGAAAATCGTATTTCAGAAAAAGTGACCCAGTTCTCCCTCTGGTAAGGAGAAATGGGCAATGGTGAAGAACTGTATCACTCATATCAGTCAATAAACAAAACGAAAAAACAAAAGTGTTTTTTAGATAATTAATAAACATGATTACATTAAAAGCACATAGACTTCATTTGAACATTAGATGAGCTTACAAAGAAGCCGATCAATCGTTAACGAAAATTCATTTATTTCGTTTCTAAAACCTCACATGCCGCTTATTTTTGGGAGGGGGGGGAATATTTTTATGAACCATAAACAAGGGCTATCTTATTGTTCTAGAGGCTTATGATTATATTATTGATAAATCACTTAAAATCTGTTGTGGAAACTCATGATTTTCATTTCACTACAAGCACTGCTACTACCAACTACTGTAATCAGCCCTGGGCCCAGTTCTCTCCACTTGAGCTAGGTTTGAATTTGAACTATTGTTCGGATAAAAATGTGTACAATGAAAACAACAACAAGGGGTGTAATGTTGTGTTCTACTTCCCATAAAATAAATTATATATATAAAATATTTCAGTTTACATTTAAAGTGTTTAATACTATGAAAAAAGTATTTTTGTATCGCGCCAAATCCAGTTACGTTCTATGGCGCTTGAAGTGTCTATTGAAAATATAAGCGAAATAGGTGAGTCTTTAGAAAGTTTTTGAATTTTTGGAGATCCTGTAAAGGTCGTATGTGTTTGATTCGAGGAGTTTCCAGTTGCATGGGATGTACATTTGATCTTGTGTGATACAATGTAGTTAGCATCATGCCCTTGATTAGGATGTCTAATAAATATTTTGGAGCTTGTCCATGCAATGATTTAAAGGCAGGAAGGCACAAAAGCCCGGTATAGATATGGAACCTTTATTAGTTCTTTTTAGAACCTCTCTAAAGGTTCTTTAAAAGAACCACTGAAGGTTCCATATTAAGGTTCTTGATGGAACCCAATGGTTCTTGAACAAAAGTTCTGTATGGAACCCAATGGTTCATGAACAAACCCATCAAATGGTCCTGTAAAGAACCCTTGGATTGTTCAACAGTTCGTCAAAGAACCTTTATAGGTGCATTTCTGGTTCTGTTTAGGGTTAAATTTAGAACCCTGCAGTTCTTTTTGGAACCTAACAATGTTCAAGTAAAGGTTCATATATTCTATCAATAAAGGTTCTTTCAGATATGAATAAATATACAACAAAATATTTTTTGATTTATACATTTCTTTTTCTTTCATGAACACATAGTTTTGGTATGTTGGACTGAGCTCCACACAACCTAGAGATAAAATCACTTCATACACAATTTACAAGTTTACCAAATTAACCATACAACAATCAAGGATGCAAAATTCTACATAACACATGGTGTATTTTTGGTATCCAATAAACAGCAATGAAACATTCAAAAGCCAGTGAAATATCAGGTTCTCCACCATCATGCCATATTTCAACATTTTCCACATAGACTGGACTCTCTCTTGTGCTTGATCTGAACAAAAATGTGGGTGTTAACTCCTGCAAAAATAAAGCGTAATAAGAGTTGCATCAAAGACATTAATCATATAACATCACCAATTATAAGGATCAGACTAATATTATTACAGCTGTCAATGTTTTGTGAAAGTTATTAACTAGGTAGCAACAAAACGGTTTTTATATTGTTGGTGCTGTTACTGTTGTTTGTTGCCCACTTGGTGGGTTTTGTTCTTCGTTGTGGACAGGCAATCCTCATGTAAATTTTTAACATGTCATCCAGTCACTCATTCTTCATAATTTTCCATAATCATATATGATTATATACACAAGTCTATGGTCTCCTTGTTGGCATTCTGTCTAAGGGTGGTTCTTTATTGAAAATATCAATAACACCACGAGTTTACAGTCTATATTTGCATTATGGATGCTCAAACCAAAAAATTTGTTATCTTTGATTTTTCAAGAAAGAATTTTTAAAATACTGCTGAATTGCACATTTTCCAGTCTCTTTGAAAAAATACAGTTGTGGCTTCATTTCATGTAGAGTCTAAAACAACAAATTTTATTGATAATTCAATATGAATATTTCAATATGATGAAAAGTAATGAAAAAAAAAAAAAAGCAAAAATTATGAATATATTCGCAATTTCATACGAAACATTACACAACAGTTGCAAAGTGGCTTGAAAATGTGTTAAATTATTAACTCCAAAAACAATTTGCAAAAATGTGCTGATTGCAAGTGCCACTTTTGTCTTATATACATTGTAGATTTATAGCTGACGTATCTGCCTGCAAAATCTAGAGGCATGAATACTTTTGCAATCTACTGTATATGCAAAAGTGACATTTACGGATTGATGACCGTGAAATATAGCAGTTTTATATTTTTTGTAATGAATACTCACCATGACAAGCAATACATTTGCTGCAAGTGATATTTCTTGAGCAGTTCGTTGTCTCTGCTTTCTCAATGCTACAATGTAGTACATTCCTCTTTGTTATATCCTGAATGTTTTTATTGTCATTTGGCTTTTTTCCCTACTCAAATATCTGCAAAAACAGTACAACTTAACAATATAACAACACGTTTTTATGTCTCTTTAAACAAAATTATTTAAATATTAATTACCATGAAGCATTTGACGAGTAAAATATTTTTGAACCTTTGGTGTGTGATTAAACCATATGGTTCTTATATTGAACCTTTAAGAATCATTCGGAACCTTTACGTGTACTATAGAACCTTCAGGTTCCATATGGAACCCCTAGGTTCCATATTGAACCTTTAAGAACCTTTTTTTCTTAGAGTGCAGTTTAAATGTAATCCGGGAGGTGACTGGAAGCCAGAGAAGTTCTTTAAGAGCTGGAGTTATGCAACAAATGACTTCAATCCAAGAAGCAAACGGGCAGCTGTATTCTGCACATGCCGAAGTTTCCTGGTGAGGCCTATTGCTATTTACAGTACTTTCCTCAAGGGTTTTCCAATATCTTACAAATCTGTTTGGGACAGAAATTTTTCTGGCTTCAACAATGTTCAATACAATCATATTATCCATATTTGAGACTGTGTAATGCAACTTTGTGTAATGTTCACCTGTGTTTGTAGACTAGAAATTGTAATTGTCTAAAAATGTACACTTCACTCTTATACCATGGTGACATAGGCCTATGTATCAATGATGATATCCAAAATATCAAATAAATATAAGCGTATAACTATTAACCTATATATAATAAAAATAATATAAGCAATAAGGTTGCCCATGTTCCTCTAGCAGACACCAGTTGCGTAAAATAAATATCTGCAGTAGCTTTCCCACGAGGGGGCGACAGCAGTCAGCCAAATGGCTTCGCTGGGCCGCGGCGACTAGCTGACGCAGTACGCAGGTAGGGGCTGCCGGGTTACAGTGAACTCGTCATCAAGTAAATCGTCATCTGGCAAAATCGTCATCAAAAAAGTCAAATAGTCATCGGAGCTGGTAAAGTCGTCAACGATTGATTAACTCGTCATCAAAGTCGCAATTGTACTTGTTAATTGAAATTAAGCTCGATGCATGACACTTCACAACTCATCTGGCCTGATTGTGTACACAAAACTTGCTTGATTGTAAATACACAAAACTTATTATCACCCTTTTAAACCCCGATTCTATTGTATTTCCTCTTACACAATAAAAGCAAGCTAGAAACAATTGTATTTTCTTTTGTTTCTAATTACAATTCCCAGCAGCCATAGGAAAATATAAAAACTGGAGCTGGAAAGGCACATCATCACATGTTGTGATTCTGTTCTGAATACATGCATAAGATAATATGGCATTCAAACGCAAAGTTTCGCATTTACCTTTTGGACTCAGCATGTGACTGTGTTGTCTGTCACAAAGTAAGTACATGATCATGATGCCCAGTGTTGTGACAAGTGTAATATGGCTGGCAACATAGAGAATGTAATATTCTGGTAACTTTAACATTTAAATGGTATTGATTGTAATGTTACATATGTGTCAGTTTGGATAAGGTTAATAGTGTAACAGTGTTTTTTAATAAATTATAAATAATTATATTATATGCATTACACTAAAGAAATGTATGCATTATGATAAACCTTTGAATAATTAGTATCTGGCAGATTCTGCTAGTTTTTTTTATGGATGTGTGTGTATAGATATATACATGATATGTTTGCATTTATATTGGATAATTATGATAATATATTATGATAATGTAGAAAAGAAGACGCCAACAATATGTGAAAATCCGAGATCAGGAACTGCTGAACGCCTGGTATGAATACGATGAAGGAGAACTAAATGTTAAACAATTATTGAAACGCATATCTAAAGTGGGAAATTGAAAGGATCTAGGACTGTAATTTGTGCATTTTAACTTGCTGTGCACCACAATAATTTCAATAAACTTCTGAAAGTTTACTTTTTGTGTTGTGAATTTGTTATAGCCTGAGAATACTAATATAAGTGGTAGCAGCACTGCAGTGCATTGCAGTGTGCAATGGCGTCCTCAGGTATGTAAGATATAATTATTTTAATGACGACTTCACTAGTTTCGTTGACGATTTTAACTATGATGACGAGTTCACTAGCCCTGATGGCGACATTGTCACAAGTGGTAGCGAGTTTGCTTTTTTGTTGACGAGTTGACCAGGTGGCGATAATGGGTGATGACGACATGACCAACACTCGGGCTGCCATTAGCCGGGAGGAATTCCTCCCGGTAGCGTGCGTGCGCATCCTACGCTTTAACATTGGAAATGCGTGGACCGGAACGTGTTTCCCAGTCTAAAAATAGCACAGCCAATCAGAAAATTCAGTGCTTAGCCAATCACCCATGCGGGATAGGTAGAGCCTACCTGCCTATCGCGTTTACGCTTAGGCAGTTTCCAGCCAACCAAATGGCTCACTCTCCTGTGTTTGCGGTAAAATATTTCAGGTTCCGGTTCGTCACATGAGACCAAAACAAAAACACCTGAAGCTTGCTAGTACCGATCATAAAAGATGTGTTTGCAATTTATCTTCAATGAAATATCGGTTTCTTCTTTTCCAAGAACTACAAAAGTACAACAATAAGGTAAACGGAACCGGTGACAACGTCGTGTTTATGTTAAATTAGACGGAGAAGTGGGTCAAAGCTTTGTGTGTATTCAGTTGTGTTTTGATTTTTGGTCAAATTTCTTCGTTTCTGTGTCAGTGTAGTGTGTGAAACAATGTAAAATATATGTTGTTGGGTTAATTTTCCTCGAATTAGATATTATCTGATGCCCCAGATCTTATGCACATTGCAGTGTGCAATGGATGTGAAGGGGGCGAGTTAATTAAAAGAGGTATTTATTAGGGGGCGTTTCTAGAAAAAGAAGTCGGGGGGGGGGGGGGGGGGGAGCGGCGAGTTGGCTAGGTTCGTACGGGGGGGGGGGGGGAGGAAGATTAAATTATTCTTTTTGGTTGTGGCGAACAGTTGATTGTTCTAATTACCTAGACAAGAGTACACAGCAGTATTTGTTTGGATTTACTTAACATGCTTAATCGATATTATTAAAATCGTTGAAATCAGATTTGGTCTGTGCAGTTTCCATTTGCAGGATACCCAAGTGAACCTTACCAGTTTGAAAATGACACAATTACAACAAAATATATGTCTTGCAAATATCAATTGGTGGCTTTTTTTTTTGCAGATTTAGAAATGCTTTGATGCTGTAGATAGTAATTAAGTGGTTGAAGTCACCTTGAATGTGACAAACTGACAATGGGTGATGAAAACAATGATGGACCTCAGTGGAGTCATCTACTGGTCAGCAGTGGCTACTTGGAAGATGTCCAGCACCCAATTATGTCTTCTTCTCGAATCAAGGTAATTTATGTTAATTTTTTGTGCGATTCTCTGTTTGTTGTCAATCTATTTTCTATACAAACTATACATGTGCTTGTAGTAATATTCAATAAAGGTTTAAGCTTTGCTAAAATCAATGCCAGTCGCCATAATGAACATTAATCTTTTCTTTTAGTACACCTGCTTATCAGTTTCAAAACAATTCATTGCTCTTGGATCATCTACTGGTGTCGTTCATATTTTCCTGCGAGACAGTCTTCGATATGTACAGCTTATAGCAGGTGACAAGGTAGGTATCTTATAATATATGTCATATAATCTTCAACTAAGTTTAATTTGAATGAAATGTATTATATGCATTAACATTGGGCTCAAAAATTTCGTTTATTGGAATTTCAGGATGGCAGTGTTGTCAAAATTAAGATTGGACCAGATGAAAGCACTGTGGGCTTCGCTACTAGGTATGATCTGTTAATTGATATACAATAATGCAGATGCTAGTTCAGCTAGGTTTGCCTGTGTTATATACTCTGAGGTATCAAACCGTCTCATACTATTATTGGACAATATCTTAATTTTTGTATGACATAAATATATCTAATAACCACCATACTATTAATCCAACTTTTTAATCATTCTTAGAAAGACTTATGTAATGCTGATGCATATGTGCGCATGTATCTTATGTACTAAAAATTATTGTATTACTTTTCTATTTATTTAGCAAGGGAATGGTGTATGTCTACCTTTTAAAGATGGACCGACGCACCAAACCGGAGAAGCTTCGGTCAACCAATGACCATCGAGGAGCTGTAGTGACCAGCATGGTCTGGAATGACCAGGGAAATAGACTTTTTATTGGAGATGATTTTGGCAAAATGACTGCTGCTAACATCATCACAGGGGTAGGTGTTCAAGATGCGTGCAAAGCCGGTAATTACTAAGCACACTGATTTCTATTTTTATTTCTTTATTGCATCATAATAATTACTCACAAATTATCAGATTGTGCCTGTCCTAAGTACAGATGAATTAAAATGATCAAAATGATTATGTGATAGTAAATCGAATGCGCATTTAACATGAATGCACACTTATGTTAATGTTTTGGTGTCATTTATATAATGTTTCTAAACTGTAGTAGGGCAGTGTACATGACATGTTGGTGCAAGTAATAGTGTCATTGTCTGCCTAAAAACAGTCCGATCAAATGTCACATAATGTATTCTTCAGGGCCAATTAGATGCGCATGCATATTAGCTGATCAATTAGTGTCACATTCATTGTGTGGTATCGATTTTTGCAAACTATTTATCTTTTTTTCATTCAGGCTAAAGACATTTTCAAGACTCCCTCTGAACTGATCATGAAATTGGATAAACCAATTGTGCAAATTGACTCGTTTAATGATCTCATATTGATCTCGACAACTGAGCGGACTTTCATCGGAAACAGTTCCAAGTAATTATATTTACAGTCAGGTTTATTACGTTTCTACTTAATTTGTCAGTCAAACAGGCAAATATAATCATAGGTTGCTGAGGCACAGTTGCGCAACAGTGGTAAATGTTGTGCTTTTCCTAGGGCTTACAATTTGAATGAGGTCCGCCTTTGTAGTGACTGTTGATTGATATGGCATTTAATAAGAGTTAAGATGCAATAAAGCAGTGAGTAAGTCAAAAGTCATATTACGTCATGGATTTATTTTACAATTTTCATGATTACCTTATATAGACAACAATACACCCACATTGGTTCCAAACTCCGTGACGGCCATTTTGGAGCGTGTTTCTGGCGACCGGTGACATCTGGTGGTGACCCTATGATCTACTGCTCTCGACCTGGTTCAAGAATCTGGGAGGCAACGACAGGAGGGAGAGTTCTCAACACCCATCAGTTCAAAAATCTCCTTGCAGTACCCCCATTGCCTATGGTGAACTTAAAGTAAGTTTGATGCAGCCAAATTTTTGTCTTATGAGTATAATTGACTAGCTTGCACTATGTAACTTGATTGATGATGAAAATCAATGTTGAAATAGGCAGTTTGATTGATTGCTCCACACAATTACAGTTTATGGAAGTATTAAGAGCACTAACGATCAGTTTATAATCATTTTTAATGAAGTTTGCAAGTGTTACAACCAAGGCAATGACAATTAATGCAGATAATAACCTTCCACAGATGATTTGTGTAATCTTATATTTGTTTATCCATTTATTCAAAATGTAAACAATAACCTTGTATGAATAAAGATGACATATATATGTGCATAGTATCAGCAAATCTGTTATTTAGAACCATGTTGGTGATAATAAAATAATATTTATTTGCATTCCTAATATCAGTTCAAGCAAAACGTACGATAATCCGGTGACCGAATGTGCCGTCCAGTCCATCGCATTCCCCCAACTCTCAGTGCTGAGGCAAGTAACAATCTGTATTTAATGCTATTGATCAATGAATATCATGTAAATAAGCTAGGCGAATGAAATAGGTGTTGTTATTGTGAGATTTGTGCTTTGTTCCTTTCTAGAAATCGTCATCTGATTACGCTGAATGATGGCGGTCTGTACATCTTTGATCCAGTTGAAGTGAAAGTTGTCTTGTGGAATGAAGAATTCAAGAGTAAGTCCCAATTTGGAATTGTAAGCCATGGCAAAGAAACTGGTTAACATGGTGTTTATTATATAAATTGTTTAGTTAAATACAGAATACAAATTTGCCTAATAGTAACAGTGACTTAGTTCTAGCACAACTTCTTCTGTTAGTTTTATTGCTTTATTTTTATTTGTAGTAATTCTATTGATTTATGAAATTTCCAGATGCAGAAGACTGGTCGTGCTACCATTCAATGGTTTACATTTTGGACACAGATGGCAAATTACACAAAGTTGAACTTGTTCAGATATCAAAAGTTGTGTCCACGTTAGTTAAAAAGGAGAAATGGAAGTTGGCCGCCCAATTGTGCCTCACTTTCAAATCTACCATTTGTTGCGCAAATTCTCGTTCCTATGTGCCTGTTGCAATGGTGACAAGGATCCAGGAACAGATGGAGAAAGAAGGATGGAACGAATTAGCGGATGGCTTGACCAAACTTTTACCGATGTTAGAGGACTTTTTGTTGCCAGAAAGCCAAACTTCGTCTAGTCAAAGTAGCAGGAGAAGTAGTGCAAGTTACGAAATGACAGAATCTGGGATTTACATCGTTAAAAACAAGCAAGAAACTCCACCGTTGTATTCTCAAAAGGTGTTCTCATTTTTAAACCAGGCTGAGAAGTATTTAGACAAAGCATGGTCATCTGGTACTGAGAATGGTTTGGAAAATACAGACAATACAATGAATAACATCCCACAATTCAAAGAAAGTCATAATGGAGTGTTCCATGACCTACAAGACACAAACAATTCTGCCAGCAACGGAGTATTAAATCGCGATCTGCCTGAATTACAAGTTAACACGATGCTTCCAATAGCAGACCCCGATGTTGTTGACCCTGCAAATTCAGCTGATGAAGATGCAGAATTTCTGGAAACTCGCAAGGATAGTGAAGTTGAAATGCCAGCTATCCATGTTGCGATAGAGGCCCAGTCTTTTGAAGACACCGCTGGTATGTATGCCATGGAATATGTATAGCAAAGAATTGCAGTGTAAATTTAACTATGGTAGTTTTATGTCATATGCAAAATTCAGCATTGTGTTTTATGTTTGACAACATTCCTTATAATATTATTGTATTTTGCATTTTACTGTCTGACATATTTTGTAGATGATGAAGCGCCCGTGATATCAAAGCGAAATGTTGTAAGACAGAAATCGAAGGGTAAAAAGGTGAAAGCATCGAGAATTGTGCTGGAAAACGATGAAAATATGAGTAAGAATCAATATCTACTTTGGACTAGCTGATTTTTCTGATCCGGTATCAATATATATTATATATATATATTGAATTATGAATATGCTGTTGGTCTTTAAGTCTGCAATTTATTTCTAAGACTTCGTCTGTTCAAATGCTTGTTGTGTTTCCTCGCAGACACCAAAGAAAACCGGGAAGACAGTCCGTTGTGTGCTAACAGAATTAACGACGGCTCCACTGACTTATCTGAGAATGACAGGAGTAGCAATGGTGTCGCTGAAGCACTTAACATCCACAGCAACTCCTCAATATTATCTTTATTGGAGTCTAATGATGTTTTGCTAGAACGTTCTGTCGAGAATGGTTGTTCGCATGACACATTTACTGGTAGAACAGCTAATTGTGGTGTTGCCATGACAACTCACGAGACATTGAATCTTCTAGAAGCCAAAACCATAGCAACGAGAGAAGAATCTCCAAGACGAGGCCTTCTAAGAGTCAAGGACAAGTAAGTCTGGATGAAATTAATTTGAAACTGATTAGATGGTAATCAGAACTTGTTAGGTTGTGTTCACCCTGGAAATGAAGAATTTGATTGAAGTTATTAACAGAGCAAATGCAACGAAAAAGTTAGTGAAATCGAATGTAAAGAAAATCAAGGGAGGTACAGTTATAAAGTGATTCTCGCAAATATTCCTAATGAATGCATCCTAATAATAGTTCTCGGATTGCGTAAATTTTATATTTTAAAAATTTCAATGTATGGTGGATCAAGGAAAATTTGAGTAAACATTTTAAATGATACATCTACTGCACATTGATATACTATTTCAGACTGTCAGGAACCGTGAAGACTAAAACCAAATCCCTCATTCAGACTATTAAAGACAAAAAATCTCAGATTTCACCAAGGTTACGTTACAAAAGCTCTGAAGATATGGCAACGCTGGTGTTTCACAAAGATGGGGAAAATGATAATGTAAGTTCACAAGATTTGCACTTGCAAATAATAATTGAGTTATTGATTATAGATGCATCCTCGGATTGAGAGGCCCAGGCGTTTTTAGTTGTTAACGTTCTATAAATTGGTGTTCGTGAGCTGTTTTTCAGGAAACTGAGTCATAGTCTCATCTGGTTGGATTAGTTTGTAATATTATAGTGTTGTTAAAGAAAAATACAAAGCCTTTTGGTGTATTGAAGCTAGGGATGAAAATGGAATGAAAAAGTTTTAAATGTGATATGTATCCAATGCATTAATATTATCATGTATCATAAAGCCGGGAAGTGTGAATGACTTTAGTGGGGAACGCTAATATGTGTAACCCACTGACCTATTTTCTCATATAAGTTTATTTTATATCCCTTGTTTTACTGACATTAACATTTTTTGCGCAGTATTTTATACAAGAACCAAAACGAGGCACAATGTCTGCAGATGAAACCAAGGCTGAAGTGGCTTCTGATTTTCTGGAAAATCCTGATATTGAATCCGTCACTCGTGAAACACAGTGAGTTGTTTTCCTTTATCTGTCTGCATATGCTTTCCTTTGTATGTTCCCTTTTCCTGAAGTCTTTCCAAATATTGAGAGCAAAGAATACATAAAAGTAACAATGTAATATGATAATCTGTCGTGCAGTGTGGTTGTCTGTTGAAAGCACATCATGTAAGGCTTCCTGTAGTATTAATTATAAACTGAGAAATCATTTAGTGCATTTAGTGAAATTACATATAACAAAGTGTAAACCATACCGGATCAGACAAAATGATCATAATAAAAAAAGCATGTTTTGTGATGAGGCTGTCATCATCCAGTTAGCATGAGACTCAAACTCAGATAACCTGATTTTGTTTTGAGATACTATTATAATTAACTTTGAATATACACCTGTACTGTAATTATGCTATACCCTTGGTACATTTGTTAATGTATGAAATAAGACTTGGTAGATGTAATTGCTGTTAATATTGCATTTCAGTCAGAGTCTACGACATCTTTGCAATGTTAGTGATCCAGATAAAATGAAAAAGATGCTGTCATCTTGGGTGAATGTGTTGCATCGGACATTGTTTTGGCACAGAAATCATGCACCATTGTTGGAGAATAAGGAACCTGTGCCGTTGAATCTTGACGGCATTGTGCTTGTGACGGATTTTAGCCAAGGTCCATCTGAGAGTGATGCTGTTTCCCAAGATGCCTCAGAAAATAATGACATTGAAAAGTCACCGGATGATCTTCAAGGTCAAACATCAGATGAACTGGTGGTATCTAACTCTAGCAATATTGACACAGATGATGACCAATGTTGGGGTGAAACTAAACCAGAAGACCCGAAAGTGATCATCTCACTTCATGACTCCACTTGTATTCCTATGGACTTAGAATTACAAGCCAAAATCTCCGAACTTGCTTGCTTCTGTTTTGAAATGGAAATTTATGGCGAAATTCAAAGCTTAGCAATGGATGAAACATCTCAGAGTGATTCAGAACTGTTTCTAAGGACCTATTATCATCTCTTGGAGCCTCGTTTAACAAGGATTTGGAGAGGACTGCAAAAGAAACAAACTATAGACGAGAAGTGGAAAAGTTTGTTTGCATGTATTAAGGGTAGGTGCAATCAATACTAATAACAAAATAGCTGTAACATTCATAGACTGTACTATAAATTTAACTTTATATGTATTTATGACCGAATTTATCAAACTTGTGTAGGTTTGAACAAAATTAATTTAGTGTATTTGTGACCAGTATGAGATATCGGTTAAAGTGTATTTCTAATGACATCTAAAAAGATCTAGACTATTCTTACTTGTGTAGCACCTTAATTATATGATATATCTAATCAGCTCTTGTAGATTTTGACTCGTGCCTATTTTGTCTGCAGATGCCATAGCAACCAGTGAAGTTATGTTGAAGATAGACCAAGCCAACTCCCAAGAAATTGTTGAATTATTGGCGACTTCAATGCAACAAATGGGCCCAGAGTTATTAGTTTATCTGGAGAGGTATGTCATTAATTTCCCACCAATTTGTGTGCTGTACTAAGACAGTCGGAAATGTAACGAAATCCACTAAATTATTACAAATTTGTTTTCGCATTGTGTTGCAGCTTGTACAAGAAAGAACCATCAGCGATGGTCCAGTTTGCTGCCAAGGAAGCCAAGAATCTTGTATCTAAGCCGGAAGTGAAACATATCATCGATTCCCACCATTTTCCTGAAAAGGGAAAATATTTTTGCAAGTATTTGGAGAATTACATTGAAGTAGAAGACAAGGTGGAAAGGTAAATTAACTTGTGTTTTTTACTTTTACTTTTGTCTACATTTGGTTGTAAATAACTCTTTGCATCTATCCCATTACAACCGAGTCTCAGTTTTGCGCTGATCAAAATCTTAGCCGTGGGGGTCGTGGTCAGCTAGCTCCATGATAAAAATATTAGATTGCTGTTGTATATTTATTCCTTTCCAATGAAATTACAGTCAAACTTGTGTGGTTATACTCATGGAAATTGATCAAATTGGCTGTTTATTAGAGGGGTAAAGCAAGCAATAATAATTCAATTCAGGGGAGATACTGTAAAAGAGGTGACCGTTCTGTACAGATGGTCATGTGACAAAATCTTCATGAAACAAACAGATTGTCTTGGCTGCAAATGATTTGTTGTAACAAAAACTAATCAGTATCTAGCCTGAAATGTCTAGCCTAGAAGAGAGAACTAATGACACAATGTTCACATTTGTCCACGTTTGTCATTGCACCCTCATATCACTTAGATTTGTTAGTGGGAAGAATCAGTCTTGGTAATTCGTCCTGAATAACGTGAAATACGTTTGCCTTAGACCACATCAGCCATGTTGATTCTTTGAAATCACAACAGCTTTTCAAAAATAGTCTTTTCACAGTTTATTGTAAGTCATGTAATATACTGTTACCATCTCAATTGTCTTTGAAGGTCAAAACTGCTCCGTGAAATTCTCCTTGACCTTGAGATGACCTTGACCTGGTTTGAAAATTTGTTGCTGCAAATTCCCCTAGAGGGAGCTGGAGCAAAAATGAAGTGTTCTTGTGGAATGCCAAGGTATGAATTTAATTTTTAAATCTGTTTTCCCACGAAAATGTCATATTCATCCCCTCAGCTTGAAGATATAGATTTGTTTCAATTATTGCATTACAGACCAGAAGCCAATAAAATCAAATGGAAATCAGAGGACTTGATGCTTGAAATTGTGAATGCAAATTCATGCTCTTCCGAACTGATAGAATTGTGTTACAAACATGGGTAATGATAAATTTTTTTCTGTTTCTTCTGGTTATCAATGAAACCGCCTCAGTATTGAGACAACTCATGTTTATAACAAACTACAATCCAGCTTATTAAATTCTGTATTAGACTCAAATTGCTTTGTTTTTATCAGATTCTGGAAAGGGTACTTGACGTTATGGAGTCATCTACACCAGAAAGGGCCAAGATTGGACAAGACTCAGATATTTCCTATAGTTCTTCACCTTGGTGATTTGAAGGTTTTTGATGATTTTGAAGGTGAGAATAACAAAGATATATGTGATTATTTGTTTATTTTATTGATAAATATGTAAAAGCATTTGTTTCATTTCTTTTGTTGTGAGTGCTTCAGGGTCAGGTTATTGAAATTGAAGTGGGAATGTTAGGAAAACTTTTATTTATTTCAGGAATACAACCAAGTACTGTGGAAGACTGGAGAAATCTGTTGCTTCTATTCCAACAAAGTCACTGTCTTGACGACAAAAAAGTTTGGCAAATTTGTCTCAAATGTAGAACAAAACTAAAACCAATCATCAAAAGTGACTCAGAATCTGAGAAAGACTCAAACATGGTCAGCTGGGAGAATGTGTGTCACAGAATGTTAGAAAGCTTGGGACCTGAGGCAGCAATTACTCTGTTGTCAGATTCAACAGTAGCGATGTCAAATGAGGAATACTTGCCCATCGAGTTCTACACAAAATGTGTGACGGCTGCTCATCTGAAGCAACAACAAAGGTTAGTACGATTATTTTCTTTTATTTCTTATCTTACTAAATTGCTCGAAACACGCTACGTCCATATATAACCCAACATTTAACGATGTTTTGAATCAACTCCATTGGAAAACCATTTTGCTATGTTCCATAACTCTTTGTAATGTAAGGCAAGTTAGAGAACGAAGACCGCCTGTGAATGGACTACTTTGTAATATTTCAATGGTACAAATTATTATATAGGCTTAGTCCGCTTGTATAACCGAGTGTCAGACAGACGTAATTTATGAAATAATAAGGCTTGGGGTCTGTACTTGCCCCAGCATAAACACTGATCCGCTCAGCTGATATGTAGTTATGCACAGTGGTGAGGCAGGGATTTGAACCTGGGATGGTCAGCAGAGATGGCCAGTGTGACAACTAAAAATGAATCAGTTTGATCTATTGTGTTTTGCTGTTAACAATAGATCACCTGTAGTTTAAATATTTGACATTTGATATAAATTTATTTACATGTATTACATTTTTTATTCTTTTAAAATTCATAAATTAATGTCAAAACTTTTTTTTTTAGTGGCTATCATCTCGGTCTCTCTCCTCACTGCTCTATATTTAATATCTAGGTGAATCACAGACAAGGAAGATATATTTCCTTTTGAATAACGGCTTATTTAAGAACTTCATCGAGTACTTCATGGCTTCTTTTCCAGGCAAATCATCCACAAAATGATGGAAAAAATACACAGTTCTGAAACTCCATCTTCCAGGAATGCCGAGCAGGCTCGTCTCACCGACACGGGTTTTTCGGATGATGTAAGTTAATATATTGGTTACAATCCATTTGGTTTCTGCTTATGGATGATTTGAAGATTATAGGATTCTTGTTTTTGATTAAAGCTTTTTGACATAATCTCAGGACATATTTATGAGAAAAATGTTATCACTGCAATCATAAAAAGGTAAGCCTTTGTAATTTATGTATATAGGGCACATGACCTTTATTGGCCACCTAAGGGTTGGATTATACAATTACATGATTATATTGTGAAAAGCTGTTATACTCTATAGGTGGTATACAGCAGCTCCCCTGGCCTCAAACTCACCTCCATTGTGGGTGTTAAGCCATACACACACTTATTGGCAATGAACATTTCATTTCAGTGGTTTAAGTCGTTTTAAAGGTCTTCCGAAAGTGTATAATAGGTAGCGCAAACTGCGAAACTCCATGCCCTAAATTTGTTATCTTTTTCAGGGTACCTTACCTCCCAATAAAGAAACACCGGAAGTGGAAAGCCAGAAACTTCAGCAATTTAATTCTGAGAAGTAAGTTCACTTATTATATGTTCTTGTATTGTGTGTTGTGTTAGTGCATTAGATAATTATTAAGTGTATGGTCTCAATTCTTCTTTATAATACCATACTACGTAACACAATATGCATTTACTCTGTGGGTGGGGTTATTCAATGGCCTCAGCATAGACACTGAGTACAAGGCACCATGAGTTAAAAAGAGAGGTATGGGTCCAATAACTGTTGTCGTTCTCATTCAAAACATCAATTAACCCTTTTGTATAAGAGTCTACATGGTCGGGTACCTCGTATCCAAATGACAGTTTAAGACCCCGTTATAGGTGAGCAGGATCACAAACTACTTTCTCCCATACAAGGATTGCAGTGCAACCCACACAAAATGTCTGATCATGCATTTTGTGTAGCGGCCCCTAAATGGTGGAACACTGGAACAGAATTCCAAACTATATGAAGACACTTTGCATTTGGAAATCTTTACATCTAGCCTTAAAACCTATCTTCATAATAAATTTCAGTTCTATTTGTGGTTATATCTGACATTTTTTATCTATCTTGTAAGCAATCACATTTCTATGTATGTCTAGTTTTACCCATACATTTTGAGGTGAATCTGAAAATGTTCTTCTATTCGAATTATTTGCTACTGAAATAAAAAGGATTTGAATTTGTTATGGGGTAAAAATGTTCCGGGATTGAGACAACCTCGATATGTGTAGAACACTTTAGTAATTGTAAGTTTTCACCATACGCTGTCTGTAAGAGAACAATTCACCATTTTGTGTCTGCTATGTCTATGTAAATGTAAATGTGTGTGGGTTTTCTGTCTGCCATCTCGATGTATATCGAGCTCTGCCGACATCATAATTTACACCCTTGGCATGCCTGTTCAAGCTTGATTCTTTCTCAACTCCCCGGGGAGTATACATCCAACCTGCAGCCGTTAAGGCGCACTTAGGGTCAGTAGCCAAGTACCCATTTTTGCCTAAGCTTTTTCTGTCATCTCATGCCCTATGTAGAAATGGGAAGGTGTGCCGCTACATCCCAAGCGTACATCGCTTTTGACGTCCCAAATTGTAGATCTGTGTCCTATGGATATTATGTTGTCACTTTTATGTCTCATATGTCTGCCATCTGATGCCTCTTGTCAGTAGTGGTCAAGTTGCTTGACAGCTTCTGGTCAGTGGTCAGTATTGGTCAGTGTGGTGGTGTGTGCTGATATTGAATGCATAATAGTGTGTAATAGTATACTGTGTATATAAAGCTAGAGGTTGTACATCTGTATATCATATTTTGCAATCCTGCCAGCGTGGTTATATCTAATATACTTCACTATTTGTATATGAACGAATACAAGATTTATTGATGGTCCATGATATTGTGAATATCGTAGGCTTTTCTTGAAATTTCAACTTTTTGGTGAGGACTGAAAAAAGATAAGCGGTTTCCTTTCTTGATTTTTATTTCATTTTTTTTTTTCATTTTTGGTGTCTGAAAAACAACTTATATTGCGAGGTATATGCCTCAGTTTGGTGGGGGGGGGGGGGGGGGGGGGGGTCTTCACAGGTTTATAGGAATCATTGCCAATATGGACATTCACACATTATTGTACTGTAGAGGAGGTAATGAGTGACGTTTCATGTGTAAATGAAAAAAAAAAGTTTCATTGTGATGAGGGTTTCACACCTGAAACACGGAATTGAACCTATAGCTCATTTGTGTGGACACTTATTTTCTTGTGTAGGTGACGGATATTTCTCTCTCTACAATACCTTTATGATTGCAATGCAGTAACAGAGTCTACAGGGGGCACTAACACCATAATACTTGAAAAAGACAATAGGATGACATCACTACTTATATGTTACATTGATAACGTCACAATAATATATGACGTCATCAAAAGATACTTATCCAAAGAATAGCTACCAAGAAGCGCCACTCCCTATACTTCACATTGTAAACGCCTGCGCCTCCTTTTCCCAGCATGCATTGCGCGCCGGAGTTCTTTAACGCCCCTGGTGGATAATAAAATTCATTCAGAAACTTCCAGTCAAGTGCGTAGATTTGCCAATTTCACATGAACAACACAATAAAATGTAATTTCCACATTATTTCATTGTCATAATGACGCACGGAGCTAAATGTTTACTATATGTACGAGGTCAACAAACACCAAAATCTGAATGCTACATGGCATATGACGTCATAATCGGTCAGTATGATGTCACTCAATTGTACCGATTGTTCTCTGTTCATGACGTAATCAGCTCGGTCAACAATGCACCTCCTTTTCCCTTTAGGCATAGCACCTCCTACTTACGAGAGTGCCGGTTCTTGATACTTATTATTCTTTGACTTATCTGCTAGTGTCAGTGACCTCTTGTGATAATTTTTCTCCCAATTGCAAAATGTCTGTCTTTATGAAGCAGAACTACAAAGAGGGATGAAATTTCTATGTCAGTGATGAGCTGGTGATAGCATCCTCTGTCAGAGTTGATGCTGCTGCTGGTCTTCGGTTACATCACGCAAGTCATATGATGACTTTTGGGAATTGCATTGATGCGGCAATAATCCTGAAAGACTTACATAAGACAGAAAGACTTACATAATAAAGAACCTAAACACTCTATGACTTACAATGTAAGTCATTAAGTAATTAAGTCTTACATAACAGGCAAACAATTAATGATATGACTTAGTTCATCTTTCAGTTGGAGTACAATGTATATATATATATATTATAATATGGAAGACAAAGTCTAGTGTAGAGTTGAGAGGCTTTATATATGTGAAACATAAAGTGATGATGAAGGATGAAGTTCAGAATGAAAGATGAAGTTCAGTGGTGTTCTCCCGTTTTATATCATTTTCCTACTCTTACATAAGAGGTAGGCCAGAGTTGGCCACTAGGTTGGCACAGCACTAGGGCGGGGATCCAAGGGAGCAATAGATCAATACAGATGCTGGTTATCCAGCTGTTAGCTATCCAATCTAATTGTACATGGAGATTGGAGTATTAGTAATATAGGCAGATGGTAAGCCCTGTCCTATTCATAATATATGAGCTCCATATGTGGAATTGAAACTAGCTCTTGAATCTAATTACATTGTGTATTTCTAAGATATCCTAGAATTATTCTAACAATAGGATATAATATTAAAGTAAAAGAATTTAAACATAACAATATATTACACATTTACACATAATTGCCATGTTTTGTATGATAATGCTTTGTTACTTGCTTGTTATATTGCCCATTGACCATTCTCAGGTAATGTTTGAAAATTTAATCTTCTTTTCCAGAAATTGTGAAATCTGTGGGCTTGGATTAATGAGAAAAATTCATCATTTGAATTCTAATGTCATGGATTTTACATGTGGTGAGTAATCTGATTTAGGTTTTTTTAGAAAATCTGAGATGAAAGCCTCGTTCCCACCTACAGAAAATGCTACGAATTTTGCGACAAACTTTCACAAAGCATGAGTGGAAGTTCCTGGCAGTTCGCCAAGTTATCTCCAATAATTATAAATTATCAGTCTAACCATAACCTACAAACTTATATGAACGTTCTTCATAACGTATGACAAATTATTAGGATTAGTTACGATCACTCTATGAACGCCTACGATGTGCCTACCAAATTCTAAGAACTCGTACGATGTGTCTACGAACTCATACGATATTCTAAGAGCTGCTGCGATGTACCTACGAACTCCAATGACGTCCGAGCAACTCCTACCAGTTCGTAGAAGACTATGATGATTTTTAAAGAAGTCCAAAAATTGTTGTCGCCTTCCAGGAACTCTGACAAACTCTACAAACGCTGACAAACTTTGATGATCTCTGACAAACTTTTTGATGAACTGTTAGTTCTAGGAGTTCAGCAAGCAGTTTGGCAAGGTGGGAATGGGGTTGAAGTCAGTCCATGATGCTATACATAGTTATAACTGGACAAAAACAATCTAGGCCTATTTATGATGTGTGTTCTGAAAATAAGCAAAACTTAATTGATACATTCACATACAATATGTATGACTATGTACTTCTGTCATTATAGTGTCATACCTTCCTTATATGTTCCCACTGAGTATGTATTTACAAATCTGTGTCCACATTTATAAAGATGGACTTCATACTTTTCTGCAGAATTATGAATGTGACCAATATGATGGGTTTTTTTTATTACTGGTTTCCACTGTGCCAGGATAAATATTGCAGAGAACTTTTATATGATATTGCATTTTAAACATTTGGTTTCATTTTGTCCAAATGCAAACGGTCACTATTAGGCACGTACAGTATTTTTTGTATTACTTTTCTGTCCATGACTTCAATGTTATATTACTGATAGATTTTAATAATTCAATGAGCTGCCCAAGTTCATATTTCACTTATATATATTTATCACATATCATGCAGACACGCGTAAAGCATTACAATGTGGTGTATTGCGAACATCAGGTAAATTAAAATTGCAAAATGAAGAAAGAGTTCATGAATCAGTTAATCAATTTGTACAAAAGTATAATATATTATAAGAATGTCAGTTTGTGAACCAGAATCTCCATCAAGTTCATGGTTTGGCAAATCTGTAATTTATTCTTTTAATGCAGTGATCTTTAGTAGAGCATTTCAGTACTTGTGTAAAATTTGGATTTACTTTTGTCAATTCAGTCACTGGCCCTTTGGTTACATGGTTACATGACCAATCATACATTAAAAGTTTTGGTCAATTCTTTATTGTAAGGAACACATTATTTGATGATAATGATGACTGGTGGGTGAGATGAAGATCAGAAAATAATATATTAAGAAAAAGATCATACTGATGGACTTTCACAAGAAAGATTATAATAGAAATATATATGTACATCCATTACTTTAGTTCATTTCAAAAAATAAATTTGAATTTATATCAATACAATGTGTATTAACACAAATGATGAGTTCGGACCCTTGTTGGCAAGGTATTTCACAGTTGTGTTTTTTTGGTAATAATTTGACATTGTTCTTGACATATAGCCAAAGGTGAAGTTGATATGTTTGCTTTTGTGATATTTGGTTTTAAAATATCTTATGTGGAAGTTACCTATTAACCTCTGTATTATATATTTAGATATTCTAATTATGGATATGTCAAAAAAAGTGTTACTACATTCCTTGGTCAAGTGCACAGTATATACACTGTGCATTTGCTTATTTACGCCGAGTATTAAATGCAATATTTAAAATTAAATTTATTATAAAATGGATAATTTATATTTTTGTACAAACCTGCTCCAAGCAGAATGATTTGACTTACAGGGTTTTAAATATCTTTTACCCAATTACAGTTTGACTCTTGTGTTTTCTCTGTTTAGAAAATGAAGGTAGACACGTAAGTATTTGAAACAACTATGGAATTACTTTCAACGTACAGGGAAGTTTGAAATGACTGTTTTTAGAACAGTATGTGATTTTCATCCAATGTTCCATAAATATTTGACATCCAGTGGCCAGTAATTACATAACTTTAGACAAACTGTGGATAAAAACTGATTTGCATGAATTTAAATAATTTAAATGCAGATTATTGGAAATTGTTTTAAAGCTGCATTTGGATGTTATGGTCTAGTGGTAAGGGGTTTGATAGCCAGTTCAGGCAGATTGTAGGTTCGAATCCCTTGGTAAGCAGGGGTAGGGCAGCCAGTGCCTCATCCCACCCAGGTGGGCAACCACAGTGTTTGTGCTGGTGTGGACTTCTAAGCCTCTGGTTAATCTCTGTGGTTGGGGCTGAATACTCATCAGGGAGTTGAAAAAGACTCTAGCTTAGAATGGCAATGGTGTCATTGTAAGTCAACAGTGTATTTCGTTATGCAATGACAGATTCTAAACGTTTATTAGGTCTTATGTAGTACACTTGATACCCCAATATATGGACTAACTTCGTGGGTCACATCTGTTAGAAACGGAGGCACTAAATTGGTTGTTCACCATGGTCACATTGCTCAGCCCCTTCAAATATACCCCACCTCAGATGCCTATGACATCACAAGAATAGTCATCAGTAGTTTGAGAGGAAAAGAAGAATCCTTTCTTGAGCAACTTTTTCCCCTATTTTTATTTTTTGGCCACAGGAGTTATTGTCTGGAGCTTATCATCTTATGAGACCTGACATGAACTGCTACCAATGGCAAAGGTAATGATAGCAGTCGGATGGCCTACTGGTTAAGGTGTCAACCTGTTAGCACACTGGCTGGTTCCTCTGCAGTTTCTGGGTTCCATCTGTGGCTCCGGCACTCTTCATGAGCTACATCTCGGCTGGATGTCAGTCACATGAGATGATTAATTGGTGGTACTTTATTGGCCTACTTGTGTCTATACTGGGGCAATTAAAAGACTCCACACATGGGTAAATGCTTATCATGGCATGGACTTATCATCATTACATCTGAAACTGCCAGCTGGTCACATAAAGCTAAACTATATAGGTGCTGTGGCCAAGTGGATACGGTGTGGGACTGGTACGCGCATGGTCGTGGGTTCAAATCCAGCTACAGCATGGAGGAACTGAGCAGATCCTACCACTAGTTCACTCCACCCAGGTGCGAATGGGTACTTGGCTATAGGCAGAGATGGCGATTATAGAATGCTTAGCCTGATGCGCGGACTAAAGACTGCTGGGCTGTATACTGAAAACAGACTGAAAACCTAAAATTACATTTAGGCTTCAAACTCCGTAGCATTAAGACAATTGATATGACAAGGGCAATAGTGGATTTTCATGGAAGGTTCTCTATATTTCCACCAGGTGGCTATGACAGAATACTGCAATTCTATTGGCTGAAAAAGTTCCCGCCCTTGGCTGTGATTGGCTGAAGCAAAGTGCATCCTAGCAGCAGTATTTTTAGGCATTTTAATGTATATTTGACACCTTATCATTCAGTTGATATTTGTTATTTTTCTGAGAAAGTTATATTTATTGCATAAGACAGTGATTATCTTCTATGTCTGAAAAGCAAAATGAGTAATAAGAGGAGAAGAAGGACTTATGTCTTGCTGAACTCAGGGCTGCTCGGTGAAAATACTCTATTGGAGTCTACATACAAAATATACAAGAATGACAGATTATATTGGCAAGATATATTACTTCCCAACACGGGCAGTAATGGTAAATAATGTTTTTTTATCTGGCCATCAATTTATTAGTGCATGTCATTGCATTGCGTAGCTTAGGTTTGCAAGCGACATGCAGGTGCAATATTTAGCTCCTGGCAAATGCTAATATTTATACCTGATTATATATTTTCCTGTATGGTCAATAAAATCTTGGATCTGTCACAGACCGCAGTGTTGTGCTGTGCTGAGCCAGTTTGCTGCTTAGTGAAATATACCAGCAGCTCTTTGCTGCCATTAAGTGCTCTGTGGGGGAATCAACTCTATCCTGCTATCTGTGACCTCATAATATGAAGACTGCTGATCCCATTTCTGTGGCTGCTGCTTGGTCATATCATAATAGCTGTTTGTGTGATGTTTATAAATGATGTCTAATGGACCATCTGATCAGCATTATAGTGCCTGGAAAAGTGGTTACACTGAAAAAGAATGGAAACTTTGCAATCTTCCAAAGTGCTTCTGCCACGTCACATTGGTTATTATTGTTAGTAGTGAAAGTCTATTGAATAGCCCCAGCCAACCTTGACTGTTTATAAAACATGGTAATCAACATTTTAGGATAATTCCTGTGTTAGTCAAAACTCTCGAACAAAGCAATGATATAGTCAAATGAGCACTTTATTTAATTATTTTCAGTGCTTGCCCAGGCAATAGTTGCAGTGGAACACTATCTCTATGTGTCATTGGTACTGGGTTTGAAGCTTAATCGGCTTATATGACCAGCTGCCAGAAGCAGATATAATGATGAGATGATAACCTTTGAGTGCACGTGCGCCATGTAACACAAGGCACCTCCAATTTAATGTCTCCTGCGATGGACATCCAGCTTGGGATGTAACTCATGAATTGGGCCCAGGCCAGAGACCGAACTCGCAACCTTCAGTGGAGCTGTGGAATTGGTGGAGTCTTTACCATTAGATTACCCAGCTGATTCTGAGATTACTTTTTCCATTTTAAAGTTGACATTGTGCGGTCGCCTGATGAAGGGCGTTACTTGTAATATGAAGAATATTCCAACCCTGTGTAATCATCTAGTTTTAGGTGAACTTTTACAAATTCATTTCCATTTGAAAGTTTAGCTCGAAACCTTATATCCGCACACAATCAAAGGATAATTTGACAAACCAATCTTTAGTCAATCTATTTGCAGTTCACAAACACTAGTAGCTCTTAATAGATTGGTAATGTCATCTGGTTTTGTCCTGTTTTGAAAGTTATTAATATCCATTTGCTAGAATGAGATTACATTGCACCCAGAGTGTGATGAACAAATAGTTCATATGATGAGGAGGCAATGAGAGTTAGGAGCGGCACGTGACTGCTGGCTCCATGGCGACGCATAAAATGGAAGGATGGAGGTGACAGCATCAAATGGTCGCCATGGACACGGAGGTAGAGATCTGCTGCAGTAACCTGCCCCTGGAGGAGTACCAGGATTTCTATGATGCCATATGTAGAGATGATGTTTCAGGCTTAGAAACTATTTTAGTAAGATTAAGTCCAATTGAAAAAGTCAGCCTGGTCAATGGAAAGTTTATCTACAGCTCTCTAAGTCTAAAAGAGGATAACATAGGGATTTGCAAAGCTTTCGACATCCAGCGTCCAATCTCTTTAGCAGTCGTAAATGGTTCCCGTGGAGTCCTCAACATCCTAGTACGAGAAGACGCGGACATCTTAGAAACAGAGGAAGGAGGGTATAACATATTCCATTGCTTGGTGTTGGTTTCTTATTTATCTCCCAATGAAGAGTACACAATGGCTGGGATGTACAGATACCTGAAAAAGACTTGGGATAAAGAGACGATGAAAGAATTGCTGATGATGGAGACTAATGATGGACTACGTCCGCTTGAATTGTCTGCTCATCTTGGTGCCTTCGTTGTATTCCGAGCCATTTTGAACACCGAGAATATCTACTTATCCAAGCAAGTTAAGACAGGAGTCTACACAATATCCTGGTACGACATCACTGAGTACGAATGCTGTGGTTCCAACAACCGAAAAGACAAATCGCCAATGGTTTCTTTGGTGTTGTTGGACCAACGACAAGTTTCGAAATTCTCTACGAGGGACTTGTTTGAGTCTGATCTCATCAAAAACTGGTCAAAACTGCGACTGAAAACAAATCGGCTGGTCTTATGGTTCGCTTTTTTCCTTAAACTGATTTTTGCCATTCTGTTCTTCATAGCGGATGACGGAGCCATGAGACACTTGGCCGATTTGCATCTTGGAAGAAATGCAGTCATATCTGAAGCTGAAAACGCCACAGATGACGTCACAGACGTGAATGGTTTGCTGACGTCATCGCGTGGATTCGTTCTGGACACCCAGATGGAGGTTGTCTTTGTTCTTCAAGCATTTCTCTGTCTTTATTCTCTGACTGTCATTGTTTTGGACATTTACGAATTCATCCACCATCATACCAAGAAGAGTTGCTGGAGCAAACAAACCACCACTGTGAGTATAATTTAAGATTTCACTTTCTGAAATTACTGTGATTTTAAATTAGAAGGCTTTAGTAAGCTTAAGCTTTTCTCTCCTAATCCTGATTGTTACTAATCTAACTCTTGCTTTTTATTTTGGAGGCGTTGGCTGCTGTATGTACTCAACTTCTTTTTTTGAACTATTCTACATGGCCAAATGTGCCACATGTGTTTTCCATGAGAAGGATTAACGCATGGAAAACTCATGGTTTTTAGCTAATTATAATGAGGCAAAAAACCATAAGTTTATCCAAACGCATGGTAAACGCACGTGGCACAATTGGCCATGTACTGCTAATAAACAATGCATGACACGATATTGAGCCAGGGACAGAATATCATACTTGTCATGTTTAATCTGCTGCAGACTGGAGTCTTCATAAGGCCATTAGTCTTACAGTTCCAATTCTGCTGATAGGCACCAGGCAATGTGTGCTTGACTCCACGCATGTTGCGGTGTGATATATCATGGGGTCAGTTTGTTCAACCTGTCCTATTACAAGTTGTGCATGATAGTGGGTTGGTGGTAAGACAATAGAAGGAAATGGTGCTGAAGTGCTGTGTCCATTATCAAAGAACTCACTGATGGTAAACTGGTTCAATAAGTGGCAGCTCCTAAAACCCAAGACAAGTCATTGACCTCGGATCTCAAACGAGTGATCTGATTGGCTGGTGATCTCTAAAAACAGCAATTTAAACCTTTAATAAGTGATCATAATTATCACATTTATGATAATGTTCATAGTAACATGGTCACCGTACCATACCATACATGCCCTACCTTACCACATCATACAGTTAGTTTCTTAAAATGTGTTTGACTCTAGACAGCTGAGGCGACCTGTTCCTGGCTGAAGCTGTAACTCGCTAAAGCCAGCCGCTTCTGTCTACTTCTACCTTATAGTCGGCTTACATCCACCACCACTGAAAGAATAAATATGTACATGGCCAAATGTGCCAGGTGTGTTTTCAGTGAAAAGGATAAACGCATGGAAAACGCATGTTTTTTGCCTAGTTAAAATGACGTGAAAACCATGCGTTTATCCAAACGCATGGAAAATGCATGTAGCACATTTGGCCATGTATGTTGCATCTTTTTACCAAAAAATGACAAATATGCAAAACTCTCAACTTATGCCCAAAATGGTGCTGCATGTACTTTTAGATCCGGCTTTGAGTAGCCAGCTATAGCCAGGCAGTTACATTTAGTGGCAGGCAGAATCGTACAGTAGAAGTTATCTAGCTTTGTCTGGGTCCAATTTGACAGGCCGTTTATAATGAAACTAACTGTACCATACCTTACTATACCAAACCCTTTTCTCTGAGGCAGGGTCACCAGCCAACATCTGCACGGAGGTGCCCTATGTTGCACAGTCACAACAGCTGAATAGAGAATATAATCAATGGTGAATATTGGGTGGTTCAACATGCAGTTTTGTGGGATTCTGAAAGTTTGTATAGCACTCGGCGTTGCCCTGTGCAATATAAATAGACCTACTCTTTCCCCCTGATGTATTAAAAATGTGAGCAAATCCCACCTTGAGGCGAAGCCAATGGCCATTAGCCGTGATTACAGAACACACGAACTAAAGGTGTATACATCACATAGTATGATGCTAGTGGATATTTTTGGCCATTTGTGACCAGGAAACTATATTTAAATAATTGAAAAAACATATCATAAAAATTCTTAGATTAGATGAAAATAACGTGTATTTCTTGATTCAGCCGTGCGCAGAACAAAAATTCTTCTGTCATCCAAGAAAATTGAACCACGAAAAGAATGTAAGTGAATCTGAAAAGTACAAGATCCCTCTGCAAAAGGGATGTAAAACAATTTGATAAAATTTTAGGTCAAATTATTGCAAAACATGTTTCAATTTTCAAAGTTATTGGATCTGAAGCTGATAGTCAGCTTATAAGACCAGCTGGCAGAAGCAGATAAAAAGATGAGATAACAAGACTTGGCATCCAGTGATTCGAAATCAGGAACTTCAGCCTAGCTGGTCAATGATAGATAGATATATAAATATGACAGCTGGTCTTACAAGCTGATGATAAGCTTCAGATGCAATATCATTGATACTTTGAAACATGTTCTGCAATAACACAGCTTAATGTCCTCTAAGGCAAGTTCTTGCCACTCTCAAGGGTTGATTGATGAGGTGAGAGAGAGGAGTCCACCCATTTTACACATTTTACCCCATGGGGAGATCTTTTACTTGCCTCAGCATAGACACGAAGTACAATGTACAAGGGACCACCAATTTAACGTGGCATCCGAATGACATCCAGCTGCTGGGATGTAGCTCATGAAGGGTGCCTGAGCCTGGGATTGAACCAGGGTCCTTCAGAGGAGCAGGCGAGCATCTTACCACTAGACCAAGTCAATGTGGAATTGGCAGACGCCTTAACATGTTAATTAGGCTACCCAGCTGCTAAACATCTTATCCGAAAATAATGGAAACAATTAAGGAATCGTGTTTCTGGCAAATGAATAACAGTCTAACTGGCAAATATTGAAGAACTACATCTACTTAAGAATAGGGTTGTCATTTGGTGTGCTTTGCTGAGATGTCACGTAAGCTCCATATCTGGAAGTGCTGTCCTAATTATAGATGAAAGTCTCAAGCCTTAAATTTTCTCACTACTTAGATTAATTACAGGAAATGTGGTGGAGGAGCTTCCATAATAACCAAACGTTTCTAAATTGGGGCCAAGAAAACAAACGAAACTTGCTTGATAACGATAATGCTTTAATCTCAACAGTGGTTTTTTTTTACATTGCCAACAAATTTGCATTTATATATTTCAAAAAGTGTATACACTTATATTGCTTAGTTTGCTTGCCAATCGTATTTATTTGTCTGTGTGTATATAATATATATATATATGACAATGTGCTATACGTATATTTAGTGGAATCTCACAATTTTAAACCACCTTATAATTCATTTAAGACCAGCGATTTTTTGTTTCACCTGTGTTTTTGTCATTGTATTTGACTCACTATTATAAAGAACACCTCTACATTAAGTCAAGTAAAACCTAAATTAATGATGATCTCAATGTGGAGGTTCCACTGTACAAAACCATATAGAAAAACTTGAATTTGATAATACATATTTTACTAATATTATCATGCGATAGTCTTTACCCTTTGATCTTTTATGACTTGCAGGGCAGCAAGAAGTTAGCACTGCAGTATTCCTTCTACAGAGTCACCGAATTCACCACTTCAATAGTCATCATCGTCTACAACACCTTATTAGTTCTGGATTTCCAAAATGTCTGCAACTTCCCCAAAATCCTGTCTCACAGCTTCTACGCCTATATCTCCATCTCTCTCATTTGGTCTGTTCTGTATTACGGGCAGCTGGTGGAGTATGTTGCCAGGTCAGTGCTTCCATCATTTGTTGTTGCAAATACATTTAAGACATTACTGAGATAAAATAGGAAAAACACAACTGCGGGTGCGTAATTAATTCCAGCCGTATGGAACTTTAAATTAGTAAAATCGAATGAAAATTTGCGAAGTTATTAGGTAAAACGTACAGGAAGCCAGTCAATATTTCGAATGGAAACAAGCTGAACGCAGCGTCACCTGCGTTATGAACGTCCTTGATTCGTAATCAATTTTTGGAAAAAACTCCGATTTGAAATTTTTTACAGTTTTTAAGTAATATATTTTTTTACTCGTGCCTGCATTTTTCGGCCGTACGCGTTTCGTCCTTATTTGGAAAATCGTAGCAACGTCTTGAGTGTCCTTATTTGGGCATGTATGCATAAACGTCAATCTGTGTAATTAGTATCACCCGGTATTTCGCGTGATATGGCCGCAATTGGGGATATCTCATTTCTTCAGTAATTTTTACTTGGCTTTATCTTATTCACCATTTAATTGATTGCTTATCAATATGGAAACGTGTTACGTATCATTGTTCAAAATAGGACCAAACTGTTCACGAGTGACTGTAAATTATTAAAGTCTAACTAGAGTTAAGAGTCACAAACCCAATTAGTCTGGACTTCATTCGCATTTGTGATTTCTCTTGGTATTCTGGACGTCCTTCCTGTCTCTGTTCTTCTGGTACATAATTATGCATCTTCAAGTAGGTACTTAACTTATAATGCTTACCCTAGTGATTTTCTGTGGCAGATGCAACCATTGTGTAAGGTTTTATGAACCAAACTCAACTCTGTGTCCCAGCTGAATAACATGCAAACAACCACCTCGGTCTGACAAACAAGATCTCTCACATTGTATGTTTGTCACACTTCTGTGATCCGATGGTTTTAGCCTTCAGCAAATCTGTGATAAGGGTTAGACACACAAGCCTGATGCTAGAATGCTGTACTTGCCCACTGTCATGCAAATCACTGCAAAGAGCACCTATTACCAGTCTCCGAACTAAAAGCACTTTGACCACCAGTGAAAGATTTTTTCTTAAATTAGAATACTTTGCTTTGTTTCCCTATTTCCAGAATAGATGGATTATTTACAAACCTATATATATATGTATATGAGTTCATTAAGGTCAGTGATCTAACTAGATTTCATAATGTTCCTGCATTCAACCTGTGAGTTGGGGATAGTCACCTGACCCAGCGTGTATGGTCTACAAGATTCAGCCCATGGATAATAAGCTGGGATTGGAATCGAAACCAGGACCTTTGGGCGAGCTAACTATTTCTATAACCAAGGAGCCACGAACCTGAGACTGCTTGGTAGCTAATGTCTGTGGGATGACGGCGGCTAATGGCCAATTGAAACAGGTTTCTTTTTAAGCAGCAGTTTAATTGTCTGTGGTGATATCTCATTTCTTCCCATTGTAACAGAATTGGCTTCATGTCTGAATTTCACGAAGTCTGGATGGGCAATTTGGTGGTTTGCCCAAACAACTTGCTCCCCCAAGGCAATTTGTAGAATACTTCTATTGCTGTATTTTCTCAGCTTATCGAACTTTGTACAGGGTCGTAAATAGACCAACAGGAACCCACTGTAAAAAAATGTTCTGTACATTTGTGGTATCTTGCTGGCGAACTTTTGCACAGTATCTTGCTGCAAAAATTCTAGTTGCAAGTAGTCTAGTGTACAAGAGGACAAATGGATGTTTACCGTAAAATTACGGCACTTGCATCTATTAAGTTGTGATAATTGCTTTCTTCAAAACGGCACATTGCCGTAAAATATTGTCTATAAGCCCTTGGAATGAGTCAATGTTGGGTTATCTACAGTAAATATTACGGTATCATACTATAGAGGAGATTTACTGTATCTTACCATAAAATGCTGCATTACGATGGTGTAGAATTGCTTTACGGTATCTTCTGATGGAATATGGGGTGAAATGCTGTTTTCTTTACCCCAGCTATACATTTTATTATTATGCCATAGGATAGATTTAAGGTATCTTGCTGTAAATATTTTGAGTGCTATATGCCAATTTTGAAATATTTTTACTGTCAAAACTTTAAGAAAGTTACGAAGACACGCTACCGTGCCTATCTTGTATGGAGGCTGGGCCTGTTTGAATTAGTGCATGTCAGTTCTTCCAGAACAACCATTTACCTCGATGAATCACCATGGTCAAAAGCTGCCTCTAAAAATCGACTTCCCAGCTTATATTCAAGGCAATAAGATTATTAAGATATGTACGATTTCTATCTGAATTTTGAAAGGTCCAAAAATCATGGATATGCATGTGATCACATGCAGTTTGAGATAATTGTGATTTTAGCTACATAATTCATAATTAACCTGAAGGTTTAGATAATATCTTGCAACAATTTTCGCTTCGAATATCTGCACTGAACACGCCTTGCAGATTATCTGATGTCCTCAAAATACACATGGCAGGTTTAAGCCAGAATGATATTCATAAACACTCAGTAAATTCAATTCAAATGAGCACATGCAATGCTAATGCTTTGAACATGATCTGAGTGCTTTATGCATCACAAAAAATATGAATCATAAAAATGGAGAAAATGTGTCCAACAAACAAATAAAACCACGAGAAATCTTCTCGAAAATTAACCCTGGACCTGCTATCCCTAATTAATTAGTCAATAATACTTCACTACTGGCCCTTTATATGTTATTGTAGGGTTTTTTGTTTTATATTTAAAAAATGTAGTAATTATATGCATTTCCAATTCATATTAAAAAATGTCATCGAGGTTTATCAAATTGTCTTTTATTATTAAATAAATGTTAAATACTGAAAAAGTTTTCAATCAGTTATTAGATTAGATTTAAAACCACTTTGGTTCGCCTAAGATGATACACTTCTTTTGTTTTGGAGAAACGAATTTCCCCGTTTTTTGTTGATAAAGTTGATTTGTCATAGTAACCTCGCATCTCTATCCGTTTGCCATCACGAACATCTAACCCTGACAAATTAAACTTCCGCAGTAGACTAAATTTAACTTTGTGAATTGTTTCTGTCAGTATTTGAGTCATATTCATTGTAAGGCATCTGCAAAAGCCTTGAAATGTCAATTTATCTGCATATAAAGCATACCAGGGCAGATTAAATGACCATGAAAGTAAAGCTGTGATTATTCAGTTATCCATCCTCATTCAGCCTCCTCCGTGCAATTTCAGTGAGCTCTTCTGGACGTGGTTCCCGGAAGCAGTTGTTTCCTGCTCTCAAACGCGGGAGAGCAAAATCAACTTACACCTTTTGGCAAATTACTCCTATCCTGTACTCAGTAGCTTCATTAATATCAAAATATTGCGTTGCAATTCAATCATGATGCTTGTCTAAATTAATATGATTTGGATTTCGAAAAAGTCACACATTTTCGTGTCGCCAGTCACAAATGATCGTGTGCACACACAATGTCGTAAATAATCAGCTCTAAACTGGACACACCAAATGACTAAATTTAAAATTGTTTGACACTAGAAATTATAATAATGTTCAATTTGTACAAAATTAACTTACTTGCTGATCATAAACATTGATGAAATAGCAGAAATTTTGCATTTCTGTTTATACGATTGTTTGCATTTCCAACACATTGATAAGTGTTGTAAAAGGCATTACAAAATGGCAAAATTATAAGATAATTAAGTGAACATGTGAATTATAACAAATACAACATTTGAATAATAATTAGTTTTGCTGTCACCTTTTTATACCTGGGCCTAGGTTTTTATCAAGTATAGAACTATCATACTATATTCTATGACATACCAGGTATATATGGGTCAACGCAGCAGCAGCGTAGGCAGCATAAGGGAGGGGGATGCCTACGCTATGGCATTTATTTATATACTTTAAAAGGCTGCTGCTCTTCTAATATTGGTCCGATTTTCGTCAAATGATAACTGAATTGTTCAGGAAAATGTGTAAAATTTATATTTATACAATAGATAAATAAATTTGTAAAATTCTGAGTAAATAATGGAGTATACAATTCAGGCGCAAACACTGGTCTCAATGAGGCAGTAGCCATCATACTGTATTTAAGTGTTTACATTGTAGGCCTAGTGCTGCTGGCATTCTACACACAACACCAAGTATCTATTCTTATTTTGAAAAAGAATATTATTGTTAATTAGTCAATTATGTAGGAGACTTTGGCTCCCTCAAACACATCCTGCTGACACAGAGGCGCAGTGACAGAGCTCAAACACAGAATTTGTTGGGTAATCATGACTACATTAGTGCCTTTATGATACGCACATCGGGCTATGATATCATATCATGCTGTGGCTGTGGCTGTGGCTGTGTCTGTGGAGAGAGCGATCTCGCCACGCTTGACTCTCACTACTAATTGCCCCCTGACAGGTGACATTTAGGACCAAACGTTATCAGAACCACACGCCCCTTGAGCACTCTCCGTGTAGATGTCATTGACATAATTAACATAATTTATCGGTTAACATCACTGGTGTTTTATTAGTAAAACATTTGAGATGTATAAAGTGTAAATGTTTTAAATATTTCGGAGTATTACTTAATAGCAAAAAAAAGTTATCCTTTTCAGTTAGTACGCCTATAGTTTGAAATACACTTTATTCAGCTCTTCTTCATTGCAATTTAATACTGTTATTAGCTCTATGCAACTACTTTATTACTGGAAATTCTCTACCACTAATTCAGTACAGTTCGATAAACATAGGCGTTTCTCTGTGTTAATAAAGAATATGGTGCACATTGCAGGGGGTGCTTAATTGAGTCATTATATATCTACCATTTCAGATACCCCCAATAGTCCTTATTCGGTCGTGAATGTACATTACAATGGTGCCTAGCCCGGTGATCGAATGAATACCCCATTAGCAATATTCTCAGGGTGCTCAGAGCAAAACTTATGATAAGAATCTGCTCCCGCTACTAAATGTGATAAGATATACCCCCCAAGGATGTATTAGCACAGACTGAGTATACATTTAGTCCTCATACATCGTACATCAAACTGACTCAGACAATGAGCCATCTCATCGGTCCAGTTATTTCAGTCCTGGGACTCTGATACGGAGTTTGAAGCACCTGATCCTATCTTAATCGAGTGTGCTATCTCGATCTGCGTATGTACTTTAGTTTAGGTGCACCATACTACATATCTCAATGGAATAGCCAATTTTTAAATGAAATAAAGTCAAGAAGAAAATCTTTCTTTACAAGTTCGCTGTAAATAAATAAAAAACATAGCTTTCAAATCGGAAAAAATTTAATGACAGTACTAGGAACTCAATCATTTTTTTTTCGCAAGAGCGTGACATGGAAATTATTTAAATGAGAAATATATATATATAATATATACACATATCAATATAACGTTATAATACAAGTTATGTACAAAAAAAGTTGGTAAGCATAGGTTTAATGAAACAGCACCGTAAACATTACGATAAAATAATCTGTAAGACTAACATAACAGTGGGCAAGACGCACCTTTCTATGCAACTAGACTTAAAAAATGTACAAAACAACAACTATACTATGAAATTAAAGACTGTACAGCGATATTCATGAGTATGACATACAAGTGGCAAGACGCTCAACTCTGCATGAAATGTGACTATGCCTAGGTAAAATCATTGCTGGATGGGTCTATTGTTTCTCAGCCGATGACCGATGACATTGGCCACGTCTATCCAGTCGCGCTCCCTGGCAAGGCGCGCTCGATACACCCTCGGCTGAGCAGCGTGCTCGCCAGCATGATTTGCCGGTTCCTCAGCCCTGTCAACACCGCCCTCATCCATCTCAATCACATCGTAGTGCTCATCCAGGGGGGCATCATCCATGTTAGGTCTGCCATTAGGTTGTTCATACATCACTCCATCGTCATCCTCATGTTCAACATCGTCATCATTATCATCATCATTTGCATCAGCAGCAATATAAACCCTCCAAATGGCCATGAAAAGTCTCACCATGCACAGTTCATTGACATTAGCTGTGGCATAAATCCCCCAAACTACCATCAATAGTCTCAGCAGACGACGCGTGGTGGCATATTGCTGTCTGATCGAATCACGTTTCTGAAAAAAACAATGTCAGTTAACTCGAGCCTTTGCAATTGTATTAAAGTTGTCCAGTAAGGTATGCAATAATTCTCTCCAGGGTTCATTTATACTTAAATTAGTCCATCCCAGACACTAGCATTTACATCTTTACATCGACATTGCAGACACTGACATCCAAATTTTTTCATCAGCTGATAAGTGTTCGCTTAGTTTACTACTACAAAGTCTTCTCAAATCACTTTAACTCGTGTAGCTATAATGAGAAATTGAGTATACCTAGACTTGAAAGGGTGTGGTGCTGGGTGGAGTACCTCGATCCAATGTGTGAATGTCACAGCAAGTCCAGTTGCAACATTTGGCGATCAGGTGTACTGGATACAGCATTAGTGCAAGACATTTCAAACAGCAGGCAACTGCAAACAGGGGCGGATCATCTGACCTAGCGTGGCTGTTAATACGTGCGTGCAAGTTGACCAAACTCACGAGTATGCAACACGTCATGATCCCTCCAAAAATACTGCTCAATATCGTCCAGACTATCATTCCAGTGCCATAGGTTTTTAGCGATGACTTCGTTCCTATCAGAGGCTCTTCAGCAGCGACTACGTCATCCTTAGGGTCACTGACAGTCGTCCTAGTCCATGAAGTGACAGTCACGCGCGGCTTTGAAGATCCAAGGTCGTTCGCCAAACAGCGTGCCCATGGAAAGGTAGAAATCAGTGTCTCACAGAGGTCTGCTGAAAGTCCCATCACAATCACTCTTTCAAATCCCTTCGTATTCGCCATACTTGACATATCGAATTAGTCACTGGTCGTTTTAATGGTCAGCTTCTTGCCTGGCCTATGCACTTCAGCGAAGAATGGAGCTGCATCTGCATCTTTGCAGAGTACAAAACCAGAAGATGAGCAACTGCACTGTCCAGTATTGCCACATATCCATGCAGAACATTCCGCCAAGCTCAACAACAAAACAATTGCGATTTGTCTCATTTTTAACCACCAAAAAAGCGTACAACTCAAATTTACCCTCTGTCTCTCCTTGCAGTGACAACTTATGCAACCGAAGTAGCTACTGCAACTGACCTACCCCTATGCCATGTAGCAGTACCCCCCATTGTTCCCCCCTTACTCACGGTGACCCCAATGCCTAACGTTTGAGTGTTACGTAATAAAACAAAAGACAGTAAAAGTGACCGGCGTCCTAAGACAATGGAAGGATTAGACGTAGTGTACCCCTGAGTTATACCACATCTGGCAGCGCTGTCGAGAATTGATGTACTAAAGACATGTACTCCGTTTTATTCAGTTATATATATATATATATATATATATATATATATATATATATATATATATATATATTTATATATATATATTAGTATAATCACCACTCATGATATTTGCGAATAAAAAAATGAAACTCTCAAGTCATCTCCATTAGTGTATCACTATCAGTGTATCACTAGTATTACGTAATAGCTATTTACCCATACAATCAAGTCCAGTTTCAATATCACTATTCATAAACTTAACTAAGGTATAAAATCGTCAATTAAAAAATATGGATGTGTGACTTAATTGAATTATATATCTACATATCTACATACCTACATATATATATATATATATATATATATATATATATATATATATATATATATATATATATATATACACAGCTCGAAGTGCAAAATTTTTATTTATTTTCAAATTTAGCGTTAAAAAAAGTCAAGCAGACGAAGCGCTTTTGCTCAATTTAAGATTGGTCATAAGCACAAAAAGAATGCACTCAAGCCCTTAATGTGACAATCACCGATGCGATCTGTCACGGGCTGGCTGAGCAGGGGGGGCCGCTGGGGCACTCGCATTGTCCTCCAGCAAATACGATGGTATAAAAAGCATGGGTCTGAAGCCAGAGGGCATCTCCACTCACAGCCTGATCGCATTAGCATACGCTAAGACCTCAGTACCAGCTACAATCGGACAGCCATCACCGAGTCACCTCCAGGAACATCATCAGACTGACTCTCTACGTGTAGTACTTCGTCAAAAAAAAAATACAGCCAGGTATGTCACTTTTCATGTATTTTGGTATTTTTATTGGTTTATGCTATAGTACAAATTTAGAAAAAACACCGCTCATGTAAAATTTTTAAACTTTTATTTCACGTTTTTTCACATACAAATGGTAATACATACATAAAAGACGCCATATATATATATATATATATATATTTACACATTTGGTGTACATTTTCAATACTAACACCTACACATATATGACAATGCCGTAAATACATCAAATTTTAATATAGAAGTAAAATCGATCGGTGTAATTCATTTCTTTTATTTCACCTTTTTTTCACATGCAGACAGTAATACAGTCATAAAAGAGGTCATATATATATATATATATATATATATATATATATTTATTTATGAATTTCGTGTTCATTTTCAATACCAGCAACTGAACAATGTTGACAATGTTGTAAATACCACAAATTTGAATATAGAAGTAAAATCGATCGTCATAATTCTTTTTAAACATGGAGTATTTAACACTGAAATTAGCCAGTAGTAGGAGTAGTAGTAGCAGTAGCAGTAGTAGTAGTAGTAGTAGTAGTAGTAGTAGTTTCACTCGATTGTGTGTATTCGTTAGCTACGCCGTATAGCATTAAACATTGACTTTTCACATCAGGTATTTTGTATAGCATATTCAAAACACTAGAGGGGCTATATTTCCTTCTTCTGTAATATACATATATCAATACATAGTAACTGCAATTAGTAGCAGCTAAATACCTAGAATACGTTACACAATGTCTAAATTTTGATATAAAAGTCATCATTTCTCCTTTGTAGGTGCCCTCGCCCATTGAATCGAAAATCTCTATCAAGTTGGACTCTCCATTCAGCGACGTCGTCCGTACACCGTCAACATCAAGAGCAGCAGCAGCAGCAGCATCAGCAGTGACAAAGGCACCACCACCACCACCGCCACTGCCACCTCCACCGCCATCACAACCATGAACAGTGAGGACCATCCAGTGTCCCATGTCGCCACGTAAGTACGAGTTTTCATTACAATTCACTATGTAACAGTATTCACTCTTGCATCGCTTGGCTGGTTTGCAACGTCTGGCACCATGACTCGCTTTCAGGTACTTCAGAGCATTTGAGGGCATAATAGCCATAACGTATGAAGACGTAATTTCATCATTCCAAAGTATTTCGTACAATTGATTAGTGTTCATGTTAAATAGAGATTGCGAGCGTAGTCGATCTCGAATAGTCCAGGGTATGTCACTTTAGTGAGCATGACAACCGATTCCTTTAGAGGCGATTTGAATCGTAGTTCGATTCTCACGCATCCCTCCCTAGTCACTGGGTAGAATTCGTCATAATTTTGAGGGGCTAAGTCAATGACAAATAATGTATAGCCGTCTCTATATTCCTCTCGATTTATTCTCGCCTTGTTAGCGTAATTCGGTTTCCCCTTGTAGAGTTCAGAGTAGCAGTGTAGGTACTTATCTTCGGAGAAATCTAAGTTCAGAGGTCCTCTCGGAGTAGGTGTGCCCGATAGACTCACATTGATGAAAGTGATGTCGTAGTGCATGAAATTGTAGGGGTTCTTGGTTAGGCTCCCTCCCATGGACTCCCCTGACACAAAGCCTAAGACAATTTTGCTGGGTACTCGTCCATTAAACGCATCTTCGATGTAATAGGAAGAAGTGTCTCTAGCCAAGTTGAACTTTCGTAACTCCTCTTTGGTATAGAAATATTTCGCTCTAGAAATTTCCTTCAGCATTACATCCTGGTGACCGAGTAAAATGAGACCTGAGGGGGTCACGTGTTTCAGAATAAGAGTAATATCGACAATCTCCAGCTTGTAATCAGTGGTCTCCCGATTAGCACTCTGTAGTCTAAACTTGTTTGACGTTGGTGTGAGATTCAGGTCAATAGTAACACCGTTTAGTAGATATTTGTTCGCTTTAAACACATCAACATCGACTTTCCCTAAAAGTTCGACTGTTCTACTTCCACTCATGGCAGAGGCTCTCTTTTTAAGTCCACTGTTACTTCCAAATGCGAGGCTGACATCATTCATGAATCCAGTGGTGTCCTTGTGAAACAGCGAATTTTCCAGTTCCGAGTCATTTAGTTCAGTCTCGCCCAGTAGGATGTTCATGAGAGCCTTGTAGCTGTAGCCTGTCTGACCCCCTGTCACCACTCTGTCATTAAGTCGCACTTCCACCTGATCCCAGAGTGCATGGGCTAAGTTGTTAACAGGCCCCACACTCCATGCGCCTTCATCTGCCTCAACCGCAGACTCATCATTGGCTGCAGCAGCAGCTGAAGCAGCAGCAGCAGCAGCAGCTGAAGCAGCAGCGGCCGCATCTTCACCTCCCTCTGGTAATCTCGAACCATCGCCCCTTACAATTCTCACTCTGGTCGATAGTTAGACATTTGATAAGTCGATATACGAAGTACCCACACCTGGTACGTAAAATTTTACATCGCCCTCGGCAGAAAATTGGTTGACTGGTTTATGGGTCAGGTATTTAACATCATTTACTCCGAGGTTACTCACTGGTACGCTGAACAAATTTAATGTGTCCTCATAGGCTAGGTCTGATGACTCTAGCACTTTTTCACCGCTTGACATGACGAGTGAATACGTCGTTGATCTTCGAAATTTTCTTGCTAGTAGCCCCAGTCAAACTTTGCCTCCCTCGTTTAAGACGCTGTGCTGTCAACTTGTTCCGCTGATGGACTGAGCCTCCTCGCTCTCTTCCCGAGTTTTTATCACTTTTTGTAGTCAGCTCACCCTGGGTCCATGCCTGGGTCTGTACCTGGGCCTGGGCCATGTCATTAGACTGTTCTATCGGTGACACCACTGTCAGGGGTAAATTTTCATTGTTCTTATTTCCACCGCTGTCACCCTCCTTGCTTCGTTTGATGACAACGGGCCTCGGTCTATTAGACCATAGAGTGGTGTCCCCCCACAGTTTTCCTGAAATGCTCTATCCATGGTTCGGCCTTCATGGCTGCTAGTGATTTGTATCTTTCTTCCATATCAGCTCCAAAGTACACTTGGTAGAGTTTTTTGTCTCACCGTTAAACTCTCCTAATAATTTGCCTCTCAAATCGCAGAGTTCTATCGAAAGATGTCTTACGTCTGACACTCGCAATGGAACGTAGAGCACTGATTGAACTTGAGCAAAACCGTGTCTTTTTATCTCACCCATTGGTATGGAGCGTAGTACTGGACTGTAGGTATCACCTACCACAGAGCCTTCTAGCTGGGGACAGTTCACATACATGACATCCCACTTGGTGCGGCCACTATTCCCTAGCGGTACAGCTATGTCCACTAGTCCGAGGTACCAGCGACCACCAGTTAGGCCATTCTTAGGGGGTGTAAATATCTCTGGCATTTGCACAGTGAAGCGGCCGGCATCGTTGTCTGGGTTTATCCCCAGTGTCTGGTCGCTTACCAAGTAAATTAACATTTTTTTTTTTTTTGGTTCTATTTCGAAGTGTATTCTTCTTTTTCTTCTTCTTCTTCTTCTTCCACTTTTCACTGTCTCCTCTTCCTCTTCCTCTTCCTCAGAGACTTGATTCTATCGCTGGGTAACCACTGGTTGTATTTACTAGGCCAAGATTGATATTTAACAAGGCTCTCGCTCGCACCGTCTGCTCCCACTCTCGTTTTGATCACTTTCTCTATTTTGAAGAATGCATCGGGGTCAAATCTCACCGCAACCAGCTCATTAGAATAGAAAGGTCCTGAGACACGTTCACCTCCGTAATCGGTCAAGTAATAAACGGCTACGCCGTCAGAAAATTTTCTAGCTCTTACCGTGAAGACCTCACCGGTAAACTGTTCATCATATGAGTGAGAAAAATGTTTTTGTCTATGATAGGACGCTCTCACTTTATCTCCAATGGCGAATTTGTAGACACTTCGTTTCCTGTTTCTCGACGAAGTTACGGCCTTCTTGAAAGCAGCTGCCAGACCTGAGGTATTTCTAGTGACGTACTTGTAGTCCCAAATTGACTGCTCATTGCTCTCATTGACCTGCCATGGACTGACGCCTATGCTCGAATGAATAGTACGATTGTATGATGACACTATATCCTGAAACTCTTCGATGTATGCGTAACTGTTACTGAGCTGAAAGAATTGGAACAGTCGCTTCTTCAGACCCTTGATCATTGCCTCGGCGTAGTTAGCCTTGGTTTCAGTGTTGGTGTAAATGAGCCTCACTCCCCTCTCGTGTATTAACGATGTGACCATCGTATTGGTAAATTCAGTACCCCTGTCACTCCTTAGGAATCGAGGTAATGCATCTCCAGCCTCAGCTGCGGTAAATATTTTCTGGAACCCGTCACTCATGTGTTTCCCTCCTTTACTCTTAAGGGGCTCTGCTCTACAGTATCTTGAGAAGACATCGATTGTTACCAGAATGTATGCGAATCCATCGTTCGCTTTTGTGAATCTCTCACCATTGAGCACTAGTAGATCGCAATCCCACAGGTGATTGATGCCTGGTGCAATTACTCGACGATACCTGGTAGGTTTTTGACGAGCCTGCTTGTGTAATGACACAATGTCTTGAGACTTGGCCCAGTCATTGATCCTGTTGAGACTTATATCGTATCTACCTTCTCTCTTGATAACAGCGTGTAGTTTAGATGGACTCGTGAAACTACCTGGTGATTTGGTGTTGTAAAATCGTCTCGTTAAATACGCATCTATGTCTCTAGGTAACACCATTATGTTGCTTTGACATGTATCCAGAACGTTCGACGCTTCTTCATAGGCCTCGGCCTCGGCTTCTGCTTATGCTTCTGCTTCTGCTTCAGTTCAGCCTCCAACTTATTCCTCTTCCTTTTATTTGAGGTAGATACCTGCGTAGACGTAGACACGAGTGAGACTTCTGCTTCTGCTTCTTCCTTTTCTACTTCTGCTTCTTCCTTTTCTGCTTCTTCCTTTTCTTCCTCTTCCTCTTCCTTTTCTTCTTCTTCTTCTTCTACATCTCTAGAGAGACGATTTTTCAAGTAGTGCAATATTCTCCTCAATTTTATATTGGAAATAAGCTTCAGGGGTACATCGTGGTCTAACATGAGACAGTACAGCTTGTTATGGTGTAGAGGTACTGGATGTGTGCTAGATTGAGTGTGAAGTAGCAGCCCTGTGTAATCAACATCACCGGCTACAAACCTATTCTCAACCTCACCCTCACCCTCACCCTCTCCTTCTTCTTCTTCTTCTTCTTCTTCTCCACCCGTCTGTATCGACGGCGATGTTGTGAGTAGATATAGTATGGTGCGGGCCTTATCCTTATGAGTTTTATAAACCAGTTCGGCATTGACCTTTCTCAATATTGATTCGTACTTGTCATTGACCTTAGCATCGACATCGCCCATGCGGTTGTCATTACTGACGTAATTGCATTGCCAATCTCGAGGTGTGTTGTCATTCGATTTCTCTGTATCACTATCGGCATCATTCACCGATCTAGAGTCAGCGTAAGCGCCAGTGTCAACGTCAACATCGGCGTCCGGACGCGCTCGACCACCGTCGACAGAGAGAGTGGACGATTGCGTCGACGGCGCCCCTATTACAGCAGTATTTCCATTGCTAGCGGCCCCCCCCCACCGTTTCCAGTGAGCCTTCCTCCCTTATTCGAAGACGCGCTAAAAACTACAGCCTCTTCCGACTGTCGCAGGGAGGGCGACTGGCCCGCAACAGCTGTTGCGGCCAGTCGTCCGGGCTCATCTGACGACTTCTTTCTATTGGTCTCTACCAGATTTTCGTATTTTTCCTTGGGTATCACGTAGACCTTCCGGTTAAATTTCATCGTCATATTCTGAGTCATCGTGACCTCTGTCGTGACCGTAATCCGAACTGTCAATGCGGCCGGAAAGTAATTTCTTCAGGTAAGGTAGACAGTGCTCCAAAAACTCTACAATGGTCTTGTAGTGTGTCACGTAAATTCGTTTCAACTGATCCCTAGTAGAGGCATCAATCCTAATTGTAGAGGTAGAGGTAGAGGTAGAGGAGGAGACTGATGTTGAGACTGATGGCTCGGTCCCTACTCCTATTCCTACTCCTACTCCTACTCCTACTCTTGCTCCTACTTCAACCAAACGTGCCACCTTCCTGAGCACTCGCTTGGTGCGACTTAACTCGCTCAACTAGAAAGCTCGAGGTTTCCTTCCAATGTATTTAGGATCACTTCAGTCAGACAGAGTACATGCTCTCTGGTGGCATCAGCCAATAGGGTACGACTCAGGTGCGCTGTCATCCTGTACGTACGTATTAAAAGCTCTAAAAAACTGATGCACTTCTCAACTCTCTTCGACATTATTTACGCGTGTATAGCGTTAGAGTCGCCCCGGGTATTCGTCTTCGTACGCTTCGACTAGTCTCTTCGGAGTGCCGGGGAACATCTGACGTGAGAGGAGGTGTATCTGTTGTAAGTCTCTACACGTTTTCATTAATATCAAGTAGCTAGTGTTGAGACTGATTGTTCGAGAGTATCGTGACTGATGGTAGACGTTTTGTGATATCATGATAACTGAGATACGACTGTGGTGAACGTCTCTAGTGAAAAGAGAGCACATTTCACTAGATTTACATATCTCGTCCATGAGATCATCGAATACCAGCAGACTGTGGCCTTCGTCAGTGGTGCTCTTCAGTTCCTCCACAATCTCCTGAGTTGGTAAACCGTGGTGAGTGGTTAGATTGCTCACGTCAGCCTCTAGAGCGTCAAATTTTTTCTGATGCACACCATACGCGTAAAGTATTTTTTCTGGTGGTATCGTGTACATCAGCTCGGCGTGTCTCAGGATGGCTAGAGTCAGAACCGTTTTACCCGACATTGATGGTCCCGCAATTATAGTTGAAGAGGGCGACTCGAAGGCGAATATAGCTTCTCCTCCTTGCTTCTCCATGATCAAATGACAAATTATTTTTAAAAATACTCTTTTTTCTTTCTTTACAGATTGGCTGATCAGGTCATGAAAGACTTACAGGATCTAGTGAGAAGCGGTAATAACCAGGGGGCGAGTACTGACACAGGGGTCGATGCTGTGACTGAGGGCAAGGTAGAGGTAGAGGTTGAAGTCGAGGAGGAAATGGAAACTGATGAAGCGTTAGATGCCTCCTTGACCTTAAGCATCGCTCAGACTCTAACGTCAACACCTGAACCCGACCCCGAGCTCGAACCCGAGCAGAAACAGAAGTCAAAGTCGACACAGAAGTCAAAGTCCAAGGCCAAGTCGAAGGCCAAGTCGACGTCCAAGACTGAGCCAGAGTCCGAGTCCAAGTCGACGCCTACCCTCACGAGAGCTCAATCGAGAGCTCAATCGAGAGCTCAATCGAGAGCGCAAGCGAGAGCGCAAGCGAGAGCGCAAGCGAGAGCGCAAGCGAGAGAAACGCCTCGGGTTCAGATTCAGACCCAGGACCAGTCTCAAATCCAGACTCAGGCTCACACTCGGGCTAGTAAGTCCAACTTCGACAGTATTGCCCGGCGCATGTGCCTCAGCGAGGACTGTGTCTGCGAAGGTGACCACGTCGACGGCGCCCTCGATTGTGGCAGCAACAGTGATAGAGACAGTAACAGTGGCAGTACCAACTGTAGTAGCACCAGCGACAGTGACTAACACTGGTGTGCCAGCTCTACAGTGGCCTGGAACAGTACTATCGCCACTAACTGCGCAAACTGCTGTACCCTCCACCAGTATGGCAAATCACCTTAATTACGTGTCCTTTTATGCATCTGACGAGTCTGGCGAATCGGACGACGCAGACGAGGCATTCGAGGAAGAAGATGAGGTAGAGGATGAGGGCGATGAGGACGAAGAGGATGAGAAGAAGTCTAGAGATGAGTATGGAGGTAGAGGCTGGAGTATGGTTAGATGTGCGGGCAGTAGACAGTCAAGTGAGCAGACTGCTCCGACAGTGCTACCTGCGATTGTTCCAGTACACGTACCCCGTCTCCTTAGTATGACTACTGGTGGAACAGGGGAGATTGCTAGTACCAGTACCAGTATCAGCACTAGCACCCGTACGAGTGTGATAGATCATGTAAACTCTAGTACATGCACCGGTACAACCAATCGACGTTATGGCTTGGGGAGTATCCCCAAACGTACTACCCTTGGGGTCGCTGAGGTTGAGGCTGAGGTTGAGGCTGAGGCTAGAGATGAGGCGATGGAGGTCGACATTGTGACTCTCACGTCTGGATATGTTGACACAGGGACGGAAGAAGAAGAAGAAGAAGACGAGGTTATGGAGGGAGTTGAGGAGGGGTGGAGTGGGAGTGATGATGACAATACTCTACGCTCAGTTGAGAGTGAAATGCTTAAGGTTGGTGATGTGTCAAAAAAATTAATAAAATTTGTCTCAGCATTACGGTAATTTTTTTATTTATTTTTTACAGCGTTTCGGACAGCAGTTACATTACCACCGGAAAAGATCCAGGGAGCTTGAGGAATGTTTTGCATGCTTCACCTCCTCCAAGACTGGCGAGCCCTCAACTAAAAAAAGAAAAGTGGACCATGAGTGAGTTTGTGTTCTGTAAATAACTTCCTTATTTCATTTTTTAAAAGCGTTAAAATCCAGTGTCATAATAAGTATTTCTTTTTTCCACTACAGAGGACACCAAGCAGCGTCAGCATCAGCATCAGCATCAGTATCAGCATCAGAGGCATCAGAGGCATCAGAGGCATCAGAGGTATCGGCATCGATATCAACAGCAGCAGCAACGTCAGTAGGAGTATTGAGGGGTGGAGAGAGTCTTCTGGAACCAGTGAATAAGCTGGAGAATGAGAATAGAGCTGAGACATGTGGTACGAGACATCGTGTGGTTGACGTGTCTGAAGTTAACAGCGATGGTGAACCGAAGAAGAAGAAGAAGAACATGAAGAACAAGAAGGCGAATAAGCTGAGCGCAGAGAAAGAGAAAGAGTGTCGTGATAAGCGTGATGACATCAGACATCAGAAATCTAGTGCGTTAGTAGTTACACATTTTAGCATGGGCTCTATAACAGGAGTAATATGTATATATATATAGATATATATATTTTCTATATTCGTCAAAATTTACTGAAAAGTTTTTTTTTCCACTGTTTTTCAGGCTGAAGGAAATTTTGCAGTTAGACGCAGGAATAGGAACAGGAACAGGAACAGGACTAGACACAGGAGCAGGAACAGGACCAGGAACAGGGACCTCATGCGAACAAGAATTAGACAGAGATCTGGATGTGGATCTTAGCATGGACATGGACATTGACCTGGACCTGGATCTAGAAGAGCTACATGATGGAAATGAAATGAGGCTGCTTCTAGACATTCTATATGACAATAATATAGTGGGAGATGGTAGTGGTGAGGCGGATAATAATAATGCGCCTATTTTAAATGATGCTGATGATGCTGATGATAGAGATAACAATGATGATGATGATGATTTTGAAGGTAACATGGTTTTTGATGGAGATGATTACTCAGTGAATTTCCACCGCCACATTAACGTAGAAAATATACGTGACCTCGAGTTTGATGGAGGGGCAGTACGGGAGACTGTGTATCGTGTACACTTTAATGCTAACTCGGCCGGTGTAAATCTAGTCGATATAATGGGTGGGCTTGAGGGAGTGATCGAGGACATTGTCACCAGACTCAATGAGAGTTACAATCCTCATGATCTGGTGAGATTTTTCATTCAAAACGAAGCTTTTTACAGCCCCCATACCTTAGGACTCATGCCTCTACACCAGCTCAATATTTTCAAAGTTCTTGAACTGCTGGAAACCTTACTTCAATCGGATGACGAGTTGTACTTGGATGAGCCTCTCGAAATCCACATTGGTGTTATACGCAATCCTCTAGGTGCTGGTAGGAGTGAGGGCCTCAATTATGTTGATGACCTGCATAGACTTCGATGTATATGCAAAATAAACAATAGTGACAATTTATGTCTATCAAGGGCGATTGTGGTGGGAATAGCCAGGGGGGATCTCAGTGAAGCTCCTTCGACTGATCGGGTGTTACATCAGAAGGCAAGAACTAAATACTACACAATGATTAATTTAAGACGAAAGTTACAAAAGGTGGAGGCTGTGAGGTTGCACACGCGTGCTGGGTTCGATCTAGGTTACGTGCCCTCATTCACTGACATTCCCTCTTTCGATCGGGAGGCAAATACCCGTATTGTGGTTTTTGGGCGTGGGTCAGGTGTTCGTCCTCTCTATGTGGGTGTTGAACAGCGTCAGAGAACAGTTTACCTGCTTTACGTCGAAGATCCTCTGAGGCCTGCAGCTGTAGGACACTTCCACACCATTACCAAAGTGAATTGTCTCTTTGGAAAGAGCTCATTTTGCTCGAAGTGTCTGCAGCCCTATGACAAGCGCTATGGTCACAGTGGTTGTGAACAGTGTGTGTCATGTAGAGGTGATTCATGTGACATTGTTAACTCTGAAAAACACTCATGTACCACGTGTAACCGCTTCATGCGATCCACGGAGTGTGCCCGTCGGCATCTCGAAAATGGTGTCTGCTCCAGTACACACAGATGTAAAGCATGCGGTGTGTACTATATTCCATCTCGTGAACACCAATGCGACATGCGTGAGTGTCGTATTTGCAAGCAGTGGGTGTCTGGGGTCCATTTTTGCTACATCAGGCAGCAGCCCCCGAAAGCTGTGTCCTACAAATATATGTTTGCTGATTTCGAGACTGACCCCACAACGGAATATCACACTCCTAATCTACTCTGCGCTCACTGGGAATGCGAGCATTGTATCGACTACACTTACAGGGAGAGACAACACTGCGCACACTGTGGCACAGCCTGTCCGAAATGTTCGGCTCTCGTCTCTCGCAATATTGCCAGGGGTCACCCTGAGAGAACACTCTGCATGGATGATGAAACCTGTGGAATGAGGTCCGTACGCTTTTTCGGCGATAACACCGCCACTGAGTTTTGCGAATTTTTTTTCACCAGGGAATTTGAGGGTTATACACTCCTTTTCCACAATGGGCAAGCGTATGACGCATATTTCATCGCTAAGTACATCTTCTGTACCATGCGCAAAATGCCCCGAGTAATTTACAGGGGGAGCAAGATCGTTGCGATCGACACTGGGAAGTTCCGAGTGATCGACTCTCTAAACTTTCTGACGTTCCCCCTGAGTCAGATGCCTAAAGTTTTCGGTCTGCAGGGTGTTAAAAAGGGCACGTTCCCAGTCTTTTTTAATCAGAAGGAGAACTGGGACTACGTGGGGCCTATGCCTCACCACTACTGCTACCGTGTGAACAGCATGAAGCCTAAGGCTCGTGAAGAGTTCATGCAGTGGTATGTACAGCAACGGGGTAAGGTCTTTGACTTTAAGAAAGAACTACTGGCATATTGCGAAGATGATGTGAACATTTTGCAGGAAAGCTGTAACGCATTCAGGAGCTGGCTTTTGGGTATCACATCGAGTAATGAGGTGGTGGACATCGGAGAAGGCGAACAGAACACCAAGACTATCGGTGTTGATCCCCTTCAATATAACACACTGGCCAGCGTATGCATGGTTACGTACCGATATCTGTTTTTAACAGATAAATATTCAGTCGAGCTGGAGGATGGTCGTACAGTGAAGGGTTTCCTTCAAAACGATAAGTTAAAGCTAGTGGGGGATGAGGGAAATGTTATCAGCAGTGAGGAAGTGGAGGTGCGCTCGATGCAGTTTGAATCGACACCTTTTGCCAGAATGCCATTTTGTGGTTTTGCTGGTATTGATGCTCACAGTCGCTCGTCCATTGTTTGGCTTGAATATGAGTCACAACGGCTGGGAGTACCCATTCAGCATGTGCGCAATGGTGGCGAGCATCGTGTGAGGAATCAGACTAGTGATGGGTGGTTAAAGTTAGACGGATACTATCTTGATGTAAAGACGGGGCATGCATCGGCGTGGGAATTCTATGGATGTGTGTTTCATGGTTGTAAATGGTGTTTTGGTGGAGCGAAAGCCATGCCCAATGTACGACACCCCCATACTGGCGAAAGTCTCAAGACCTCTCTTCATGCGAACTGAAGCAAGGCTAAAGTATCTGAGGTATGTACTCAAACTCGAAGTTCACACTATGTGGGAATGTGAATACCATGCGATGTTGAAAAATAATCGGAGGCTACAGGAGGTTGAAAGTACGTGCGAGATCCCCGTTCTTCTTTCTACGGGGGGCGCGTAAATGCAGTGAAACTTTACCACGAGGCCAAAGATGGTAAGAAAATCGGATATGTTGACATTTGCTCGTTGTATCCGATGGTTCTGAAAAACGATGTCTTCCCTGTGGGGATTCCAGAGGTCATCGTGGATCCTCAGACCACAGATATCAGTACCTACTTTGGTCTCGTCCAGGCACGCGTTCGCCCCCTAGGGGTCTATACCACCCGTGTCTCCCTGTGCACCTCAATGGTAAACTCTTCTTCCCTCTCTGTGTTAACTGTGCTCGGAATTTGTCTAAAGACCCGTGTAGCTGTTCAGATGAGAAGCGGGACCTCACTGGTACATGGACTACAGTGGACCTCCAAGATGCCCTTCTTGTGGGGTACACTGTCATAAAGGTGTACGAGGTATATCACTTTAAGGAGCGAACCAAGTTTGATCGTACTCAAGAGACCCCCGGACTGTTTTCAGACTATGTCAACATGTTCTTGAAAGGGAAACAGGAAGCTTCGGGGTGGCCGTCTCGAGACATGAGCGACACTGAAAAGAATGAGTACATCAAGCAGTATGAGTCAGTCGAAGGTATTCGTCTTGATGAGACCAACATTGAGTTCAACCCAGGAAAAAGAGCAACAAACAAGTTGCTCCTGAACAGCTTCTGGGGCAAGTTTGGCGAAAACAATAATCATCGCACTCATCAATTAGCCGAGCGAGGGGTAGACATTTTCAAGTTAATAACCAATCCTTCAGTATCTCTGAAAGGGATGCACATTTTGGACGAAAAGAGATGTATGTTGGAGTACTGTAGTTCAGAGGGCTTTCTCCCCAAAATGTCACATGTTAACGTATTCATAGCAGCGTTTACAACTGCCAACGCGAGAAGTCGTCTATTCAATGTGCTCCACAGTCTAGGCCGCAGAGTGCTTTATTTCGATACAGACTCAGTTGTCTATGAATATGACGAGAGAAACCCTCGAGAGTACACACCTGACATGGGTGATCATTTGGGGCAGTGGACAGACGAGTTGAAGGAGGATCAGTTTATATCACATTTTGTCAGCAGTGGACCCAAATCATATGCGTATCTGACAAATGATGAGGAAAGGACAACAAAACTCAAGGGTTTTACGTTGAACCATGAGGCAACAAAACTCTTAAATTTCGAGAGCATTTGTCGACTGGTGCTTTTTTGGGCTGACCCCGACAACAATCCACTGCCCTCTGATGAACAGCCCCATGTTCAGGTGACCTATAACAAAATTAGACGTAACAAATACCAGTTTAAACTTTTTAATCGGGAGGAACTCAAGAAATTCAGAGTTACCTACTCGAAAAGACGACTTCTACCCGGCACGTTTGACACCGAACCCTTTGGGTTTTAGGGTGAGATATAAGTAGAGTAGTCATGTTACCTTTTTCAATGTCCACTGTTACACTCTACTTCGTCTATAAAAATTTTTTTATGCTAAATGTAGTAAAACGATTTTTTTTCCATTAGAGCATGTTTATTAATTATTTAACGTTTGAATCACCATACATGTACTTATTTTTTCCCTACAGTATCATTTCCAGTTATGTCCGATGTTCAGAGCTTTATTTTTATATATTCAGTAGAGTATACGTACCTGAAATGAATGATTTAATGATTTAACGAATGATTGACTGAATGAATGAATGATTTAACGCGTGATTGACTGAATGACTGAATGAATGCGCGAATGCGGTTTTTTTCAGTATCGATTCTTGTTTATTAGTGGTCATATACCAGAGAATTTTGACTGTGATATACATATATAATACTGACTGTTGACTGTTCAGGTAATATATGAATAAACCTATGTGAATGTAAATATATATATATATTTAAATGTCAATTACCGCAATGTTTGTAACTCCTCCTCCTTTTATTTGGTATAATGAATGTAACCTGTCTTTTCTACGTTTGCTGTTGTAATAAAATATGGCCATTGAGCTTTTTTAAAACCGGAGATACTGACTTAATTTTATTTCGTGTTGGAGTGTCTCATGAATATTTAGCTGTTAATGATGATGATGTATATATATATTTAAATGTCAATTACCGCAATGTTTGTAACTCCTCCTCCTTTTATTTGGTATAATGAATGTAACCTGTCTTTTCTACGTTTGCTGTTGTAATAAAATATGGCCATTGAGCTTTTTTAAAACCGGAGATACTGACTTAATTTTATTTCGTGTTGGAGTGTCTCATGAATATTTAGCTGTTAATGATGATGATGATTTTTTTTTTGTAAGCCTTTTTTGAAAATCACAGGCCACTTTTTTTTTACTAGGAAATTGAAACAAAATCGATTGTTTGAAATTTGAGAATATTTATTAAGTCATCCAAACGAATAAACAAATCACACTGTTCTATTGAGACTGAGGCGGAAGGACATTTGCCTGTTGAATTTCATTGTCTCCTCTTTTTACTACTAATTCATAGCAAGAATCTATTAGCCGTTCTGATACAAGTTCAGAAGGTGTTACAGACTTTACAACCTGCTCTTCAATTTTAGCAATTCCATCTACATAAGTGAAAATATCATAAATTTCACTTAAGAAATACAGTCTCTTGTGATTGAGCATGGACGAAACGGCCTCAACAATCCGCAGAACATTGACCTTGGTTACTTTCTCCTCGATGGTCTCCCTGACTAGCGCTGCTGAAGGAGGCATGATAGTCATGTCATCCACGTCATAACCGGTCTCCTTCAATAACACGTTGTAGTACACTCGTTGAGTAATTTCGAGCTTAGAAGGTCTCAATAGCTGTACAGCCTCTATGGTGTAGGAGGAGGGGTCATTATCCTCCCCACGTGAAGACTGAATGTAGTTCTGCACTGCCATTTCACACTGTTCACGATCCATGTACACATTTAGAGACTTGAGACCTCTTTTTTCAATAGACCATCTGTAGCACTTGACAGTGGGGCACTCTTCAAGATGTTTGTATTTGTCACTGTCATTTCCACCACTCTGAGGTGTGCTTATAACCTGGTCAATCTTGTCAAGCGAGGCGTGAAGTTTTTCGAATTCCTCACGGCGTAAATTGATTGTTTTGCTGTGTAGAAATTCGGTCACACTGGCAATGCTCTCCTGCTCTACCTTAGGGTGTAATATGGACAAAAAGTATAGTTCTTCCTTGTCATGCTTCTGGAACTTCGTGATCATCAGAAACTGCTTCTTGGTTAGGCGTTGCTCCATGGCTTTACGATTCACAATCGCATCAAGCAGGTTATCTGCTGATTCTCGGATTTTCTCGAAAGACTTCTTCACGATGTGAACATTACGCCACTTGCCTGTATCGTCGTTGTATCTGGATATGGTTATGTAGCCAGTCTTGTATTGCAGAGCCGCGTGTGCGATGACTCTCGTCTTCTCTGACAGGCAGATGGTCATTCCACTGGAACCCTGAGGAGTCTGGGCATTGAGCTGGCTGGTAGTCATGCTGTTTATCGAGTGATTCTTTGTTTTCACGAAAGAAGCGAATGACTCTAGGACTCTGGGCTTGAGTTTATATACGACCCAGGGTCAATGTTAGAGAGGGCATTCATGCAAATGTCATGGTAATGCAACCCTAGCAACCAATCGTTTTACTGTATCATATTGGACTGGCCAATTTCGACATGCCTCAGAGTGTAGCAGGTGAGAGTGGACCAATCAGCTGCGTTATCATATCGCTCTAGCGGTCTAACCAATAGCAAACATTCATCAGGGTTTACGTGTTGACAGCGTGGGCTGGGGCAACATAATTCCCAGTGATGATGAGAGGAGTGCGGTCCACAAATTGCTATCACCATTGCGTAAAGAGAGGTTGGCTATACACGTGATGATTACGATATATAGAATCACCACTTGGCAAATGAAAATAACCTCATTCTTCGGGAGAATTCTACCAAAAAGTTTCCAATTGCTGGTGCTTGTGACGGAGTAAATATCGGTGACATCAGGAGTGCCATGTGCTGTAGAACTTATTCCAGAGTTTTCATATGTTTCCTCACTAGGATGAAGAGGTAAACCCTCAATGAATTTTCCTGTAACGTCCTCACCTTCCATCGCGCAGAGTACAAATGATTGAAATAATCGATGTATTTACATGGCCCCATAATAAACATAACTTAGGGGTGAACATAGTTGTCGCATAGTTGTCACATGACCCTGAGCTAATAAATCATGTGCAGTCCAGCCCTCAAGGGGGGGGGGGGTATAATTAGTAGCAACAGTCAAGCGTAGCGAGATCGCTCTCTCCACACCCACAGCATGATATGATATCATAGCCCGATGTGCGTATCATAAAGGCGTATCATAAAGGGAATGCTGAACAAACATCTATCTATAGCATAGAGCAACAGAATGATTATGTTTATTTGCATAATTTGGAATAAATTTCCAATCCATGATATTCTCCTGCAAAGAGAACATGTGTGATGACTGGAAAATTAACAATCAAGCTTTTATTGGCTCTAACTGCAATAGTGTTTTTACATCAATGTCACAGGCCCAGTTCTCCTTAAAAAAAATCAAGTGATGTATAAATAACAATTTTTTTAACAATGTTGACAGCATATAAACCACATTAAATGTCAACTTTATTTCCATGTTGTCTTAAATAAAGCTTTCCGCTCTCTTCTGGCAGTGCTAGATTACATAGTATCACGATAATAATAATATGTTGATATATGTAATATGAAATAAATGTTCTGATACCAGGTGAAAGCTTCGTCGGTCATATCTGTTGTGCACTGACTTTTTTGAAGATTTTTCTTTTCCATAACTTGGCAAGTAATGTCGCTCACCTGGGAAGCTTGGTTGACAAAACTCATCCGCCACAGCTATTCCCATAATGACACGTGATCTTATCAGCTTCATTGACTGGTTTGTGCTGTAGTTTTTGTATTTTATTGTCTTTTAAAACTGATCTTATTGTGTCTTTTTTTATTTATTAGATAGATATTTGTTTTGTGCACAGCTCAAAAAGGCTGAGACGAATTGACTGTGCTTCGACAGACATGTTAAGGAGACTAAAGCCCCCTCTCACATAGCCGGTTTTGCCGTAGTGAAGCCGTAGTATGACGTAACGGTTATGCAACAGCTTTTTTCGCCGGGTTGGCGACGCATTCTGGCGGCAAAAAGGGTTCTACGGGTGACTCGGCGGGTTTTACGGGTGACTCGGCGGGTGACTCGGCGGGTTCTGCGGGTGACTCGGCGGGTTCTGCGGGTGACTCGGCGGGTTCTACGGGTCACTCGGAGGGTTCTACGGGTCATTAGAAGTAAGCCGACGGGTAGTAGGAGTAACTCGACGGCTTCCAGGAGTAATCCGCCGAGTTGTAGGAGTAACTCGCCGACTGCTACCAGCGTCAGCATCAGCGTAGGGGTTGTATATACTTTAAAAGGCTGCTGCTCCCCTAATATAAGTCCGATTCTCGTCAAATAAGCATTGTATTGTAGTATAGTTCATACTGATTCCATACGTGTTTTCGGATCGAAAATATACCAAATATTAAGCGAGTTATTTGTCTGAGAAGGCAGCTAGGTTGGCGGAGGCAAACAGTGGTCCTCCCGCACACGTCCGCGCCCGGACTGTATCATTGCTCCCTCAATTTAATATTAGTCCGATTTTCGTCAAATGATACTAGATTGTAGTATAGTTCATACTGATTCCATACGTGTTTTCGGATCGAAAATAGACCAAATATTAAGCGAGATATTCGATATTATATATTAAGCATATAAATCTATCTGTCTCTCTAAACTATCTATCTACATATCTACATATCTACATATCTATCTATCTACATATCTATCTATCTACATATCTATCTATCTACATATCTACATATCTACATATCTAACTATCTAACTATCTAACTATCTACATTAAAGAACAGCAATACAGAGAAAATTACAATTCATTATGACTGTTATACTAAATGACAATTGACACTCAGATATGTGTGATGTTCAAAGTGGCTTCTTTTTAATTGTGAATTGAATAGGACATGACATTAAGATTGTAATCCAGGTTAATTGCAATTGACTAATGACAATTAACCTTAGTGAAGGACTTCTTTACATTTGGCTAAGTGAATTGAATTACTTATGTTATGATAGCTCATGTCTTACAATGTTATCATTGTTTTATTTTCATTTTTTATTGATTGTTTTATATACTTTAAAAGACTGCTGCTCCCCTAATATTAGTCCGATTTTCGTCAAATAAAACTGAATTGTAGTATAGTTCATACGGATTCCATACGTATTTTTGGATCGAAAATAGACCAAATATTAAGTGAGATATTTGTATGAGAAGGCAGCTAGGTTGGCAGAGGCAAACAGTGGTGCTCCCGCAAACGTCCGCGCCTGGACTGTATCAATACAGTCTATAGATGTTAAGAATGTTGCAAATGAACTAATTAGAAAAAAACCGCATTGTTTTATCATGTATAGAAGCCAAGTAATTGCAAGTTGAAGTTTTGCACTGTCAAACATCTTCAGGTGAGTTAAAGATCAACGTCTTTAAGTTAAAGAAAGACAGGTGAGAAGGCCAAGCAAATATTAGAGCTGTTTCTTAAATTAAGGCCAAGGAATAGGCCAAGGAATAGGCCAAGGAATAGGCCAAGGAATAGGCCAAGGCAGGGAGGGTTGTATATACTTTAAAAGGCTGTTGCTCCCCTAATATTAGTCTGATTTTCGTCAAATAAAGACTGAATTGTTCAGGGAAATGTGTAAAATTTATATAATAGTTAAGGGGGAAAATTAATGGAGTATACTAGGCACAAACAAGAATATTCTTGTTAATAAAGTTAGTAATACCTCATAGAGTATAGATATGTAGATATGTAGATAGACAGATAGTCACCTAATAATACGTTACTATCAATAATTCATTGAATCATAATCAATAAAAAATGAAAATAAAACAATAATAGAAACTATCTATAGATAGATATACTCTAGTTAGAGTAACCATTTTAGATATTTATTTCATTTTATATAAATTATTAATATTTCGTTCTTGTTGTTGTTTCTGAAAATAATCCAACTGGAATTAAAATTTATATTGCATGTTCCATCCATGATCAAAACAAATTATAGACAATCTTCCTCTTTAATATGCATAATAAATAGGAATCAGTTGCAATTCAGAATTTCAATTAAAGCTTGTTATCAATGATGAAAAAGCATGATTTACCCCATTCTTTGTAACATTCAAAATGCTAATAGCAATTGACATAACGGTCACGGCAGATTGCTATTACATATATAGGTTAATTGACTTTTACAAAAACCCAAGGAAAAGTCCTTCCCATTGGCCAGTTGGCAGAATGAGTAGAAATGAATTGCAATAAAGCTCATCCAAACATTGTATATATGATGGTCAAAACTATTTGATTGTGTACACTTTAAAAATGCCAAAAGAGAAAAGCATCAGTCCAGCACCCTTTGTACAGCTTTCATCATGGCAGTATATAATAGATAAGGTGAGGAAAATTAATAAGGTATACTGGGAAAAAATGTAGATATTTAGTTTAGAGAGACAGATAGATTTATTTGCTTATTATATAATATAGTATATCTCGCTTAATATTTGGTATTTTTGGATTCAGTATGAACTATACTACAATTCAGTATTTATTTGACGAAAATCGGACTAATATTAAGGGAGCAGCAGCTTTTTAAAGTAGTGCTCAGCTTTCTGTATTAATGCAGTCCGGGCGCGGACGCTTCAGGGAGCACCAGTGTTTGCCGCCTCCCTGCCTTCTCAGTCGAATATCTCGCTTAATATTTGGTCTATTTACGATTCGAAAACATGTATGGAATCAGTATGAGCTATACTATAATTCAGTTTTATTTGACGAAAATCGGACTAATATTAGGGGAGCAGCAGCCTTTTAAAGTATATACAACCCTTCTCCCTGCCTACGCTGACGCTGGTAGCAGTCGGCGAGTTACTCCTACAACTCGAGGGGTTACTCCTGGAAGCCGTCGAGTTACTCCTACTGCTCGTCGAGTTACTCCTACTAGCCCTGAACAAGCCGTCGTGTTCACTACGGCTAAAATTAGCGACGGGAAACCCGTCCAAGTCGTCGAGTGACTCGACGGCCTCCAGGGGTGACTCGACGACTTCGAGGGGTAATCCGCCGAGTTGTAGGAGTAACTGTTTACTTTTGGACACCCGCGATTTTGCCACGGGAATTCAATGCACACATTGAATTTCCGGCTACCGGCGCCGGGTATCCCAGTTTGGCCACGAGTCCCAGGACTGACTCGACGGGTATCGCCGGGTATCCACGGGTAGCCGTCGGGTAGCCGTCGGGTAGCCGTCGGGTTGGAGCCGAGAATCGGGTTGCGTAACCGTTACGTCATACTACGGCTTCACTACGGCAAAACCGGGTATGTGAGAGGGGGGCTTAAGCTATTGCTATAGGTTGCTAAGATGCAAAATTGAGTCAAAATCCAGCTCAATTCTGAAGCAACTTCTTTCCAGACGCATTTAGAAGTTAATTTGGAAAATCAGAATAAACGCGATTTTTGGTGAATCTAAACTGAAATATCAACATTAAAATTTCAAATTATGATTACCTAAGCTAATTAAACCCGATCCATCAAAGGTAATAATCACCATGGCAACATTTTGAATTGCCATTGTATTAATTGCCGTTTTTCAAAGTTATTCAGATGCAAAGGTGTTATTAAAAGTAGAATTATTGACAAGGTTAAAAAAAAAGTTGAAACAGACCATTGTTTAAAGTTTTTAAATTAAGAGAAAACTTAGTGTCAAATCAAAGCCTTATCATCTCATCATGACTTCTGTCTGAGGAGGATAATACATAGAATATAATATGCTGTAGTTATATGTATATTATGTAGATGTTGCATGATACTGCTGCTGAGTGGCCTAGTGGGAATAAGGCCTTTCGCAAACTCCACTGAAGGTCCCGGGTTAAGTCCCTGGCCTGGGCACTCTTCTCACAGCAAGATGTCGGTCACGTGAACTTAGTGGTGCTTGGTACTCTGTGTCTATGCTGGGGCAAATGAAAGACACCATAGTGAAATATGCTGTAGCTATAGGATTGATACCACACAATGTAGGATCATGAGTACTGAATGTACCTGGTGACCTGATATATATCCCATAATAACTCATTGCATGTATTCAGTCATCCATGAACATTGTACTGATAGATTACCACAGCACTAATATAAGATATTCAACACCAAAGGCAATTTGGCATTTACACTTGGCTAGCATGCTATTTCCCATTTGCATTATGCACAGTTCTATTAGCTTTTCGGTTTTGTTACCTATAGTATATCATCCGGCTTACATGTGTGTATGAGTAAACTACAAAAAATCGCAAATATTATTGGCTCATTGGCTACTGTGTGATAGTTTAAATATAATATAATTATCTCTTGAGATATAACGCAACAAAACTAGATAGCTGAGTTCTCGAAATATTAGCCAACTGAATGTTGTGCAAGCCCATGCAAACTCGATGCATGAGTTATAATTCCATATACGATTTTAACCACCATTTAATTGTGCTCCCACCACTCTAACTGTTATGGATATGAAATTTACCTCTACTCGCGATTTAAAAACTACATCACTGACAGATTTAGTATCAGCAGTGAGATCTGTTCTGTCATATTGACATGATTGGTGTCACGTGTCATGTAATGGTGTTCCACATGCTAATGCCTCATCCGGGCACTCTGAGATAATTGTGCGTTTTCTGACGTTCTCCGCGTGTTTCTTGCAAGATTAATTAGCTTTTACACTTGATTGTCTTCCAATAGAAGAACGGGCTTTACTTGCCCAATAACATTATTTTTTCCCTTAAAAGCTAATGTGATTTGGGAGTAATTGACCCGCTAAAAATGCAAATGTTTTATTGTTTCTTATTAGATGATGATTGTCTATGCCAACCAACATAATTGTTTGATTTAAAAAAATTGTCTAAAAGGACAATTGCTGATTTTAAACAAACTATGGAGTGGACGCCAGCGCCACAATTATTTGTCTGGAAACAGACTATAATGCTTTAGAGTGTTGTACATGATAGAACAACTACGCATGTAAAGCTACATGGCCAAATTTGCCACGTGCGTTTTCCATGGGTTGGATAAACGCATGGAAAACGCATAGTTTTCGCCTAATTATAATCAGGCGAAAACCATGCATTTATCTAAACGCATGGAAAACGCACGTGGCACATTTGGCCATGTAGTTTTGAAACTGCTCTGTACTGTTTCGTTTTGCTGTTTTGTCTTTTGCGATGATTTTTGTCACTTTCAAATGTAAATAACAAAAACGAAAATAAAGAAATAAATCAAGAAAAAAAAAACTAGATGGAGACAAAACTGTGAGAGCACTTGAATTAAATGTCTCTCCCATTAATTCATGGCAATTTCCGTTTGTTCTACTTATATTAAATTCAGCAACTTGAATTGGAACACGATTTTTTAGAAAGCACTCTCTAAGAGCAAGTGCCCCAATTAGTTGGGACAAATTGGGCGAAAATTGGAAAAAAATTGTATCCTGGCTATGAATTGTGTATCTCAATTAGAAACATCTTAAACCTATGACAATAACTTTTTTGTTAAGTTTTAGAAATGTTTGATCAGCTATTTATTTTATTTCACAGCAAATTATGCTAAATAGGCCAAGACACTAAAAACGAACGCTCTGTATTTTGTGTTTACAGTCTGTATACATGTAGATATAAATATCCATTTCTTGCTTCGAATCATAAGTTCCTGTTGGACTGAGTACCAAAAAATACAAGTTTGTAATGGACATCCTACTTTGTAAAGAGAGGTGGCTTTCTTCAAAGCTGAAAATATCATCCTGTTTGAAAGATGGCTGAATTATTGAATCTTTAGGTATTCATGATTAACCTTAAAACATATCTCAGTTCATATTACTACAGAAAATGGCAGACGTACCCAAAGAGCAAATTTTGCCGCAGGACCTCGGTGGACCTCGAAGACCCGACTTGAGTAACGCATTTAGGAAATTGTCTATCTTTCAGGGAATTATACTGTTGCTGGTTTTATGAACTTATCAATGTACAAAATATTTACCCTGATAATAGGTCACCTTAGTGTTCGCCCACTGTCGACCTAATGTGCGCAGCACCTGGCCAATGGTCAGCCAAAGTCAATTTAGTGACGAGCCACTTGATTGTTCTTGATTTTACTTGATAGTCCCCCGAAGAAAAGGTCTCACAAAAAAATAAATAAATAAAAAAGTGGATGAGAGTTGTTCATAGGGATATTATGATGGAATGGTGCAATATAGTACATATGGTTTTTCCCCAGATAGGAATCCAAATTGGGATAATGTTGTTTAAATATTGGCCGTCATTGGGCCAACGTATCAACATCGCCAAGGTCATGCCAAGGTCGATCTGATCTGACAGGTTGTCTTGGTTACATGTTTTGTCAAAATTCTACGGCAAATACAGCAACTCGGACTTGCAAGTCCACCACCTTTATACAGTGTGTACTAACCATGACCATAGTACATAGTTGACAAGAAGGTCCTGATTGAATACTGGCTTGTTAGACCCTGGATGACTTAAAAAAAATAAAAATAAACAATAAAAACCAGTTAAATGCAAGGCAAGGGTAGATGTGAAAATAGAATCCACTCAGTCCAGCTAAAGCGTAATGGACACATTCCGCTCACTTCCGACTGAACCATTAAATCTCTTGGCAAGCCCATGCCAAGTTTCTCCTAATTTCCTGGGGAATGTTACATGATGTTCACCGCAAATGTTGACCACGAATGTTCACCGATTCTACCAGAATCAAATTGTAAGCGCCCATGAGAGTTAGGCCTAATTTAATAATTCTACATTTTGAATTTATCTATCAATTGCATAAAGTTTCAACACCCTGGTTGCTTCAATGTACATCACATAAGGTTAAGCTGTCTCGTAATAGTTATTTTCCGAATAGAAGGGAGTTAACTAACAGTTTTGTTGGTTAGTTAGTTAACTCCTGACTATGAGGGATATGACTAAATTATACTCCATTAGGCATATTTATTTGTTTGATAATCATTGTTTGTACTGCCTTTATTATGCAAAACAAGTTCAGTTTGCACTCAGCAGGGAGTTAACTAACATTTTCGTTGGTTATTTCCCGCTCAGAACAATAGGGAAACAGTCTAAGTGGAGTATACGAGAAAGGGTTATGAATTACCAGTTAGGAAATTGTACACTCCTACAACTGCAGTTCAATACTGTTATGTATGATCTGAAATTTTTAATGTACGATGGTGCTAAGCTTTACAACAAATTACCCTATGGTTTTAAAATGTTAATCTTGAATGACTTTAAGGTGAAAGTACGACCTTGGCAGCCTGACTGTTCTTGTAATTCATGTTTATTAAAAGTGATTTTAATGTATGGTTTTATAAAACTAGTTTTACCCAGCACTGCTCAAATGTCGTCGTAAATACCCTTTCTTTCATTGTATATAATCATTTTCATTTGTCCAGTACAAGTACTTGTGCTTATGTTATTCATTGTACTTTTACTCGATGTTAAATAAAGTTTTAGTTTCTTACTTATTTACCTGCTTACCTACTTACTTACTTACTCTTACTTATAATATACTGGCCACTTCCTAAATGCAAAGCCGGTTTCAAACCTACTACATTTCGCTTAGCAAGCAAACACCTCATCCGCCTTACCATACGCATATGCCATCCTCAGATATGACATATCCTTGTTCAACCTTGTCACGAAGATAACACAATGCTTTATTTTCTTCTTCAGATTTGTGGTAACCATCCAACGAATGCTGAGGGACCTTCTCCACTTCATGGTCGTCTTTCTCATGTTCACTCTGCCATTTGTTTACGTCTTCTATAGAATAACTAGAGACAGCCCAGCCTCCAGTCGACACGAAGGGTTCCAGGATCTCCTTCATACTCACTATACTGTAAGTATACCAGCTGCCAGAGGCAGATGTAATGATGAGATGACACTGAATATTCCTTGATACAAAATAAGGGCTAGCTGGTTCCAGTCTTGTTGCTGGGGGTATACAGAATATAGCTGGATCTGCCAAATATTTACCTTTACGCGAACCCCGATGTCATGCCAAATCATTTCGACATCGTTCCAATGTTAGCCATTGCCAAGATAACATTCCAAATGGGTGTGACATTGTTTTAATATTGGCTGACATCGGATCAACATTGTATCAACACCTCCAACATTGCGCCAATGTTGTCCCGATTTGAAATGCTATCTGGGTGGCAGCCGTCATGGCCTAAAGTCTGGGGCATGTTGTCTGGGAAGCTTACTGGATATATCTTATCAATTAACTTTGTTCAGATTGTAAATTTCTAGTTATCTTTTGTAGAAGGGCCTTTTCTCCATGCAGCTTTATTAATTTACTTAATCCCAAATTATCTTTGCACTCATTCATGTGCATATATAAGTCGGATGCTTGGAGGTAATTACCTCTGTATGACCTGACCACAATGCTCCCATAATGCACTGCTGCCTGCACATTCAGAGGCTGGTATTCATGCTACTTCCTTCAACTCCACCTCATTTCCGGTCTGTTTATTTGAGACTCAGTAGGTCCAACTGATTGGAGAGTTCCAGAGCCCAGAAATCTTGTCCCTCAGTGCAGTAAGGCCTAAGTGCATGGTGTGCCAATCAAGAGACATTACTATGTTGAAAAGAGGCTCAAGTCTGTTGCAGTTAATTGCCTCTCCAAGTAATGGAATAGTAGTTGGCTAGTTGCAGGGTATTTTTAGACCATGTTCTGTACAGTTCAAGTTGTGTGTATAGAAAAATGGTTATGATTTCCCCCAAGGAAATTGTTTTATCTTGTCATCATGATGGCTATTTGTCATGGGCATAGAGAACAGCAGAAATCAATGCAGAATATAACAAACCTTTTAGTTAATTGTTTCACAGAAGGGTTTTATCAACTATCATATCTGTCCATTGTATGCTGCTCCGTGCCTTTAATGGAAACATATGACCAAAACAAAAAAATAAAAATAAAACCAGGTGGACATTTATGCTGAATCCTACTATAACCAATACAGCTTTGAACTGTGATCTTATTACATATGTTCTCTATGAATATAACTCTTGTTTCTGATCACAAAATGTGTCCTGTGTGGTAAAAACTGAAACTTGCAGGACTTCTCTGATCCACATAATTCTCTGGTAAATCAGGTGTCAGTTGACGGTTTTCCAGAGAGGTTTCCAACAAGAATAAAAGAAGTGGTTTAACAGGTTAAGCCTAGGTCTCACATAGCCGGTTTTGCCGTAGTATGACGTAACGTTTATGCAACAGCTTTTTTTGCCGGGTTGGCGACGGATTCTGGCGGCAAAAAGGGTTCTACGGATGACTCGGCGAGTACTACGGGTGACTCGGCGGGTTCTACAGGTGACTCGGTGGGTTCTACGGGTGACTCGGCGGATACGGCCAATTAGTGGACGAATTCCACGAGAGACTCGACGGCTTCCAGGAGTAACTCGCTGAGTTGTAGGAGTGACTCGTAGGGTTGTACGATAGACTCGGCGAGTCTCTTGTAGAACCCGGCGAGTCACTCGTCGAATAAAATTTTGTACATGCAGCAGTGGAGGGGGTTGTATATACTCTAAAAGGCTGCTGCTCCCCTAATATTAGTCCAATTATTAAGCGAGTTATTTGTCTGAGAAGGCAGCTGGGTTTGCGGAGGCAAATAGTGGTGCTCCCGCAAACATCCGCGCCCGGACTGTATCAATGCAGGAAGGGCTGAGCGCTTCTTTAAAAGGCTGCTGCTCCCCTAATATTAGTCAGATTTTCGTCAAATAAAGACTGAATTAATCAGGGACAGATAGTTATAAGATCTTCACCTGATAATACGTTACCATCAATAATTCATTGAATCGTAATCGATAAAAAATAAAACAATGATAACATTGTGAGACATGAGCTATGGGGGGGGGGGGCAGTCAACTCGCCCAATTTTAACTCGCCCAATAAAAAAACTCGCCCTTGTGTTTGTTGGCTTGTTGCCAATAAAATTCCGACTTGATAAAGATGTCTATAGAGCTATAACACCTATCTATAGATAGATATACTCTAGTTTAGAGTAATCATTTTAGATATTTATTTCATTTTATATAAATTATTATTATTTTGTTCTTGTTGTTGTTTCTGAAAATAATCCAACTGGAAATAAAATTGATATTGCATGTTCCATCCATGATCAAAACAAATTATAGACAATCTCCCTCTTTAATATGCATAATAAACAGGAATCAGTTGAAATTCAGAATTTCAATTAATGCTTGTGATCAATGATGAAAAAGCATGATTTACCCCATTCTTTGTATCATTCAAAATGCTAATAGCAATTGACATAATGGTCAATTCAGATTGCTATTACATATATAGGTTAATTGACTTTTACAAAACCCAAGGAAAAGTCCTTCCGTCCAGCACCCTTGTAATTCCTGCAGCATGGCAGTTAAAGATGATGAGGAGGCCCTAGCCTGTGATGGCTGTGAACGCTGTGTATAATTTATATAATAGATAAGGTGAGGAAATTAATAAGGTATACTGGGCAAAAACAAGAATATTCTTGTCAAAAACGCCCCCAACATTAATCGCTGTTCTTTAATGTAGATATGATAGATAGATAGATGGATAGTTTAGAGAGACAGATAGATAGTTTAGAGAGACAGATAGATTTATATGCTTATTATATGATATAGAATATCTCGCTTCATAATTGGTCTATTTTCGATCCGAAAAACACGTATGGAATATCGGACTAATATTAGGGGAACAGCAGCCTTTTAAAGTATATACAACCCCCCTCCCTGCCTAAGCTGATGCTGATGCTGGTAGCAGTCAGCGAGTCACCCGTGGAAGCTGTCGAGTCACCCGTATCACTCGTCGACTTACCCCCAGTACCCCTCAACAAGCCGTCGGGTTTACTATGGCTAAAATTAGGCACGGATAACTCGCTGACTTCCACGGGTAATCCGCTGACTTCCACGGGTAATCCGCCGATTTCCACAGGTAATCTGCCGACTTGTGACGGTTGTTGGACACCCGGGAGTCTGCCACGGGTATGCCATGCAAGCATGGCACACCCGGCTGCCGGCTCCGAAACTCCCGGCTTGGCCAGGAGTCCCAGGGGTGACTCGACAGGTATCGCCGGGTATCGCCGGGTAGCTATCAGCTTTGAACGGTAGTGCAGTGCGTAACCGTTATATAATACTATGGGTTCACTATGGCAAAACCGGCTATGTGAGATGGGGGCTTTAGGGTTAGGGTTATTCAGGGTTAGGGTTAGTCAGGGTTTGGGTTCAGGGTTAGGGTTAACCCTGACAGGTGTAGCCATGAATGAAATCCTTTGGCTGCAGTCAGGACCAAAATGTGTAAATAGTTGAAGCATTGTATTTTGAAAGGTGTCCTCATTAGGACATTCTGTATGATGGCCACCTCACTTAAGTCTTATGAAACTAATCATTTAACACTGCGGAGAATGGGGTAAGTTGACTCAGGGGTACGTTGAGGCACCCCTTGTTACAGGCAACTCACAAATGATATCAATGAGGTGGTGACCTGTACTGAATCTTCACTCTCTAAGATTTCTTTGTGACGTAGTATGGAAATGATTTCACTTATCTGGTCAAGTTTTTGTCTGCAATTTTTTTCTGTGATACAAATATTTAATTCAGTTTGCACCCTTGAAGCAAAAGGTGGCTCAAGTTACCTCTTTCTCCCCAAATAATTAGGACACAGCACCATCATTAAGAGCGAATAAAGGGTAAATAATGACCGAAGCAAGTTCTCAATTGCTATAATTTACTCACCACAGCTTTTTCCTATTTTTCCACAGGTGTTTACCATCATGCTGAACATGGTGGACTTTTCCTCTATCAAGGCAACCGGAAGTGACTCCAGCATCCTCCTTCTACACGTGGTCTTCGTCATGATCGTTGTTATTCTTCTTCTCAATTTTCTCATCGCGCTCTTTTCCAACACTGTGGGTTATGTCTACGAGAACGAACGAGTTATTGTCACCATTCAGGTAAATTTGCTTTGGTTGCCACATGCAAGATTATAGCAGATTGGAAATTAAACTCCAGATGACGTCAGGTGAACCCATAAATCACATTGGTTAAGGCAGGCCCTCAGCCAATGAGAGTCTTAGATTACCATGACATCATTTAGAGTTAGTTTGCAAGTTGATGAAATCGGCTCCAAGGATATATATATATTTTTTTTTATAAAGTCACAAGGTCAGCCGTATAGAAATGCAACAGAAGTTAATATTCAGTTTAATGTTATGTCAGGTTACATTAAATACAATTGTTCAAATGCAGACAATCATATGTCCAAAATTAGTGAATCATCATTGCCTGTATTCACTAGATGGCTTTTACTATCATACATTATCAATACACAATATATTGTTGAGCAACCAAATATTGACATTGAAACATAGCAGTGCAATTTTAGAAATTTGCATCAATCTTAAATATGTATTACCATTACTGCCATGTAACTAATACGAACAACCCGATTTTAAATCGCAGAAACTGTCAGTCATTTGGATGGCGGAGGAGCGGGTGGAACTATTTTTCAACCGACTTTATTCGAGGATGAAGAGGCGCTACTTTCCCATTGACTCCAACAAAATCTGCATCAGGAGTGTCAAGATCCGACTGGGACATAATTTGGATCGTGAATAAAATGTTGGGCTGTACTGATCGCATAACTTTAAACAGTGTAAATAAAATAAAAAATCCAAAGAGGAATAGTTCTGGGGTGTTGCCAAGAATGTTGCTATAATTGCCTAAAGTGTATATTGTACATCTATAGGTATATAATCTGCTCTGGAAGGGTAAAATAAGTCACTGTAACACAGGTTATTGGTATCAAAAGTAATAAAAGACTGGTATACAAGCATCTGTTTGTTTTCTACTTTAATTTTAATACTCCACTCATGGAATAAATGTGCTATATCCACTAATTGGACATGTCACTTTCTCAATAAAACACTACAATGCCATTCGATGCCAAACGAGGACTTGCTCCATTCCTTCCAAATGAACATATGGGATTTACTAGCTTAGAATATCAATTTTTCAAGCTTTCGTCATACCACCAACATGTATAAGAGCAATGAAGTAAAGAAATAATTTGGATATACTTTTGATACTGTAAGTTGAACTTCACACTAATGTCAATAAAAAATGTCAAAATATTGAAAGAGGTGCCTCGGCCTAGTGGTCAAGGTGCTCGCATGCAAAGTGTAAGACTGTAGGTTCGGACCCCAGCAAAGGCAGGGAGGAACTGAGCAGGTACTCTGTTACTCTTTGCTCCACTCCATCCAGGTGTGAAGGGTACTTGGCTACCGGCAGAGATGGCAATTGTGAGTGCTTGACCCATGAAGCGTCATAATTGGCTGCATGCTAACTCCCCTGGGAGTTGCATTGAGAAAGGCTCAAGCTTGAACAGGCCTGCCAATGGTGTAATTGTTATAGTCGGTTGAGCTCATCCGCGAGGATAACGGACTCTAAACCCAGACATTTACATTGCATTTATATCATATTAATCACAGATGTGATCCACCAGAAATAGACTGTTTTCTTCATAAGGCAAAGTGTGTTTCTATTAATATTTTCATTTAGTATGTTGACATATGTCTAACTTAATACCTAAAATTTCTTTTTTCTCTTTACTTATATATGATAAAGCTTTGACAATTTAAGTAAAAAGTGGCAATTTATCACCAATGGCGGCTCACTATAAACGTCACAATATGAATATATAGCTGACAGCGGCGTGTGGTCAGTCAGAGTTTCTCGGGCTAGGCTTAGTGCTGCTTAACATTGCATAATCAATTTATTACAAAGGGAATTGCTAAACGTTAAATACACAATGCACTGGAACATGAGAGAGGCAAATGAAGTGCAATCTATAAGCTCTGATAATTAGTCTGACACTGTGTGCTGCATCAGCTTAACATGCATTATCCCAGAGCTCTCTATCAGGGCAAGATTATAATAAAACCCCTAGCCAAACATTAAAGTTTGAATTCCCAGAGGCCATGATTTTATAATACAAAATAATGAAATATTAAATCTATAATACAAAACAATGACTCTACAACATAAAATCCTTATGTCATGTATATATATATGCTCATTGAGAGGTAGGCAGAAGTAACTATGAGATCACATGCTTCCAGTTTAAAAATGGCTGTACTAAAAATGGCTAAAACTAGAATACATACAAAATTGGGTGGGTGAACTTTACAACATGATGCATCACAATATGGTGTATTGCAAATATGAATTAAATTAAAATTGCAAATTTAACTGTATAATTTAGTGATCTTCCGTTGAGCATTTCAGTGCTAGAGTAAAGTTTGGATTTACTTTTGTCAATTCAGTCACTGGTACTTTGGTAGCATGACCAATCCTGCTCAGGTGTTGGCCTATGTTGGCAAGGTATTTTACCGTTTTGTGCTTGCAGTTTAGTATTGAGTGCACAAGCTTTATTATTCTTTTATGTATAAACTGGTCTATTTTCATGAGATGAGGCAGGTACCTAGTGCGTGTTTGTGCAGGTAATGACTCTCCTTGCATACCTGTTTCACATTGTGTAAAATGCCTTTGTTTATTACTTTAAAGTAAGTAGTTATGTTTAAGTATTTTTTTTAGTGAGGAAAAATAAAGACAGCAGAAAAGACAACTGACAGAACACAACATACAGAGACCAATAAATTCGGAAATCCAAAGAGAAAATTTACCTTTGCATTGAGAGCAAGGACCATTCGATGGCTGGGAACCTTCTGGACAGGCACAGACACAAGATCCCTCTTTAAGGTTGCTCAATCTCGGCAGACCTCTTTCAGGCATTCGTTGATATCTGCAAAATGAAACAGTGTATATCAATTTCATCCCTTTTAAAATTAAACGAAACCGGGTCTAGCAGCCTAAATATGTGTTCTTTATGAATTCAACAAATTTGTACCAATTGGTTCAATTAATAAAACATGAGAAGATCCAATAATCTTTTCTTATTTATCATTTCAACATTTTGAAAAATATAGCACTGATAGTCTGATACTCGAACAAGCCAACAATTCACACTAGTTTTCGTAATCGGGAAATAAATATAATTTCTAAAGAAATCGTAAACTCACATTAGTATTTACTTCAACCAAATATTCTGCATGTACAACTGAATGTGATGTGTGAACCTTATATTTCCTGTGTCAGATGAATGTGTAGTTGTTGTTATTTTGTTTGCAACGACCAAACCAATCTAGTAGCTACAGTTCGGAAACAATGAACTCTAGCTACAAAATAAGCCAAGAATCAAAATCCATTCATTATATATACTACTCTAAAAATAGATTTAACCTTTGTATTGACAAAAACTTTACTATCAGACCCAAACTCTTGTATGGCAGAGAGCCATATGTTCATTTTCTCACTCAATACATTCACAACAACAATGCTGTACAATGCCATAACTTGGGTGTTCCCGAAATTTATCAAAATTCACAAATGGTTCGAGACAATCTGTTACAGATAGCAGCAGCCCACAAGTGATAAAATGTGAATGAACCACACCTATCTCACTATAAAACTGAAGCAAATCATTGTTGCTGCACAAACATCACCAACAACCAGTCAACAACGGACTGCAATAGAAACAGCAACAGTGACAGCAAAAGTAATAGCAAAAGTAACAGCAGGAATGGGCAAGTTGATCCTAGCAGCAATCGCTATAGTAATAATCCTGGTCCTTGAAATCGAATCCAGGGCTGTGCAACGGAACAGAAGATTCATCGAAAACGACATCATTCTGAAGAACACCACCACTTTAACCAATGTAACCAGCACTCCCAACTACACCACATCGTTTCCAAATGCCACCAGCGGTCTGAATTATACCACCACCTTTCCAAATGTGACCAGCACTCCAAACTACACAACTGCATTTCCAAATGTGACCAGCACTCCAAACTACACAACTGCGTTTCCAAATGTGACCAGCACTCCAAACTACACAACTGCATTTCCAAATGTGACCAGCACTCCAAACTACACAACTGCATTTCCAAATGTGACCAGCACTCCAAACTACACAACTGCATTTCCAAATGTGACCAGCACTCCAAACTACACAACTGCGTTTCCAAATGTGACCAGCACTCCAAACTACACAACTGCGTTTCCAAATGTGACCAGCACTCCAAACTACACAACTGCATTTCCAAATGTGACCAGCACTCCAAACTACACAACTGCGTTTCCAAATGTGACCAGCACTCCAAACTACACAACTGCATTTCCAAATGTGACCAGCACTCCAAACAACACAGCTGCAATTCTAAATGTGACCTGTACACCAAACTACTCAACTGCGTTTCCAAATGTGACCAGCACTCCAAACTACACAACTGTGTTTCCAGATGTGACCAGCACTCCAAACTACACAACTGCGTTTCCAAATGTGACCAGCACTCCAAACTACACAACTGCATTTCCAAATGTGACCAGCACTCCAAACTACACAACTGCGTTTCCAAATGTGACCAGCACTCCAAACTACACAACTGCATTTCCAAATGTGACCAGCACTCCAAACTACACAACTGCATTTCCAAATGTGACCAGCACTCCAAACAACACAGCTGCAATTCTAAGTGTGACCAGTACACCAAACTACTCAACTGCGTTTCCAAATGTGACCAGCACTCCAAACTACACAACTGCGTTTCCAAATGTGACCAGCACTCCAAACTACACAACTGCATTTCCAAATGTGACCAGCACTCCAAACTACACAACTGCGTTTCCAAATGTGACCAGCACTCCAAACTACACAACTGCATTTCCAAATGTGACCAGCACTCCAAACTACACAACTGCATTTCCAAATGTGACCAGCACTCCAAACAACACAGCTGCAATTCTAAGTGTGGCCAGTACACCAAACTACTCAACTGCGTTTCCAAATGTGACCAGCACTCCAAACTACACAACTGCGTTTCCAAATGTGACCAGCACTCCAAACTACACAACTGCATTTTCAAATGTGACCAGCACTCCAAACTACACAACTGCATTTCCAAATGTGACCAGCACTCCAAACTACACAACTGCGTTTCCAAATGTGACGAGCACTCCAAACTACACAACTGCGTTTCCAAATGTGACCAGCACTCCAAACAACACAGCTGCAATTCTAAATGTGACCAGTACACCAAACTACTCAACTGCATTTCCAAATGTGACCAGCACTCCAAACTACACAACTGCATTTCAAAATGTGACCAGCACTCCAAACTACACAACTGCGTTTCCAAATGTGACCAGCACTCCAAACTACACAACTGCGTTTCCAAATGTGACGAGCACTCCAAACTACACAACTGCGTTTCCAAATGTGACCAGCACTCCAAACAACACAGCTGCAATTCTAAATGTGACCAGTACACCAAACTACTCAACTGCATTTCCAAATGTGACCAGCACTCCAAACTACACAACTGCATTTCCAAATGTGACCAGCACTCCAAACTACACAACTGCGTTTCCAAATGTGACGAGCATTCCTAACTACACCACAGTGTTTCCAAATGTGACGAGCACTCCTAACTACACCACAGTGTTTCCAAATGTGACCAGCACTCCAAACTACACTTCAGTGTTTCCAAATGTTACCAGCACTCCAAACTACACCACAGTGTTTCCAAATGTGAGGAGCACTCCTAACTACACCACAGTGTTTCCAAATGTGACCAGCACTCCAAACCACACCACAGTGTTTCCAAATGTGACGAGCACTCCTAACTACACCACAGTGTTTCCAAATGTGACGAGCACTCCTAACTACACCACAGTGTTTCCAAATGTGACCAGCACTCCAAACTACACCACAGTGTTTCCAAATGTGACCAGCACTCCAAACCACACCACAGAGTTTCCAAATGTGACGAGCACTCCTAACTACACCACAGTGTTTCCAAATGTGACCAGCACTCCAAACTACACCACAGTGTTTCCAAATGTGATGAGCACTTCAAAATACACCACAGTGTTTCCAAATGTGACGAGCACTCCTAACTACACCACAGTGTTTCCAAATGTGACGAGCACTCATAACTACACCACAGTGTTTCCAAATGTGACTAGTGCTCCAAATAACTCAATGCCAGTTGTGACCCGAGCACCCAATGAAGATCAAGCAGCTTCATATTTGAAAGTGGCTGGGTAAGATTGCTTGCAGTTATTCACTCTAACATTAGCATCTATTTACTTATTAGATGTATCACATGCCAACTAATCGCTCTGAATGATTCTCTTTCTAGGAAAGATATTACAATAAGGAGTGATGTGGAAAACACTAGAGGTCTTCACTGAGCAACACCTGCTGGTCCCATTAAACTTGTGCTGTGGAGAAAGAACCAAGAAAAATTTGCTGTTTGCTTCGGATCACAGCTTGCAGAAGACTTGAGTATTGTAACAAACAATGTTATCAACAAAATTGCAAAAAATGAAGGTAAGAAAATATTGAATCATCACATGTAGTTAAAATCTACCAGAAATAGAAACATTTAAGCATCAAAATCTAACAATATGCATATAGAAATAGAGCGCGTTCATCTTGTCATGCTTTTACGTATCATCTACCACTTTTTTTTTACACTTTGTAAATTATATATATTATATTAAATATAATTGCTAATGTGAAACATCACTTAATTCTCATGTTCTGACAAAGTCTCAAAACCTGTACAAGTTTGTGTAGAAGCATTCCTCCACTAAATTGGGCTTAAATATTGCAAATAGTGGAATAGAAAACTATGAATCATATCAAGTACACCATTTATGTGTGTGATTAAAGATTATATATATATATATATATATATATAAGCAACAATAAACTAAATTTAGTTCCTTCCAATTTCAGGAAATCTAGATTGTGTCAGGTCATCAAACGGCTTCATAAATGCCAAACTGGCTCCCAAACGTTTTCTGACTGAGGTTACTATCGACTGGTATGTTATCAACACGAGCCAGTGAAATCCGTCCCATCTGAACCCATTGTCTTTCAACGATAATAAATAAAGGGCAAATGAACTGCATAGAGATTTGTGATTGTTCTTTATGTGATGGTGAACATAAAAACCACAGATAAGCAACCAGACATACCAACAATTTAAAGCTACCCGCTGTGAGACATGAATTTGCCAGACACTGTATATCCTATAACTGTCCTAAAACATGAACAATATGACAAATATTTTCAAAGAAAATAAAACACAAATAGTTTCCATGGTTTTAAATCCTATGTCAAAAAGACGACAGTTAAGGCTTATATTGAGGAATGCAATATACCAAATTGTTACTCATGCAAATTTAATAGGCCTACAAATAAAAATTACTTGTCATAATCTTCTACATTTACACAATTTAATTTGATTAAAAAAATTCCCACATTACATTTAATACATTCGAAACTGTACCCTTCCCTAAAGCAGCATGTCATTAAGCCTTTGGGAAGAGTGGCTTTATTCAATTAACAAAAAATAAATAAAACATAGCCTCACCGCAATATTTACACCAGCTAACCAAATCTATCTATTCCAAATTTATCAATTCCATGATAGTACAGTACACATCTTAATAGTAGCTCGGGGTGGGGGTCTAGCTCAGTGGTAGCGTGCTGGGCTTCCAACCACTGGGTCCCGGGTTCAATTCCCAGTCGAGCCTAAGTTGGATGTCTGTTTTATCCTTCATCTCCTTGCATAGTCCCTGCCTGTCCTATTTAGCCTATTTAGCCTATCAGGTGCAGAAATACAGGACGTAAAGCCCTAATCCACCAAACCACATCTTAAAAGTGGCTCAGCTACTCTGATCCAGACCATTATATTGATATGCAATGCTAACTGATGCCAAACTAACCCAGCAATTCAAATCCATCCCCTGGAATCAAGAACTAAAAAATCCTATTAAAAGCAACAATTGGCCAACTGTAATGTCTGCACAGTACAACTCTCTAAAAGTGGCTCATTAGTGTGAGCTATACTTAGCTAGACCACTATATGTATCCTGGGCATTCAGCTGCTAAACTTATGCAGCTACCCTGTACAATTGAGAACTGCGAAAATCCTATGATCTAATTGGACCAAGAAAAAAATTATCAATAGAGTCTTTTCACTGAGCAGCCCTGAATTCAGAAGGACATATTATTATCTTATTACTCTTTTTGCTTTTCAGACGTATTAGATCATAAATAACTTATTCTGTAAATATAATCTTCTCAGGGAAAAAGTGGAAATTAATTGAATGATAAGATCAAATATACATTAAAATGCACTAAAAATACAACTGCTAGGATGCACTTTGCTGCAACCAATCACAATCAAGAGCGGGAACTTTTCAGCCAATAGAATTGCAGTATTCTGTCGAAGCCACCTGGTGGAAATATTACGAACCTTCGGTGAAAATCCACTATTCCCAATCCTGGGAAGGGGGAGGATTCTGGAGCCATCACAACCATACAATGGAAATAGTTCAGCAGATTTGAAAATGGAGTTGTATGAGGGGCCATTAGTTTCTGTACTCCCTCTACATTACTCTATATTTAATTACTCTACATGGCTAAATGTGCCTCTTGTGTTTTCCATGAGAAGGATAAATGCATGGAAAACGCATGGTTTTTAGCTAATTATGATAAGGAAAAAACCATGCGTTTATCCTTCTCAAGGAAAACGCACGTAGCACAATTGGCCATGTAGTTCCTAGGAAAATTTTACAGCCAACTATCTGTATGAGGGACAGCGTTGTGGTGGTCTTAATAATGGGGTTTTTGCAACACATGTATATATGAGGTCCTTCCAACAACAACAGCTGCAACTATTTCAATGCAACATCATAGATTTGCTCACTTGAGGTATTTTTACTGTATTTAAGTGATGAAGGTCACCCTATGGGTGGAATCAGAGGGTCACAGTAGTAGCAGTAGTAGCAGTAGTAGTAGCAGTAGCAGTAGTAGTAGCAGTAGTAGTAGTGGATATTCTATTGACAACATATAAAGGACAAACACCTATTTGTATCTGCATTAAAACTTAGAACAGTATCATTAATTTAATTAACTATATTTGCATTTTGCTTTGCTTTAACAGTTCAATACCTTAACTTTTGATTTATAAATTGTAAAAAGCCCTTACAGTGGTAATGAATTTTTGGCTTTACATATGAAATTCCACTGCATCGAGGAAGAAATGTAATTTGATAATGACTTATACATGGCCAAATGTGCCACGTGGGTTTTCCATGCGTTTGGATAACCGCATGGAAAACGCATGGTTTTTGCCTGGTTATAATTAGCTAAATACCATGCATTTTCCATGCGTTTATCTTTCTCATGGAAAACGCACGTTTTTTGTACCCCAACTTTACATACAAAAAACCTTCTGTATCAAATTACTTAAATTTTCCTTTCCTTCCAATTTGTTTTTTCTGTCATCATGAAACTACAGAAATTACAATGAAAAGTATGTCAAACAGGAATTTAATCATTGCATGAAGCTCAAGAAGTTTCACCAATTTCTGAGAAAAAAAGGGCAATTATTTTGGAACCCTATTAAACAATAATGATGACAAAATAACAGGTTCACCTACAGAAACAATAATGTTTGTTTTGTGTGTTTCATGGTCATTAATGCATGAATAACTGCTATGCAGGGCATACGTTTGGAAGAGCTCTACAGTTGTTAGCAATTAGTGTTCACAGTTTGATGTCAACTGTTGCTGTAATCAACTCCCGTGACCCAAATTAGTTATTGCCGTTCTTGAGGACCAGGATGGTGTCATGAACTTCAAATGACTTGGATAAATTTTCTGGTCGTGAATAAGTGATTCTCCAGTCGTTCAAAGGAACTTCTTATATTTCACAAGGTATGCAAATTACTGTACAATCCATTGAGTAAATTAACATTTATATTTACTTGAGTTTTTCCAATTTGCCAGCTTGCAAACCATGATTCATGAATATTGTCATCCAGTAAGCACATTGCGATATTATTGACTATTCATACTATTAGTTATTTGACAATTATGACACTATCGATCTTGTTTCCACTAGGAACACATTGTTGTTAAGTCAATAGGCCTCCTATGGCTAAGACATATATCGTGCTATCCCGGATCAATCAATCAATCAATCAATCAATCAATCTATCTATCTATATATCTATATCTGTCTATATATCTATCTATCTATCTATCTATCTATCTATCTATCTATCTATCTATCTATCTTAATTTCAGTTCTTGGGTTTTGAAAGTAATTTGGCACCAGAGGGCAACATGGGCAAATCTCACAGCAAATCGGACCTAAGGCAACGCGCATCGGAATTCTTCAGATCTAAAAGGGTGTGCATATTTACAAGAGGATGTGGGTCTAGTACTCTGTCCATATTATATGCAGTCTGTCTATCTTTAACCCTATGAAACATATAATCACGAAAGTTTGATGTGGTGACGTCTGATAAGTCATCAAAATGTATCAGAAGTCACTCAGTTTGTATGAACCTATTAATTCATATTTTTATGTTGGACCACTCCAATCCACGATAGATAAATAAAGTTTGAATTCATAATTCTGTTGGATGTTTATATATTAAAGAAACGAAAGAACCAAGAGGAAGCCAGTCCAAGTCCTTACGAGCCAGAGCTGTACATGACATGTGACAGATCAGGTATTGTTAGCAACATCATTTATAAATGCAAGTTGGCCTAAGAGGAAAGCTCAGTAATTACTGTATTCCATATTAATTTGCTGAGACAAGTCTTAAAGTGTGCCCAACCCACGCCTGATTAAACAAAATGAAACTGCCTAATTTTTATTAATTTGTCACCCTAATATAATTTTGTCAAATTATCTGAAGTTTTTATATTTCAGAAAACTCTGATTATGAAACTCCTGTTCTTCCTGGAAACCGTTTCTATGAAATGCAAAGGGAAGTGCACAATGCCGAAGAAGAAGAAGAAGCTGTGTATGAAGTTCCGGAGTCCGTGATATCAAGGGAGGGAGCCGAAATGAGGAGGTCGCTCCCTCTACTTACAGGTAAGTCAGTCCCGTGAAGTAAGTCAGTCCCGGGAAGTAAGTCAGTCCTGTTAAGTAAGTCAGTCCCGCGATGTAAGTCAGTCCCGGGAAGTAAGTCAGTCCCGTTAAGTAAGTCAGTCCCGTGATGTAAGTCAGTCCCGGGAAGTAAGTCAGTCCCGTGTGGTAAGTCAGTCCCACGAAGTAAGTCAGTCCCGCAAAGTAAGTGGTTCAGTGGTTAAGGCATAAACTGGCTCCCATTTGGGTCCTGGGTTTTCTTCTCTCGACTGACTGTGCAATTGTTAAAGATCAGCCACAATCTCGTTCTCATAATTTAAGATGCTAAATGAGCTGTAAATATTAATTGATATTTGAGGGAATCGAATGTTCCTCGTACGGTTAAATGTGTTGTATGGAATTGAGTCATTGTCAGCTCGTCTTTATGTCTGTCGGCCACAATCTAATTGTCCTAATGACCCGCATTATAAATAAACCTGCTTAACGAAGCAAATCATGAGGGAAATGCCACCATTGTAGATATATCTACCTATGGACACTCAATTCATTACCTGCAGCTAAAACGCTAGACTTTAAGTTTTGATTTGCGTTTTTCTCTAGGCATCTCCAGCGATCGTCCAGGAAGGAATCCATATGACACCCCTTTCGAAAACTTCATGGTAAGTTGTTCCTTGTATTTCATGTTGACTGGCTGACTGACTGCCTGACACGCTGGCTGACTGACTGGCTGGATGACTGACTGCCTGACTGCCTGACTGCCTGACTGCCTGACTGCCTGACTAACTGATTAACTGACTGACTGACTGACGTGCTGACGTGCTGACTGACTGACTGACTGACTGACTAGCTTTCGGACTGACTGACTGGCTGGGTGACTGACTGACTGACTGACGCGCTGGCTGGGTGACTAACTGACTGGCTGGCTGGCTGACTGACTGACTGACTACTGCATAACTGGCTGTCTAGCTCACTGACTGGCTGGCTGACGCACTGGCTGCCTGACTGACTGCCTGACTGCCTGACTGACTGACTGACTGACTGACTAGTTTTCGGACTGACTGACTGACTACTGCATACCTGGCTGTCTAGCTCACTGACTGTCTGGCTGATGCGCTAGCTGACTGGCTTGCTGGCTGGCTGGCTGGCTGGCTGACTGACTGACTGACTGACTGGCTGCTACCTCTGTTATGAGGGCACAAAGTACGTGGCAACCAAGTAAATCATTAGTTGGGCTTTGGATAAACTGTCCAATTCATCCACTTGAGGTTGAACAATCTTAATAAAATTCAGCCTTATTTCGAATCTCCCCAGTGGCAAATTGCACAAGAAATGGAACGCAGAAGAGGCGGCATAGGCTCACGTGAGTATATCGTTGTGCAATATTACATAATCTGGTCTCATTGGGTTTTTTCTGTCTTTATATGTAGTATTTCCTTATTTTCAGCTTCCGTGTTTGTCAGATCTGTAAGTACACGTTTTAGGAATTGAATTTAAAATGTTTTATTCATATGTCGTGTTTGTCAAATCTATAAAATCTCATCTTATCTTATCTTATCTTATCTCTGATCTCTTATCTTATCTCTGATCTCTTATCTCTTATCTTATCTCAGACCAGCTGGTGGGACGTCACAAGAGCTCACCGGGCAGCCATGAGAAGACGAGGGCGTACGTATACAACTCATTTGCATAATTACTTTCTCACTTAAGTATTTCACCGATCTTACGTATATATACTTTCCTAACATGCCTAGACTTTGGTTACTAAACTATTATACTTATCCCCACACATGACCTACAATTCACTGGATAAACTTACAAGCACTGAATTAATTTTATCATGTATTTACTTAATTGCCTTTTTTGATTAAATATCCCTTTTACTTTCTTTCATCTCATTGCCATGGTGGTCCCTGCCTGTCTTAATTAGCCCAATAGGTACAGGATGTTAAGCCTTAATCCATACCCCCCCCCCCCAGATTCAGAACTAAAGATTAAAATACAAATCTTTGATATTTGATATTGATATATTCCTTTCTTTAATATTTGATATTGATGTATTCATTTCTTTAATATTTGATATTGATGTATTCCTTTCTTTAATATTTGATATTGATGCATTCATTTCTTTAATATTTGATATTGATGTATTCATTTCTTTAATATTTGATATTGATGTATTCATTTCTTTAATATTTGATATTGATGTATTCATTTCTTAAATATTTGATATTGATGTTTTCATTTCTTTAATATTTGATATTGATGTATTCCTTTCTTTAATATTTGATATTGATGTATTCCTTTCTTTAATATTTGATATTGATGTATTCATTTCTTTAATATTTGATATTGATGTATTCATTTCTTTAATATTTGATATTGATTTTTTCATTTCCTTAATATTTGATATTGATGTATTAATTTTTAATATTTGATATTGATGTATTAATTTCTTTAATATTTGATATTGATGTATTCCTTTCTTAAATATTTGATATTGATGTTTTCATTTCTTTAATATTTGATATTGATGTATTACTTTCTTTAATATTTGATATTGATGTATTCCTTTCTTTAATATTTGATATTGATGTATTCATTTCTTTAATATTTGATATTGATGTATTCATTTCTTTAATATTTGATATTGATGTATTCATTTCTTTAATATTTGATATTGATGTATTCATTTCTTAAATATTTGATATTGATGTTTTCATTTCTTTAATATTTGATATTGATGTATCAATTTTTAATATTTGATATTGATGTATTAATTTCTTTAATATTTGATATTGATGTATTCCTTTCTTAAATATTTGATATTGATGTTTTCATTTCTTTAATATTTGATATTGATGTATTACTTTCTTTAATATTTGATATTGATGTATTAATTTCTTTAATATTTGATATTGATGTATTCCTTTCTCTCTCATCCGCAGTGTTCCCCAGTGTGTCCTCAGACGAGCTTCACATGCTCAAGGGTCTGTCCATAGAGACGATTGACCAACTGCCCACTTTCACCTACGACCTCAAGGACCAACATGAACCGGAAACGTGTGGTATCTGCGTTTCCTCTTATGAACCGGGTCAGACACTGCGCATGCTCACTTGCTTCCACAAATTCCACAAGGAATGCATTGACCAGTGGTTTAAGGTCAGTTTACCCCACAACTATAGGTCATAATTGATATAATATTATTTATTTAAAATCTTGAAACTTTTGTTTTGGTTTCAAAGGCTAATGAATTATTTTCTTACTATATTTCATTGTGTTTGATTCGATATTTGATTTATTGTATAACTGTAAATATGTATAATCTATTCAATTGGACTTTAATTGCATTTCATTTCCATTCACCAGGTTATATATATAATATATATATATATATATATTTATTGTCCTTGTACCACAGGTAGAGATAATGATGAGATGATTAAAATGTGAAATTGAAAATCTCTTGAGGGTGGGGTATTTATATGCTTTAATATAAAGCAATGGCAGTTTAATGTGAATTTATCTTTTCATTTTTAAATTAACGAAACTTAAGTGCTACTGATTTATTGTTTATAATTTTTTTGTTTCTCCAGAAAAGTGCGAACTGTCCAGTATGTCGAATCAACGTTGCAGTGTCATCATAGTTGCCTTTGAATATTTGTTTATATTCGTTAACAAGCATTGAATAAATTATTGCATGCAATCAAAATATTCCTTTCTCTGTGTGAACTATAACACCAGATGTCTCTTCAATTAAAAGACGCAACAGCGCCCCTGCTGTGCGACAGTGGAACCACATCCCCGGCCTATAACCCGTTTGTGGTGCCCTTCTCTTGCCTTAATAAGACACCGATAGCCATGATTAGAGCTAAGTATTTTTGGTGGAGGGGTTTGAAAGGCATAACACGTTGTATCCCATAATAATCATCATACACACATGCCACAAAAAAGACAAAAATTTAAATGATTCTGGACTTGCAGAAATTCCTGATGTAGTAGGGTTATTTATTCATAATCTATTACCCATATATTTTGTCTTCAAGGAATGGATGGATGTAAGGAGAGGATGTTGTGAGTGGAATTTGAGGCATCAAACTGTAGACTGCCCTTTAAGGTTATGCAAGTGACCATTGGTCAGTTTTTCCGTAAGATAGGACTGGTCAAATGTCCCTCTTGGTCAGACCTAGCCTCCAACTGCTGAATACGTGATCCGCTTCATTATGAGAACTCAATTATACTCTCAGTATAGGGTGTTTGTACATCAGCTAGGGTAATCCTTGCTGATATGCTTTTTTCATAATTTAAGCAAATTTCTTTCTTTTTAACCATTTTGTTAAACTTCTTATCTTTTTTAATTTTTTATTATCAAGCGCCTTTGAGCATGTTTTATTATGAAAGAGGTGTTATATAAGTGTGGTATAATAACTAATAATATCAGTTCATACACGGTAGACCTTTTGACGTATAGGCCTTTCTCGACTTCTAAGGTATTAAATCCTTTATACGGTTACCTATTGTGAGTAGAATTGTTATTTCGATAACTTGCCGTGGGCTAAGTGTGTCATAATCATGTACCTAGCAAGGTTAGTTCAGTTAATAATCCCTAGGACTAACCAGTTTAGTAAATAGTCCCAAGGCAGCAAGGCTGTTAGGTATATATTCCCTAAAGCTGATTAGTTCATTGAATAATCACTAGAAGGAAGGTTAACACACAGCGCAGTATGTACCCTCAAGTAGACCAGAATCGCTACAGTTAGACCTTGGAAATAAATATAAATAGGATCAAGTAAATAAAGAGAATCAGAAGGGAAAAGGAGAGACAGAGAGCACAACAGAGCAGATAGCCCAGACAGATAGGCAGATGGGCAAGAAGAGTGGTCAAACACTATGAATTGATGATGTGATGCAAGAAAGACTCATACTGGTTCTGGTGTTTCCTTATTCTATGACACTTCAAGGGTCACGGCCTGACTTCCAGGTGGTCAACAGGTCCACCCGGACCTCATCACAAGAGGCGAGCAACAACCCCTTTTTCTAGTCTATGTGAACAAATAGCGTAGAAAGCTAAATACATTATAGCACTGAATAATTGCAACACTGTCCATAGCCAGCTTCCAATTTACATCTGCTGGTCTGAGTGGTAGAAAGAATTACTGACAGTTTGTCCATGCAACTGCAGGTGGTAGCGTGCTGGGCTTGCAACCACTGGGTCCCGGGTTCGATTCCTGGTGGAGCCTAAGTTGGATGGCTGTTTCATCCTTCATCTCACTGCCATGGTCCCTGCCTGTCCTAATTAGCCCAACAGGTGCAGAAATACAGGATGTAAAGCCCTACTCCACCCACCATATCCATGCAACTGCAGCATTGAGAAAGCAGGCTCGAACTCACAACCTCCCAGCTTGCAGTCGAACACATTGTCCATTAAACCATGGCATATCTTTAACTTTATATATTTTGGGAATAGTTCTCTTATCTTGTGTCAGTGCTACTGGTCTGAAGCAGATGTAATGATGAGATGATAAGGCTTAGATGCCACGCCATGTCACACATTTATCCCATGAGTCGATTACTCTTTATTAGATAATAATTCACAGATCGAAATTCTGCCTCCATGTATTACTAAAGCATAGCTTACAGGACACGACCAGCTGCTATAGGCAGATGTGGTGATGAGATGATAACGCCTGGGATCTGCCATTAGTCACACATTTCTCCTGGACCCTATCCATGTACATGCCAACATATGCGGGTGCATGGCAGCGCAAGTATTGAAATACTTTGCTTTCAACTGCAGGAATTCACAAGAAATGCTTCAATTGTTTATGATAAACCACCGGTATTTGCCATCATGACAGCACTTAGCAAGTTAACGTACTGTAATACCAATGATGGGGGCCAGTTTTAGTCGAAAACATCATGTAACACCTCAAAAATGGCAACATCATACAAAAAAAATTATTTTCCTCCGTATTCTAAGTGATAACTTACCTTATATATTTAACTAGGCAAAATAATAATCGTAAACTACCCATTGTGAGACATGAATTGCCAAACATTGCATATCAAACCAATATCCACTTATCTTCAATAACATGCCTAAGAATATTAAAGAAAAAATCTACACACATAGTGTCAATGGATACAAATCCTATATCAAGGTGACGACATTGCAGACGAACATAGAATGTGATCTACCAAATTGCTATTCATGTTCGGTTTCATGCTAACATCTACAATTTTCAAAATTACGCTGACTTTCTGCATCTACTATATTTCTACTTGATTTCTTTGTACATTTTGTTCCGTAATCACCCTCATCCCTACAGCGACATAAATTATGCCTTTGGGATGAGTCATCTACTCAATAAATAATAATAAACAATATTTATGGGTATTTACCACTTATTTTTTTGGCAATTCCTTGCCTTTTTGCTGGGAAATTGAACAATCTACACACATGATGGTGCTTTCTGATTGGCCGATATCTCCAATTAAGTGGCCTTACTGAACAATCTTTGTTAAAGAATTGAGTGTAATCAACGCAAACAAAGCTATTTCATATGCAATATCACTTTTGCTATTGCTATTATAGAGAGTTCCTTCGGGAACTTAATTAGTGTTCCCTTGATCCAAATATAATGTCCTTTGTATAAACCGTTGTGCATATATATGTTATTGGATAGAAATTAAGTATTCTATCTTTCTGTAAGCTACCAGGCAAATTTGTATTTAAGCAAACGAATTGCCATCAAGCTCAGGGTATTTCCTAATGTATTCAGTACATTCTAATTAGCCTTTGTAAATGACATTGCTGCCTCTTGAGATGAGAAGCCAGTTTAGGCAGTCAGGAGTCTTGGTATTACTTAAAGTATAATTGCTGTCATCACTGAGCAATGTTATATATGTTGGCAAACGCTTGTGGATAAAATACAGGATATCGGGAATGTCTCTGGTAGTACAATTTTAGAACTTCCCGTATACTAATGGGTTCCAGGAAACGAACCTCTGTAAGATATGGAACAGTATAGTGAACAATATATATGAGTATTTGGCCATCAGAACCCAGAAGGATGTATGATTTTGTTATTTTCTGGACACATTGATTCCTGTATAGTAAGCTATGGCTATTGACAATAAGCTGTCAATTCAGATCACACAAAACCCCGCATCCTGAAGATCTCACCAAGTATTTACCAAACAAATATAGGGGCTAACGTTTCGTGCTGCTATTGTATCCTGTGCATCAAGAGATTGGAGGCCCACACAAATTGTGTGTGATAAAAAATTGACAGTGAGTAATGAGATTTACTATTGTCGTGTAATTCAGTTAACTTCAAGGAAGTATAGAATTTTTACTGACAAAGGGACATTTTGGAACACCCTGTAATCCAGTCCAACTCAAGTTGTGTATTGAATTTTAGTCAGCTGATCCCCGTCTCAGGCAAACATAATGATGAGATGATAAGACTTGAAGTCCACACCTCGTTATCCGTTTACCTCGTGTGTGGCCCATTTCGTTTGCTTGTCCCAGCATAGACACCTATTATCATAATTATATATAACTAATAGGCTTCAAGTGCCAAATTTTAAACCCAGGACTCTCTAAAAAGCTTGCTAATACCCTAACCACTGGGCCTATCAGCTGCTGGACACTTCTATAACTACACCAAACCAAAGTGGTTAATACTACAATATACTTATGAAATGAATACTGAATTTAAATTCTCTATTGGACTATTTATGAATATGGAGAGCTGCTGTGGCCCAACCCATGAGATATAATAATAATTTTAGTTTTGGGATTTAATAGTGATTTCGCATGGCAGTTTTAAAGGTTTAGCGCAATATCAACATGCGAACACACTTAGTTCTCTGCGATAAAATTTGGAAGTGGGAAAGAACAAATAACAAAGGTATTAAGGGAGAAAATATTTACTTAATCAAATAATATATTGACACAAGAAAAGAAGTGTACAGCATTCTTTCCGTCAATCCTGATTGGAATATGCTGACATTTCTTTATATGGGGTCACTTTATTTTATCTTTTGATAAAACGTATCAACAAAACTTTATGGTGTAATTGGGGCCTTTGATTTGACACGAACATTCCTGTGTACATATATATGTGATTTGTTTTCTTTGTGGGCGTTAGGAGAACGACATTAAAACCAAGTTCAATAATTTCCGGAAGCCATTCTGTTAAGGCCATTCTGTTAAGGCCACTCAACTACGTAATAACATAATCTATCAGTTATGAGTACAAATACCAGCACTTCATATGACTTTCACTTTTGTAAAGTTATCTCACCACATAAAAGCGATAGTAAACACTTAGTGTATGAAATATTTGTAATATGTGCCTTGTATGATAAGGATATTGATAAGCAATAATAATCAGTGTAACTAGACGTTTTGGGGCCTTCAACTTTCTTCAAAAGGGTTCAATTGGAGCATTTGGTTTATTTTGAGATGACATATCAACATAATTTACTACCGTCAATGTTTACATTATGAATTTTACTTGAATGATTGAACATATATCTATCTGCAAGTCCATACTGAGGTTGTTTTATTTCAGTCAAGTAGTTGTTGATAATTAAGTATAGTCAAGTACAGTCAAGACGCCATAACTGGTTTTGAATTCCAGATCTTGGTAGCCTGTGAATTCTGGACTCCCATTGCTAATCCGAATTAAGTCTGCTGGTGTTAAGTCTGTAATCTGCTCTAAAATAGTTTCCTGGATGATTGTATTTGTTACACTAGGATGAAGTAGGTACAATGGCATTTATAAGTACATTCATGCCATGAAACTTCTGTCTCAAAAAGGCTCACGCTTGCAATTTAATTTGGCTTCGAACCCAAGCTTCAGGAACGATAGTTTAACCATTTGGACAATATAGGCCTATTCCTAGTGAATATCATTTTTCATCTTCAAGGCAGCATCAAAGTCAATAAAAGACAGGAGCAGTGAATTGTGGGAAGGCCATAGTGCAAGAATGTAAAAATGAAATTATGAGAAGTCTTAAATTACAATAATCAAATATTTTAATGTTAACATTGATTTAAGAGCTGTCGCACAAAAAATTCTTGTGCATTATCAAAAGTGCTTATAAACTAGAACGTGTGTTGCTTTTATGATTTCATTTTGCAATAACTTCTTCGTTGTCACCATGGTGACAATTCACAACTGATTCTCCTGTTTTTAGGAGAGTTCAAAAATTATGTCGTCTGCATTTAGGAAGGCATGAGTGTAAATAAATTAACACGAAACGGCCTAGGCACTAATGCCTTACATAATCAGAGGTTTTTGATCAAATTGATGGCCACACCAATCTGCTTTGAGTGGGCACTGAACACTATGGCCCAGCAGTGGATCAGAAATGGCTGCCAATATTCAGCTCATCATAAATTATCTCCCACACTCAGAAATGGCATTCGAACCATCCGAACGGCACGCAATGGCTTCATGACGTCATGCATTCGTTTTCTGACGTCACTAATTATGCGCAGCAACGTTCGTCACGTAAATTCGGCGCGATATTTCAGTGCCTACGCTTTCCTAAGCACGTTGGTGGAACATGGCGGCACAGGTCTTTTTTCTACTATTTTAAGTCCTCTGATTCTTCAATATTTTTCCTTCCACCCATTCAAGAGGGAGGGCACTTCGGTTAAATTCGCCAGCAAAGAAAACTAGCCTTTCACAAGAAAAAGATGTAGCTGGGAGGCTTCTCAATTTCAAAAAAAAAACTTAACTCTACGACACATTCGAAAATGCTGCCATATATCATGGTGGTGAATGTTGAAGAACACAATTTTAAAACATATTATTTTCGTACTTTACCTCTTAAGATATATATTAGGAGGCGGGGGCCTAGCTCAGAGGTAGCATTCTGGGCTTCCAACTGCTGGGTCCTGGATTCGATTCCGGTCGAGCCTAAGTTGGATGGCTGTTTCATCCTTCCTCTCATTGCCATAGTCCCTGCCTGTCCTAATTAGCCCATCAGGTGCAGAAATACAGGACGTAAAGCCCTACTCACACACACACACAACTTGAGATATACCCTGCAATGTATTGCAGTTTGTTATGTCGCTTTCAACAATATTAAAGTATGACAGGAAGTCAGACAGATTTTAAAATTGAATATTCCTTAAAGGCCTAATGCAAGATTGGACAGAATCTGAACTTTTGAATCAGTCAGAAACAATCCCATATGTGAGCGTATTGCTTCAGGAATGATAGTTTAACCATTGGGACAGTATAGGCCTATTCCTAGTGAATATCATTTTTCATCGTCAAGGCAGCATCAATTTTTGGCAATATTGACCGATTTTTCAAACATAAAACTCTGTTTCATGGCAATGTATGGGATGATAATTCTACTGCTGTGTAGCCTATATTGGTGTAACTATGACAACAGGGATATTAATGGTTATTAAAGTGACGATTGAGTATTAAGTGACTTATCATTCTGTGGGTATTAAGTCTAAATAAATAAAAGAGAGTGCCCCCCACCCCTTCCCTTGCACATGAGATAACCAGCGTAGCTGTCGTAGTTCATGATGCGTCCACCAGGGGGCTGGATGCCTGTCCTTAAAAGCACGAGGTTAAAGACAATCTCAAAAAAGGAGGATTCCTAGGCATTGTGTTTGGAAGTTTCTTGAGCATTTAACGCCAGCTTTTATCTGCTGAAACAACTCACAACATTTATTTCCTTGTTGCTTCATTTACATTACCAGGGGACTTCTGTTATTAGGCCATATAAAAGTAAGTCTCTTTCTATTTTACAACTTTTTGACAGTATTTTAAATTTAGAAAGTTTGAAAATCGCTACATCTTAATTCAACATGGCGAAAGAGATGGTTCAAAAGGCATGTTGTTGCTGAATCATGGTCATATGGAGGAGAGGAGATGAGATGAGATGAGATGAGAGGAGAGGAGAGGAGAGGAGAGGAGAGGAGAGGAGAGGAGAGGAGAGGAGAGGAGAGGAGAGGAGAGGAGAGGAGAGGAGAGGAGAGGAGAGGAGAGGAGAGGAGAGGAGAGGAGAGGAGAGGAGAGGAGAGGAGAGGAGAGGAGAGGAGGTCTTAATTTGTACTGGTACATTTATTGGCCTTCCAGTTTCATTATGCAATTGTGGTATTGGTTGCATAATACAACAGTGCATTCAATGTCATTCGCTGTAATGCTGAACAAATTGATAATGGATTGTGACAGAACTTACTATTGGTATTTATAAACATTGGGCTATAATGGAATAACAATTATCAGGGCTGGGACTCAGTTTCCCACGTGGTTTACAATGGCAGACCTAGAAGTTTAAGTGATAATGTAATTGCCATGTTATAATCATAAATCATAATATGTTGAGTCATTATAGTAGTTATATAAGTTATCAAAAGTGCTGAGAGAGTAGAAGTGATTTTATAATTCATTTGGCCTCTGTCTTGTGTTTTGTTGCTGCCTGACTCGTTATAACTTGAAAGAGATTGATCACCTATACCCCATTTTGTTTACCCTTCCCGCAATGTGGCCAATTATTGCGCCATTATTGCGCTAGACTAAAATCTCCAGTGACAGCCCAACATGTCAATGAGCCTACACAAACTGATAAGTGTGGGGAATTTAGGAAACACTAATAAACAAACTCATAAAACTTTCAAAACATGTTATTTTTCCCACACATGTTCCTAGTCTCGAATCAAACGAGATTACAACAAAAAATCGTGCCACTTTTGATAACATACTTTGCGAGATTTCACGAGATTTCGACAGATTTGACGAGATTGCGAGATGAGAACTTGATTTGGAAATCCAAAAAGTAGTCCAAACCTGCTGGTAACTTTTAAATAGTTGCGTGATTGCTGGGTTTGGCAGCTTCTGAGCAAGCTCTGAGTTTGTGGTGTTCAACATGCATTCCATTAATGTGGGTGTCCTTGAAGGACAAACTTTCGTCAGACAATTATTCTTTGAAGGTCAATTAAGAGAGACATCTTGTCAGAAATCTTTGGTCGCTTCATTTGAATGTAGGCCTAAATAGATATGCAAATCAACTGATGTACAGTGCTACATCGCATTAGGAACACTTCACTTGTCAGATGTTTTTTTTTTTTAACTTTTAGGATAGTATAATAGTATTCTTCTCATTGTGCAATAGTGTTCTTAGCATTGTGCAATAGTGTGCTGTGATTATTCGCTTTTTAATGAACCTTACCATTAAGGCCAGAAAACTAAAAATGGCTTTAATGGCTACTTTCCACTATGGCTATTACACCACAGCCTGAAGAAGCCCTTTGAAATATTGCAATTGATTTCTGTCCCAGCATGGTCACTTTGAAATGACCTATACACATGACAAACTGCCCAGAATTTTCTGTAAAATTGTCCTAAAAAGATTGATATGCGCAGGAAGGTCAGGTAGGCTTTTCCGACTGGACAGGTTTCTCTATACTTGAAAAAAAAAAAAAATGCTGGGGGAATATGTCATTGTATTTATAGGGTAGAGTATCATAGCTCAAACTAAAGCTCATGCAGCTTGAGAAACATGTCTTTAATTTCTAGAAAGGGTTTATTACATTTAGGATGGTAGTTTAAATCGACTGGGCTGTATGGCAAAAAACGATTACAGCAGTTTCATGCTTAAACTTTGACACATGTATACTGGCGATATTTAGTGGTAAAAAATTATTTATATAGTACATGATGTACCCTTTAGGAAAATTGTGCTATTTTAGGTTACCTATTCACAAAATACCTCATATAATTTCATAAGTCTCAGAAGCCCACTTGAGCAGTATTTTAAGTCTCTTGATCAGCCTAGTATTTGCAAAAGGCGCGGTGCCTGTCAGAGTGATTTGTTTTAACTGGGACAGTCTGCTGTCATGAGATGAATCATCTATCTGCTTCGCCCTTTCTTGCCTTAAAAGGTGTTGTGACACTTAAACACTCTCTCTATCTGATATGCTGGGAGGTAGCTAATTTGGGCTATCTGGAGGGCCACACTTTGTGATAATAATCAAAGGAAACACTGACAAAATATCTGATTGTGTAGCAGAATGCTGGATCTCATAACTTTCCCATCTTAAATTAACATTTGCAATATGATATTTGCACTAATATTACACCAGCAGGTGTAATAACAGTTATGGCATACAATATTAGCTACATCTGACAGTTATACTGTGACATTTTCAGATTACACGTTACAATAAACTTTGCATATTGCCACAACTGTATTGTTACAAAAAAACCACAATGTTCCACAAACTACAATTGGTTATTAATGGGGGACCAGAACCCTTATCAGCATAACTGCAGCAATGATGAGAATGTGATTAATGTTCCCCTGTAATATATTTAACAAGGCTAGCCCCCAATGTGCGTGATGTTTTGCAACAGCTACTGGATTGTTTTAGCCAAAGTTTCAAACTTCGAATTATTGCGCTACTGCAAAGTAATATACTCAAATACAGTACAGCTCTGTGAAAATGGCTGGTCAATTAGGAGAGCTCTATTCTTAGCTAGACCACTATTGGTAACCCATTCTGCCTGTTGCTTAACTTAGTGAGCTATCCAAATCTAGTCCCTATAATACAAATCAAAAGATTCTTTACTAAATCAAATTAGTGTTTTGCTGATGGTCCTCACTTTATGTTTTGCATATCAAAAATATGCATCTTTGTGTGAAGTGAGGTTAAACCATCAAAACGATATCTAGGACAGTAATGACTTCAGTTTGATGCTACTCGATACAGGCATATAAGGTCCGCCTTGAAAACAATTCTGTTCCTTTGTTTCTGACAAGATATGTTGTGTCTATCTCAGATAGCATTCCAAATCGGGCCAGCGTCGTTTCTACATCGTTTGACTTCTCCGACATCACGCTGAAGTCGATACGATTTGGAACGCTATCTGGGATATACAATATATTGTTGTATAAATAGAGTGGGCGGTGGGTGGGTGGATTAGGGCTTTACGTCTTGTATTTTGCCCCTAATGGGCTAATTGGGACAGGCACGAACTATGGCAATGAGATGAAGGATGAAACAGCCATCCAACTTAGGCTCAAGCGGGAATCAAACTCAGATCCCAGCCTAGCACATTACCTCTTAGCTAGACTGTCGCCCCTGTAAATACAGTGGAATAAATTAGTTGGAATAACTTTTTTTTGAAAGATAAGATACTATAAGATAAGATATACATTTGCAGTATACAGCCGGACAGTATTTAATATTTTTGGGACGTGTTGTGCACAAGTGCTAGCAAACAGACCTAGCAATGTCCCATCATTATAAACTGACTGATCATCATTCTAGATGCATATTGCTATAATCAATTGTTTTGACTAGCGAATTACCTGTAAGGAATTTATATAAGCATGCCCATTACCCATTCATAATCATAAGATAACTGGGTGATTAGTGATAATTAATAGTACTTGACAATAGCCCATTCTGCTTCATTAGTGACTTGATGGCTCTCATCCAGATGTTTCCTTGGGTTATTACATGCCCATGGCTAGAATAGGTGTAGAGCTGTATAAGATATGAGTATAACCACATAGTAGGTAGGTCCTACAACCCAAAGTTTCATGAACCTTCAATGCCTAGATAAATAATACTGCACCAAATTACATTTTTCAACTGATTTTTAAATCTTTATGAGCAACAGCAGTGCCTACGACTTGGTGTTCATGTTTGGATAAGTACAAGTCCCCACCCGTGGGGAAATATTGTACGACGGATTCTACTTTAAGCAGCTGGATGGCCTAATGGTTAAGGCATCCACCAATTCCCTATTGGCCAGCTCCGCTGAAGGTCCTCGGACCAGGGCTCGGGCCCCGACCCGGGCACTCTTCTAAGAGCTACATCCAAGCTTAATATCGATGGCATGAGATATCAAATTGGTGGTCCCTTGTACTCGTTGGCTATGCTGAGGCAAGTAAAATACCCTACCCATGAGGTTTATGTGTAACATGGTGTGGACTGCAAGCAACTTATCATGCCATCATCAAATTCATTTCTGTCTTATGTAATTTATTCCATACATTGAATTCAATGGCTACTATGACTTTCTTGCATGATGAAAAGTCATTTTGATCACTGGATGAACATTTTCCCTCTCATTACTTAATGAAAAGATGCCAGCGAATAACAGAAGGGATTGTTCATTATAAATTTCTTTCGAAGAAATTATGATTGCAAAATACGTTTGTGTTGGATTCATCAGTTTACTTTTTCTGAGAATTATCTTATTCTTTTGTTGAAAAACTGGCATAATTATACATCAAAAGATTTGTCTTGATAATTCTAAATATGAATAGCCTCCAGGGGCAGACGGAATGATGACATGATATGCTTGGAGCACACATTAAACATTGTAGCATTTTTGTCTCTTAGAAGACATTTGCTTCATAAAACTAAACCAATAACATTAAATACTTATCTGAAAATAAAAGTTTATCTGAACTGTAATATTATTACTTTTTTAATGTTAAAAGATTAATGAAGATGCATATTTCCATAACAATATTCCCTATCAACCATCCAGACAATTGCTTCCATGACCTACTCCATTGATCACCTTTTAGATTTATCATTTTGGAGCCAATTAAGGAGAAATCGTGTAGACTACATGGCAGAAAACACTAATCAATTAATTGTAGGAGTCTTGAAGCTGATTATGGGAAAGCAGAACACTGCAATTCACATATTTGAAGCCACCTAAGATTACCCATCTGCAATGAATTACTAGATGATCTTTATTTTCGGTAATAAATTGTCTCCGACGTCCAATAATTCAAATAGAACCATGGCAATTAAATGGAACGAATTTGATGGGAAAAGAACTTTCACATGTGCTCAAAATGTCTGTTACACTGCCAGAATGGTCCTCTCAGCGAAGAAAATTGGAAAATATAATCGGACAACATGACAGACCACAGAAAGACACAGAGAAACACGATGGCAGACGAACAGACGATGGGCAACACACTGCCTTTTGTGTTAATTAGACGATTGGATTATTGAATTGTGTGGAAATTGTCAAATTGTAAACACCTGATGCTGCTCTGAAGGGCGATTGAAGGTCACAGAGGAAGTTGCATGGGGCAGACAGATATTTTTTTTTAAATAATACACTCTGATGTAAAATAGAATAGACCATAGCTGGTTTGTGTAAAACTCATCAGAGTCTCTTTTGCTTATTCATTACCCAAGCAGACGCCATATAACGTCATATAATGTGGGACTATAAGTATTTCCACTTTCATGTGGGCCCTATTAACTCGCAATCTAACTATTCTTACCCATTGAATATCATAGAAAATTATTTTTTTTTCTCATAGGTACTAGACACTGTCTTTTATTCCATTTGGTTAATGTAGAAATATTGGCTTTTCTTTCTCTTCAAAAGAAGATTTTTGCTGGAGGAGGCGTTTTTTTGGAGGTTTCAAGACAATTTGCCAATATCAGTCTGATATATGTTTGATAATAGCAACACAGAGAAACTAGCAACCGTCTCTACGAAGTATCTTGACAGAGATCTTTTCGTTTCTTTCACCAGAGTGCGTATGAAGCACAGGAAGTGTGCCATTCAGCTACTTCCGGCTTGCCACCTGATGCCACTCTCACACCTCATACATACACTTCAGACAGATGAACGATAATTGCGATTGCTGATTGTTCTATTATTGCTGTTGTTTCAAGATGTACTTACCCCACAGCTAGAGTGGCACATTTCCTCTTGTGTCTCAAATACCATTAATACGGTTAGGAGGTAAAAGTACGGTGAATTATTTCAAGGTGCATTAGTATATATTTTTTAATTCATCCTCATTATGTTAAGTGTAGAAAGATGGAAATTTATTAATTTGTTTGGTATATCATACCATGCTCTTTGCACCTATTGCACTGACTTGCTATTTTATCATAGAATAAGTAGATGCTAGGGTTTGGCTGTTCTGAACATGCACATCCTACCAGAAGACACTAGCTGAGGCATGGCTAAGGTGCCAGTCAATGACCCACTGCTTTAAAAAAGCAGCTGTGACCTGATAAAGTCGGCCATTGTGTTGCTAATCTTGGTTCTCGTGTCGTATGTGATGAGCATTCAAAAGCTGCCATTTAAAAGACCAACTTTGCTATTAAGCACCCCAAAATACGATCCTCACCATCTAAGCTGGTCTCAAATTTAAGCAATCAGGACAGCTGAACATTGAACTTCTTATTAACAACTTATTTACCTCTAACCTACAAAATTAAGAACGCCTCAAGTAAAGAAAGAAGTTACTTGTCTTCACACACTGTATATTTACTACCATATCCTTGAATAGGTTCTTAACAAACGGTGTGTTCTGCTGGGTGGTCTAGTGGTAAGACACTCGCCTGCTCCTCCGAAGGACCCGGGTTTAATCCCAGGTCCGAGCACCTTTCTTGGGGATCATCCCAGCTGGATGTCGTTCGGATGAGACGTTAAATTGATGGTCCCTTGTCCTCAGTGTCTATGCTAAGCAAGTGAAAGATCCCACCCATGGCATAATTGTGTAACATGGGTGGACTCCTCCTCTCTCGCTCACCTCATCAATCAACCCTTGAGAGTGGCAAGAACTTGACTTAGAAGGCTGCACTTTCCATATCTATCTTTCTTCATGAGACTGTAGAGGATGTCAAATTGCTGTTCACAGTTTGCCCCCTAATAGATTTGTGACCAAACTTACTACCGTACTTTACCAAATGCACTACAGACTAGAATACAGATAGCTGAAACAGTGGACAGTAAATCTGATATGATGGAATCCCTACATCTAATTGAGTATACCAAGGATGTGCCCAGATTTGCAGTTACCCCCAGTTACCCTCACACTTCAGTGCATGGGGTGCACTTGCAATGGGACCCTTCTTTGCACGGGGTTCCTAAAGGGTCCACACTGGTCCAATAGACATTGCTATTTACACAGCTGCTCTGTTTAATTTGTCTTCTGTGATATAGATACTTGTCTATCAGTGATGGTCTTTCCCTGCGATTCTGCATGGCTTACTCAGCAAAGAATCCATACAGATTGAGATATCTTATGAGATGTTTAATGAAATATGGAATGAAGTGTTAGCTTTCCTGGTGACCCTTAGAAAAGTTACCATCTCATTGTGCAATACAAGACAGAAATATTCATCCTCAAGATATTTGTGAAGTCTCTGAAGCCTAGTGAATTCAACATTGGGACAATAGCTGGTAAAACCAATTTTGATATGCCTGTGCAAAGCTATTATATATTTCAATATGATGTATTTTCCACTAAAAGTGTGGGAGCTGCTTCAGTCTTTGGACCAAGAGCATATACACATTTGGGTAACTTCAATTAATACTCAGGATATAGTTTCATATAGTAGAGATCCCTGCCGCAATCCACCTCGCCTACTAGCCACCCGGTTAGGTGGGTACACAAAACGGTGGACAAATCCGAGGGTCCCGGGTTCGAATCCACCCAGCCCCACTGCGAAGATTCACCAGTTTCTGCATTTGGCTGTGATAGCCAAAACAGGTTATACAAAAAAGAGGCGAATTCATTGGGTGAATCTTCAGACACACAAAAGGGATGTCATATTTTAATGATCACCCAGCTAGCGCGAAATTCCTTTTCAGCTCAGTTGGTTGGCGTGTTGGTTTTTGAGTTGCTACATAACAATAGTATGGAGACTTGTAGTTTTATAATTACTTAATTTTCTAGTGTGGGTAGTACCTTGAGTTAACTAGAATGGTTTTATATGACACATTTAATTAAAAACAGTGTAAATACAAGTAGGCACAGGGTGGAACAGGTTGCTTAATTATTCAAAGAGCAATTTTGCCAAGTCATGAAGTTACTCGAATTAGTAAAGGTCACATGCTCAGTAATTGGAGGTGACAATTGAATCATTCGGGTTAATTACTGACATTAATGAAAATGTGATGTTGTTGCTGCATTATCCACTAACAGCAAAGTGGCAAACAATCAAATTGAATATGTGATGCATGAATAGTGCAAACATGACAGTGTTGAAATTACAACATACACTTTATACAATGTGGCACGAAAATTATATAATATATATATACATTACAATGTACGTATATTCTGTATAATCGCAAATCCAATGGCGATTTCCTTCATTACTACATGGCCAAATGTGCCACGTGCGTTTTCCATGAGAAGGATAAGCGCATGGAAAACGCATGGTTTTTGCCTAATTATAATGAGGTGAAAACCATGCTCATTCCATGCGTTTATCCAAACGCATGGAAAACGCACGTGGCACGTTTGGCCATGTAGATATTCATCAGGAATGTTTTGAAGTGATATGCGAGTGAAATTCCAGGGCCTCCTGGTGGCAAGGGTGGTAACACTGTGGGTGAAGACCTCTAACCCTAGTGGCCAACACAGGGCTCTGCACAATGCACACTCCAGTTATGTCTGTCTATATGTCATAACTGTCATGATTTGCACACGTGAATGACCTTTAAGGTTAATATGTAATTGAATATGATTTGATTAATTAATTCATTCATCAATTAATTCATTCATTTATCCATTCATTAATTTGAAGTGACATGTCAGCGTCCTATGTAAGCATTTATTCCAAATACAATGTTCCGTTGTGATGTTAATCAAGATTATTTTGTGGGCAAATACAAGAGGTTTTATTCATCTTTTTGCTGACCACCCTTTGGGCTCCCATTTGGCCATCAGTGACCTTAGCAAGATTCGTGGGAGAATTCCATTCATCTTGCTCAATTTGAAAATGTCTGTTTTGTGTCTCAACATGCAGTCCTGGATGTGGGCTGCAAAAAAAAACACTGCAGGCTAATAAGGAAAGAAAGAGAATTCTTTGCCTTTTAATAAGTTCCAAGGCTCACAACACATTGTGTGGGGATTGGTGGGTGTGGGTGGATTAGGGCTTTTATGTCCCGTGTTTGTGCACCTGATGGGCTGATTAGGACAGGCAGGGACCATGGCAATGAGATGATGGATGAAACAGCCATCCAATTAAGACTAGACTGGCAATCGAACCTGGGACCCAGTAGTAGGCAGCCCAGCACGCTACCACTGAGCTAGCCTCTGCCCCTACCTGTATGGGGATGTGAGAAACCAGTTTGTATCTTTTGTCAACATAGGTACCTCGCCTCAGGAATATCGGACTAATAAGGCCACCTTCAATAAATTGTACCATAGTGTATACCTATAAGGTTTATCATCTCATCATAACGTCTGCCTCTGACAGCTGGTCATATAAGCTGACTTAGGTTCAGACCCAGTGGCATTGAGACATTGAACATTTGACCTAAACAAAATTCTCATATAAGGCCATCATTCAATTTAAACCCCTTTTTATTAAATAAAATTGATATTATTAATGGTGTATTAGATTTTGGACCAATCTAAATAATCATAAATAATTTTTCAACCACCTTGGGTTTGCCTGAAGAACAACTTGAGAGCAATTCTCAAGTGTGCTATTGTTCAATCTCTTTGTTTCCGTACCTGATTGTCATCAAACATTACTAAGCAACCAGGAAAACAATGAAACAATTCAACAAACAAGCAAATAATCCCTCACTGTGGTGGTATGGCCGATTGTTCACACTAACCGCATCCCCTGTTGGCTGAAAAACATCCTGGAGTGATGATTTTATCTTTATTGCAGATTAAAAGTAATTTATGACAATATGCTCAGAAGTAAGTTAGTTCTACATAGTTTGCACTTTTCAGGAAACCTCCCATGTATTTTTTGAGAAACTCAGTTTTCCAAATTTGAGTTTATTTATGGCCATTTAACCTAATTCCACCTTTTAACCTTTTAAAGCTTTTTTTGCCACTCTTTATCATTTTGACAAAATGCCTTTCTTTTCTGATCCAGTCATTGTCAGGTCAATTAAGTGTCAAAATAAAAGCACTTAGCAAAACCAAGCACTTAATGCCAGCTTAAGGGAAGACTGTGACAATTTCAAGTGATCTTCAAACAAAAGCCTTTTTGAGCCTTAAGCCGTTTAAGGCACGACGCCAGCACGTGACAGACCATTACGACGTCGACGTGGTAATTTGCATGTTACGTCACGTTTAATGATAGCAAAAAGAGTTAATGGCCTTCACTAATAAGAGTTGCCCTTGCCCATGACATGCTGTTAATAGATCTGGGAATTTGGTTACTCATGACAAAATACATCAACATGTTGTCCCTTGTCCATCAAGATGAGATAAATAGCAGCAGCTCTTATCTCTATCTTGACAATGCTGATTGTCAGTTGATATTTGCCATACTGGTTGTCGAAATTACGGAAAGAAGATAAAATATTCCTAATTGTATAATTTTGAAATGTTTTGAATACAATGACACAACATATGTATATCATGCTGTTGCATGAGAGGGGGTGGGGGGCCCAGCTCAGTGGTAGCAAGTTGGGCTTCCAGCCACTTGGTCCAAGATTCCCAGTCAAGCCTAAGTTGGATGGTTGTTTCATCCATCATCTCACTGCCATGGTCCCTGCCTGTCTTAATTAGCCAATCAGGTGCAGAAATACAGGATTTAAAGCCCTAAAACTGATATTCCATGGATTGGTTTTGATGTGAAATAAGTTTTAATTTCACCAAGTTTTGTAGGCTTGTTCTTGTCCGGCTGATGTTGCAGTGGCTGATGGTGCATGGGTTCAAATCCCACTCCCAGCATGCACTGCTTTTTTAATTAGTGGCACATCAGTCCCTGTTTCATTATATGGGATGTGCTCAAAATTGCTACTTCATCTATAACTACAGTGAGCAATCGGAAATATTAATTTGCTATGTGTGTGGCAGACCATCTCATCAATCATATTACATATTGTATGCTTTCGCTGTCTTTCTGTCTTTTTCCCCCTATTTTTTTCAATTATCATTAAATATTAAACTACCAAAATCTACAACTTTTTTCTATAGTACTTTATAAAGACAAATTATAAATGTAAATTACTTTTGGCTCCGATAAAAATTGTTTGTGTGTCTGTCTGTCTAGCTGTCTTAGAGCATCTCACCATTCTTCATTATGCACAGTTATGATCCTACTGGTTTCTTGTTGTTGAAGCAGTTTCAATGCAAGGTAAAATAAACCAAAATACATGATATATGTACCATGCAGTATGAGTTTTCAGAAAAGCCCGAGACATTAATTTTCAATCTAAGGAGTGGCATTTGCCATAATATATTGCTGTACCATCTGTGAAATCAGTTGAAAATACGACCTAAGTTCACAGACTGTGACAAAGTCATTTCCCAGGTCTTTAAGCCTATGTAAAAGACTATAATAACTCATGTTTTGTTGTAAATTATCTTTGTATCATCCAGGGTATTGTCTCCCAAGGACATTATCTAATTATACATGGCTCATCTCTCATCACAATCGAGAAGTTTCGTGTACAATGAAATACACTGATCTTTGGAGTGTTTGCATTCCAGGACTTCAAAGGCTTATCACTTTGGATTGATATGAAAGTCACGGTTGATGACTGATAACATTTCTTGTTTACCTCACTTTGAGAAACTTGAAACTAATGATCATTTGATGGCATTTACTCCTTGCATTTCTGGCTTCACACAAGTACAGTAATTAACCGCTGCGCGTGGGAAATTTGGAGAGGAAAATTCAGCTGAAAAGTGAGTTAGATAATGGATTTTCTAGGGTATCAAGAGAGATGAATGGAATTTGTAAATTTAGCAAGACATAAGTACATATACTCTGAGTTTTCTCGTTTCTAATTGCATTAATTAAGGCATCTAGATGATTCATACCATACAACAACATACAGAGCACAAAATCTACTGTCTGCTTTTCATAGTCACTAAATTATTAATGATTATTTATCAGTAATATTAATTATATCAATAATCAGAACATATGTGCACTGCACACTTAATCAAGTAACATATCAAAAAAGTCTTATTAATTATAGAAATTAGTTAATTTATGTTTCATTATATATAGAATTTGCATAAGATTTTCAACCCAAATAGGTAAATTAGTTTTGTCAATGTCTCGATGCTACTGGGTCTGAAGCTTAGTGGCAGACATTATGATGACACAGCACAACCCAGGACTTTCAGAAGAAATAACTTTCTGGGTTTTATAAACATAATCAGTATGTACACTGTGCTTAATCAAGTAACATATCAAGCTGGATTGAAATGTCTCAATTGGTAACATATAAGTTAATTAATTTTTACATATTATTAAACATAATTAGCAGTAGAATCTCAACCCACAGTTACAGTACAGTAAGTACCTCCATCACTTTTATATCACACAGAATCCAGCTACGCAACATAAGAAGAAGCCCAATCTGGGATTCTTTGACAGTATTTGACAAATAGCTTGTTTGCTTAAGGCTTTGGTTTGCATAGCGGTCAACAGAGACTTCAGCTATCAGCCAATGTCCAGCCTCAGGGTTTCTGGACATCTTTGTTACAGTACTACCAGTAATAAATGTTTAGTCTTTTCCAAGCTAGAATGAGCACCACTAATAATGAACACTCAAACTGACGATTTAGTAGTTTTTTGCCTTTAGGTAAATTTTTAATCCGTTTATGCCTGAGAATATATTTAGACACCAAACCAAATGAAAAAGCTGTAGCGATCTGCATCAGGTTTTATTTTTTTTTGGTGTTTATTTTATTCGACAAAATCTTCAACATACAATCTAAGTTGGTATATGCTAAGACCACACAAGGTGGTCATTTATTCCTAGCACACCCGTTGCATACATATCTCCCTCAACATATGTCTCTGATGGAAATATATGTTTTATTGACTGAACATAGTTTGCTCATAGTTTTAGGAAATTGTGATGCATTTTTGTCAGGCTTTCCACAGCATCCAGAATAACAGGCAATAGACTAATAAAAATCCATATGTGACCCCCATAGAATGGAAGCTGTCCCATCTACTTGTAAGTATGCATCTGCATGGCTGAATAGGGTAAGAAACCCGATCCTCGGAGCTGAAGATTGTGAACTTTGACCTACGACATCTCAGGATAAACAACCCCACATAAATGCTGAGCATAACTGTATTTCGCATCCACTGGACAGGTTACAGGACAAATGTTTCTTGCAGTGGTCTACTTAATAGCCAGAGTAAGACAGCCGAGCTATCGCTGGCCCCTGGAAGCTGTATCTAAAGAATTCCATACAGGTTATTATATTATTCTTTTAATTTCTGAAGCCATGTGATGACTGGTGTTGAGGTTTGCTTTGAGACAATTATAAGGAAGTATTTTTCCTGCCACAGCATAGACACTGAGTACAAAGCACCTCCAATTTAACATCTCATGTGATATCAACATGCAGCTGGAATGTTGTTCTTGAGGCCACTGGGTCATGGATTCGAATCCAGCGCATGTTGGAAGGTTGCTTCATCATTCACACATTGCCTTGGCACCTGCCTGGACTGATCAGCCCTAGCTGGTGCAAAAATATAGGACATAAAGCCTGTCTCAGCTCACGAAGAGTGCCTGGGCCACAAATCGAACCCACCTTCTGCAGAGCTGGTCGGTGTGGATCTGGCAGATACTTTAGACAGTAGGCTACCCAGCTGCTTACAATTCTTTACCTATCTTTTAAAACAGACCTATATATATTCCCCTATGCTTGGTTGGAGACAGTCTGACTGTAAATCCTCTCATATTGAGACATCAGTCATTCCAGAAGATGTACAGGAATGTATTGCTATTTACAAATGTATCACATATATGTATCAGATCCTGTTGATTTGAACCTTGCCTAAGGCCAGCTTCCTTTTCTCTCTTTCAGAATATGCCAAGAGCTCAGGTGCTTCTAACAACTGTGATTTTCTGCGTGGCTGTTTCTAGTGTGTGCGCAAAAAGTCTGCAAGTTTTGAACAGGTAGGTGGCTCTTGTGGGTTGGCTGTCTATGCATGGACTGTAGGGTCCTTACAAATTTATGTGGTGAATGTACAATGCATATTGTCATGAACCAAAGATAGTGGTTTTTCAATAAATCTGTAAGATTATAAATATAAAACGTATGTACACTTAGGTTAAAGTTCAATTTTTTTCCAAACTTATCATTTCAAAATCATACCTAATGCTATAAGTTAAAATTCAATAATTGTACCAGTTTTCAAGCAACTGTGATAGTTCCTGATGGTCAAATATTTCCAACCATACATAAGGGCACACTTCGAAATAATCAAAATGACAGAGAATATGAATCATATCTATAATTTATCATCTGTAATATATCTTAATTATTGCAATGTATCCAGAAAAAGTCAATAGGTTTGTTTTGAAACAAATGCAAACATTTCTTGAGTCAGATTTTGAAGTTTGTTTATCTCAGGATTTGATAAGTTAATATTTTGATAAACAATCTGATAAAAAAAAAATATTAATTTAAAGTGCTACTGTAATGATAACAACAACACGATTTGACAATTTGGAGCTATAAAAACTTCTAGTTTTATACCTTAAATCAGTCTATGCTAGGAACATGAAAGTCACAAAAAGTGTCTCCCTCGAGTGGCATATACTTTCCTTATCTATTCTCAAGTGACTTCTAAGAAGTTGTCACACCTACGACCTGACAGCTAAACGTCATGAGAGACTGGCATTTATCGCTCGTTTATGGCTAAATAGGGACGTAAAAAGAAACAGTAATTTATCAGTTTTTTGTTGAAAAATAAAAGAATTAAATGAAAAAGAAGTTACACAATAAAAGTCAAAAATGAGTACAGGTAGTGCATAAAAAGTTTCTATACAAACGCAAGCAGCATATTAATATATGACAGATAAATGTAAAATGTCCTATTACAATATCACTAACCTATTCTCATTGCTAAATCTTAACTCATTTCTATGGTATGTTATAAATTTTATCATATTTGGCAGATAAAACCATTCTCGCTTGTATTATACTGTTGTTTTATCTGCCTGAACTTTAGTTATACTGACTTACTTACTTTGTCATACTTGCTCATGATTTTGCAGGATAGTTTAATTATGTAAAATCTTGTTATGATAATCTGTAAAATTTACTGTACGCAGCAGCGCTGAGCTTATTTACATGCCTAATGTTTTAATATTTTTTGATTTAACAATGAATACTCTACATTTTATTATGTATCTTTCGTGTCTTGACGCGCGATGCAGCGCTTTCAAAAAATCTTCCTTTTTAGCTGCACAATTAAAATGAAACGCGCGCTGTTAAAATATTAGCCGCGGTAATTGTGGCTTTTAATTATTTAACGTTCCTTGATTTTCCGCTAATTAGCGACTTGTTTTTCAGACACAATGAGCGGCTTAAGCGACAGATTGGAGATCTTCAACTTGCTCATCACCAGGCCAAGATAGGATTAAAACATTGGCCCAAGGGTTGTGTAGAGATTGGCTGTGGATTATTTGATATTGCAGCAAGGTATCTGACAAATGCCTCTAAGACACAATGATCACTTTCTTCCTTTTCAGAAAACAATCTGCTGTGGTGTCTCTTAAGTCACTTTTGGAAGTGCTACCTGGTTTTTAAGACTGACAATTAAGAGCAATTTATGAGAGAATTGAAATGCCAATGATAACAGACTGCCCTCTGGAAATTTCAGATTACTTTAGACACTCAAAAATTTTAAGATTCATCTCTTAACATGTATCTGATCTTTGGCCCTTGTTTCAATAGAATTCTGTAAACCATTTGGAATACCATGCAATAATAACAAAATATTTTAATAGTATATAATTGTCTTAAAAGCAAGGTAGACAGCATCAATTCTTGCACGACCTATTACTGTTAAGATGATACTTCTGATTCCTTGCGCTGCTTTTCTGTTTCTTGTACACCGTATTGCACTTTTGATTTACTATTGATAATAAGAACGGTGAAATTGACGCTCCCTGCACTTTTATTTTGCGCAATGCATGCTCCCTGCAAGCTTATGGCGATTGCATTATTATTTAGCTGAATTGAAGTAGCTTAGGATGTATGGAAATCAACAGAAGTTTCTAGATGCTGACGAAGGTTATATTTGAGAACTTCTGGAAGTAACTGATCAGGAGACCTTGGCGTCAGTTAAAAAAAAATAAAATTTCATGAAGATTTTTGGAAATATCATTATTATCGCTAATTATTCTGATCTAATTTAATATCTATAACAATCTATCTACAATTAACAACAACCACATGTTCATAATGAAATGAAAACATAGTTATCTTTATGATTACATATAATCAAAAATATGATCATACAGCCTGCATCCTATAGGCTTGATTATATGGAGGAGAGTCAATGTGAAGGTAAAATAGAAATGAAAATGAAAATGCTCTCCGTAAAACCTGCCCCAGCCCAGGAAATGTGATCATGGTGTCACTTGATTGAAGTCATGTGTCACTTTTCACAAAAGAAACTGATATGTTGACATAATTATAAACACGAAGTAGTCTGGGGGCAATAGAAGTGTTATTCATATTCTTAATTATGAGCAGGATCATATCTTGCCTCCAGCTTTTTGTTTGTAATTATTTTAGCAATAGAAGTGTCAAATGTAACAGTAGTGATAAAATTTTCATGAAGTTAGTCAGGCCTTTTATTTAATTAGAATTGGCTTGACGATTAACATGGAATAATATTAGTTGATTTAAATAAACTAAACCATGTCAAACGTTGAAGGTTTACTTTCTAGGCACAGTATTAGGTTAGTATGTAATTGTTACAGTAGCAATTTTAGTTTTATTTATCCATCATACCTTCGGTATGAGCGCATATAGATGCCAGCGCAGCGGGTTGCTTATTAAAATCAGAAATGGCGATTCTTCAAAAGAAAATAAGGCGCAATGCGACAATGTAGGAAATGCCAAGACAAGGGGCTACAAAAAGCGCAAAGCCACTGCGAACAATGCCAAAGAGCATTACTGCAAGCGAATCTGGTTAAAATGCAAAAAAAAGACACCCAGCTGAGCGAAAGCGCCATAGCAACGCTGCGAAAAAGCGAATTTACTAAATTTGCAAGAACTTTTCAGGAGTCAAAGAGCAACCTCAGACCAGAGAATCGCTGAACTCCAAGCTTTAATCGCCTTGGCAAATGGTGGCGGGCTCCTGGGCCACGGTCAAATTGACCCGATGGGAATGTACGTAAATTGTATGGATGTAGTTACCCCTGCTTGTGGAGTAATACAGTATTTGTAGTATGCAGTCTATTATTCATTTTGTAGTGTCCACCAACCCCACTTAGTACTAACTACCCCATGTGGAATTATTTCCAGTTGAATTTCAACGTATGAAACAATTTTTTTTATTCATATTTCTGGCATATTTTGGAATAATGTGCCCCTTAAGCCTAGTCAGTAATATTGTATCATTATCCATCTTTATCAAAAAGAGATTCCAGGAGAGTTACTATTAAAACACTAGCTATATGATTGTGGAAGATATGAATATTAAATTACTTTCTTCTCACATATCAAAGCAATCTGAAGTAGCTTCAGTCGACTGCTTTTTGCAGCAAATAAGAATATAACTAAATGCCTACAAAGGGATTATATTGCAATCGTAATGCTGAAAACCATTGCCACGAAATACAAAAATATCGAGTTGTAAGGGCTTTGTATATGAAATTTACCATCACAGTAACAGATCCTCTTAAAAACAGAATGTGCTCCTCACAGTAGCATCTCACATATGACATCTTGCATAATACAGAGTAGATATTCAGCTTTGTAAATACTAAGCAGCTAAGAGATATGGATCTGAACGTCCTCAAGACAGCAATGAGTATCTGGAGAATTTGCGCAAAGATTCCACATCATTCTTTTTGCTTCCGATTGAAACAAACTTATTCTATTCACTGGTGTCCTATTTGTTTTGCGTTGCCTTTCGTATTTGTAATCTGTGCAAAGACAAATAATGCAAATTGAGCAATATTTAACCCATGTAATGCTGAGTAAGCTTGCTGTGTTAGGATCCATTAATAATGACATTAGATGATGTATAGCATGCCATGAAATAATATTCAATTATAACTGTCAACCAGCCCTTAGGATTAGCAAGGTGTACCTCAGGGGAATGAACTTGCTCTCCAATTTGTTTTTATTTGCAAATCAGTATTACAAGGATAGCCAAGTCTCCTTATAAAGGCAAATCTCAGTCCCGATATCAGTGCACATGTCATAAAAATAAACACAAGTTTATGTGATTAATTATGTCATCTCAAACCTATGGGTTACTACAGATGCTAAGCACACATTTCTTAATATAATATACAAGCACATTCTTTGGAATAAGTTACTGAATAAGTTAATGACTAAGATTTTCCTTATTTTCCCTGATATCTTTATGATAATATCAACTACCCTTCACAACTTATTATCAGTGTCCACTCTTTATGAGTGACCCTGCAGTTTATGACCACACAAAGGTCACTCTGTCTGTCTCAGTGGGAGGCCCTGAGGCCAGTTTATGGTCATCTAAACATCTCATTGTGGTCAGTTTATTAACAATAAGCGAGTTATGACATGTGGTGTGTCTCTTGTCTACATTTGCTCCATTTTCTCATCGTTTCCTATTGTCATCTTTCCCAGTAGATCACCCTTATCAGCCTCCCAACATGACACCCCGCCCTCTCTCGGTTAATCCCGCTGCACGCGAGAACTGATCACGTGATGCACTAACAGCCATGACGTCATCAATCATCGCGCTCTCTCTTAATTTATTGGTTAATGCAACATCACATTTACCTCCTCTGTAAATTTTAATTCTGTCAGTGTAAATTCCATCATGGTGAATGTTTCAAGGTGCCCCATATGGGTGCAATGGCCCCCTTAGAAGGATGTTCATTTAAACCAGTCCATTCAGACCACTGTACTATCTCTACATCTTCATTGAAGCAAATAATTTCAGTTTAATGTGTATGTTATCATCATCATAAAAATTTGAAACTGATTCTTGCCTCACAGATAGGTTCAACTGCACATACGTTATTCTTGCAATTAATAATAAGCAGCATGTACACTTTTCATTTTCCCTGCACTTCCATAATCTTGAAAAATACTCAGATTCATAAAGTTGTTGAAGCAATTAATTAAAGTTGAGTGGTAATTTTTTTGTAGAATATGATATAATATAATAGAATAGAATAGAATAGAATAGAATGACTTTTTAGCTCATGTTTCTTATTTTGTGTATTTGTGCATTTGTTTCAGTGGAAAAAGAAAACGTTCATATTCCAACTCACAGGAAGAAATTAATTATGACGAAAATGAGTTGAGAAAGGAATCAACTCGACTGTCTCTGTTGCAGCGGATTGTAGAGGAACTAGTGAGAGACAGCTGAGACCCTCCACTCCTCAAAGTCTTGAACGTGAGTATCTGTCAAATCATATTGAAGCCATGTAGACATACAGGTCACAAACCAGCGAGCTGCCATTGTCTATTCTCATTGTCTTGGTGGTAGTAAAATTCAATCCAGATCTTTGTGTTTGTCAGTGGGGAGGTTTAAGTGATAGGAAGAGAGATGGTTGTATTTTTTCATAACATAAACCATCTAATGACATAAAACATTCATACTACATACATCCAATAGGTATACACCAATAATCATTGTTTTGCCTAGAAACCTCCAAAGCCAGTTGATTGTAATAAAGATGGTTACCTTTTCTTAGGCCACCCACATGTTCCACTCACTGCCTAGTACCTACCAGCCACTTGCTCTGCATTCTGTCACATGATCCAGGTCTGTCGTGTGACACCCAGATTGCTGTTCATGTGATCCTTTAACAGTCAAAGGGTCAAAGACGTCACTAAAAGCTCAGTTGCAGTCACAAATTTCTTTAACTTAACAGTCGGAGCTCAGCAGTTGACACAAGACAGATTTTGTGTCTGATGTAGATATAAGACTGTTGCTCAAGTTACATTATAAACTTTATGGAAAAGACTGTGTGAATAATAAATATTATTCTATTCTGTTCACTGTGTGAATAATTCCATTCTGTTCAAGTTTCATTTACAAAGTTCAAGAAGTAGTTAAATATGCAAAAAGTTTCTTATGAAGACAAATAGACGCGGAATGTCCATAGACAACAAGCCAGAAAACTAGACTGTAAGACAACATTGGTGATGGACAGAAAGTTGGTTTCTGAGATTCAATTTCATAGGTAGCCTGGACTATCACAAAAAGTAACATTGCAGTAAAATTATCACAGCATCGTAAATTCTTCAAATGTTTCTCGACCTTTTCTGCAGAATTAATGACCCTTTGTGATCTATTGATTACCAATTCATGTACATCCCATGTCAAACGGATTAATTTATGAATTATGTTTTTATCGAGGTCTTTTGATGATCTCAGAGCTTTGTGCTGTATTGCATAACACAAAGCTAGAGACACAATGGACCGATGTTACGTAACAACACAGGCAGGAGCGAATGCCTATCTGGTGACTGGCTTTAATTGTCAGCTGAGCACAGAACTTACTTTTATAACTCATTAAATTTTCATTCCATTGTCCGTCTTGAAATCTCAATGTTCTATTGTGAACCGGTGGGGACATTGTCCTATCTTTATAATGGTTGTTTCGGCAGTGACCACGCACTTTAATGGCATTAGGTAAACGGTTTTCGGCTTTAACCATAAGAAACCTCCAGTTAAGACCTCATCGATAAATAACACCACGAAATGGGGCAGGGACAATAACTAAGTTGTGGCTCACAGTACAGTTGGATCTGCTGAGGATTAAAGTACCACCCATATGGTAAAGGTGTGGCATATCGTGGTCTCCATCTTTATCATCTCATCATTACAAAATATTTCTTTAAAATTCGCCCGATACAACGTTGCATCATTTTATTATACAAAGGAACTTGTTGAATTGTATTCTTATGAATGATATACACTTAACCACGATGTCAAATTCCTTGCTTCCCCACAGGGATTCTTGCTCCCCCGAATTCACCAAGACGCTCTCCTGCGTAGAGGCCTGATCGAGGGTCTTGTATCAATTAAGAGTGAGCTGACCAAGCTTCAGACCCAGTAGCATTGAGTTGTTGACCCTGACATGGAGCAGGATATCAAACAATGCCGATTGCAGAAGGGTTTTTGCCAAAGACGAGTAGACTGCCTGAAGCCATAACTATCCTAACCTGTCTAAACCTGTCCATTGCTAACGTTAAAACTGTATCTCCTGATACCTTGCCTCAGCATAGACACTAGGTCCTAAGCACTACCAGTTAACCGTCTTGTACAAACATCATTCAGTTGAGATGCAGTAAGTGCCCAGGCCTACAGTTTCATCCAGTAATACGCGCACTCCAGAAAACTGAAAAATCTGGATTATGATAAAGTTTTACCAGGGAGAAAAAACAACCCTTAGAAGTAATAACATCTAGAAGAGAGTGACAGCTGCCAGGGAGCACATGTGCAAAGCTAGAAAGTAATTCCAGCCTATTAATTAGATGTGCGTCATTTGCTAGAATTTCCTGCTGCTAATTCAGGATGAATTTAGCAGAATGGGAATCTTGCTTTCATTGGCAGCAACATGCAACGTATGTCTACACAGAAAACGTCATAACTTAGCAATTACTGAAAGGCAGTCAAAGAAATAAGGCTATTAGGGTGATTGACTGGCGTGCTCATACTGTGCTTCAACTTGCTCACAAGGGGGAATGCAAGTCGGAGTGCACTTTCACCCTTGCCGTCACCCGATCGGCCATGAGCGAATTTGCCAAATGTAGTTCCTGGGTCATTCTGAAAGAAAACAGTATGCCCAATGATAGGTATTCTATTATTTTAGTGAATTAGCGTGAAAACAGATGGATTTTAAATACCTCTGCAGGGTTATAGCCGAGATACTAATGGATGTATTGATACATGAGTAAAGGGGTGCACCTACATGATGGAATCTCTTTTTAAATCATTAGACTGGAAAAAGGTAAAATTCCGTTGAAACGGTCACAACCATGTGGGTTTTGTTTACTCAAGAAATGGTTTGAAGACATTAATTGAAGCTATTAAAAGTCATGCTGAGCCTTGTAAACTGTTTTCACAACTCAAATAAGTTAAATCATGCACTGTGCAATGTCATCTAAGCCCACTTGCTGTTAATGATTTGACAGCTCCAAACGCGTGGGCCTCATGCAACTTGGCTGAAAATATTTCGTGCCTGCAGAGATGAAATGACGGTATGAGTGGAGGCCCTGTGGGCAGCTTGACTGTACTTATGTATAGTAACAAAGCTTATCATTTTCAAAATTTGGTCAACTTTTCCGAACATAGCAGACATAGAAGTCTCATAGATTTCGCGGAGTGACCACAGAGTGCAGGCAGGCAGAACCCCCACCAGAGTTAACTAAACTACAATTGTGTAAGCTTGTCATACATCAGTGAATAATGAGATATATGTTTATGTATCACACTGTGTTTGAAAGCTGTTGATTTATCACATTCTGACACAGAAGCATTGACTTATCACACCTGAGTGGTGTTACTGTGGATTTATCACACCAACCATGAAAACTGCAGACTTGTCACATCTCAATGTGAAACCCATAGTTTATCTTTCCCCAATAAAAAAGCTATGGGGCCGGTTGTATATGATTCACGAATTCTAACTGCCAAATGTTACAACTGGAGAGCCAGTGGGTAAGTAGATGTTCCACTTCTTGGTGTAGGCTTAGATTTTCAACAGTGGTCACCTCTCAGCTATATTGCTGTGGTTTAAGTGTTACGCTGGAATTGTAAAACAGCCTAGGCTGCCTGGTATGCTTCATAGAAAGGCATTACCCAGGGAGCAATAATATGGATCATTGAAGTTTGTGTGCTCATGCAGCTCATGCTAAACAGCATGCTAGGACATAATCATTTGTGGCTGTTTTGTCAAATGTTTTAATAGGGTCAATTACATTGGTTTTACATTTTGTTCTTTTAGTGATTATAACCATAAAAGACAAAAGAAAGTCATTATTACCAGGAAATGTTGCTGTATGCCCAATTAGTTTTGAATGGAAGCGCAGGTCCCTATCCAAATAATGTACAAAACACCATACTCTTGACTTGTAAACATGAATTATTAAATGCAATATTTTGAAATTGACATATGAGGTCAGTGTCAGCTCAGTCGTAGGATGCTTTATGACGTAAAATGAAGACACAAAGTTGCAGAAATTTTGGAAATTCGAATGTCAGAAAAGACTTGTAGCAACAACAGGATGTTTCAGTGGCTGCCTCAGCACAATGGCTTCATTGTCACTGAGATTCTTGCAAGTAAATGCTCTCATTGATTGATCAAACTTGCATTTTACACATGGCTTTCCAAATACAATGCAAAAAAGATGCTGGAATGTCGTTCATATCTTTGAATAAATGCAACAAACGAAGAACAACAATGCTCAATTGCTATGAAACTGAAATGATAGTGCCAGATCAACACTGAACTAAACGAAAATACTGATAGGTTTACTAGATATAAAAGCCCATGTATGTTATTAAGGATGAGGTGCACATGTTTAAATGTCTCAGTAGCATGTCTGAAGCTTTGTCAGCTTACATGACCATGCAGTTGCTAGAGGCAGATTTATAAGGCTTAGAGTCCACACCATGTTACACATTTACCCCCATGAGCGGGGTATTTCGCTCGCATTAGCATAGACACGGATTACCAGCACATTTGGAAGCATTGCTTTCTTATGATTCTCTTTACATGTGACATCCTTTACTATGGACTATATGCCCATAAGGGGACTGACCTTATGACGGACGTTATTTGGCTGTAGACCAGCAGCAACTTGACCTGTGCCTTAGACATCACTTGGATCTTTCTTTCTCTGCTTTTTCAGCTTGTCACATTTCTTTCGCCCTGTTTGACATTAAAATTGGATCTCGTGACAATCTATCTAAGATGCCATATTTTTGATTCCGAAAAACATTGTTAGAAAAGAAAGTGTCTGGAAACCTACTGCTACAAACGCGTGGGCAGATGTCATAGACATCATCAGCTACATTTTTAACACTTCAGTGTGGGTTTAATTAGGTTAATTAATTGCAATTAAACCCAATCAGACGTTGAGAACTATCTAAACTGAAAAATTGGCAAAATGCATCCCAATTTTATTTCTAATCACCAAGATGTATAAAAACTATATGAATGTAATATTAAGAGTTTTTGGCTTGTATTTCAAATGCCATTATTCATTTACAACATGCTGTGTCATTGGAATTTTTTTATCAATATTTGGGTCAAAAATGACATTCTGTAACAAGATGGTTAGATCCCATGCAAACAAGAACTAAAGCTACTTTGTAAGCCATTATATTAATCAGGTCTTTGACATAACATCTCAAATGGATTTGCATGTTCAGTAGCTGGCCTATAAGTGCAAAAAGGTTCCTGCTAGTGTGGACCTATAACATATGCAACAAAATGACAGGTCCGCAGAAATGCTGGGTCCGGAATATTGTCGTTCTCAAACATAAACAAACCTTCTTCCTATTGACATTCCTAATCAATTGGCCATAAAAACTTCTCTCGTGACAGTTTATATCTACAAAGAAAGCAAAAAGGTGTGGAATGTAAATTTATGGCCTTCCCACATAATCCTTATTCGAAACCATTATAGACCATTATCAGTGATTCAAACGAAATGACGTCATCAATATTCAGCAAATTGCAGAGACTGATGACGTAATGCCCTGGAAGGTGTTGCGTATCTCGTTCTCCGCGATAGTTGTCATGTTCAAGAGATTACAAGTAGCGCCACCTGTTATTTTCCCACCTAACAGCTCCCCCTATCGTTAATTCTGCATAACCCTTGTCAGAGCAAAGCTGTACACCTTGACAGATCTAGTTCCCAGTTCTTAGGACCACAAAAATGCCCTTGTTCACAGATCATGTAACTGCTGGTTATGAAATTCTGGTTGGCCATCTTCATTCAATAGCAGTTTCTCGTGGTCTGTTGCTGAAACGTGCTGGATGGCATAACAAAAATATCTGTCAGATTAGGCATGTTGAGTAATCTGAGTGCCTGGTGAAATAGTTGTCATTTGCAGGCACTTTAGCCATCCATAAGTGATAATTGACCATCTGTTGCTGGGAAAACGACATGGGCAAGATGTCACACATGTACTTAAAGGGTGGGATTTGTCACTTGCCAGTGCAGACACTGTTTAAGTAGATTTAACATTACATATTCTATCAATTAAGGCACATATAAATGCCTGCTTACAACAAAGTTCATTGTAAGATGCATCGATGATGAGACTAATAAATTATAAGTGAATTATATGTAATCTAGGTAACTAAAACAACATTTCCTGTGATTCTTGTTACGTAATAAATTACAATAGCTAGTAATTACACTTGTATCATTGTTGACACATGTCTGACATTGAATTCATTAAAATTGTTCTATTTCTTTTCAATTCCAGATGAAGATCTGTAAACCAGTGATCTGCTTCACCCCTCTTCCCAGGATTGATTCTCATCACAAGGGCTCTGTATTTTCATTTCCATCTCAAAATGGACGATTTTTATGTTGCAATCATTCTAAGTTATTGTCGCATCGTTTTCTCCTCTCTCCACTCTTTCTGTATTTATGTAACTTATTTATTAAACCTGCAAAATATATCCTATCCAGTTGGTGTACTAACGTATTGACATAATTTAATTTATTGATGATGTATTTATTTGTATGTGATAATGGTCATCCTAGATTGGGTTCCACGCATTTTGTGATGAATGGTAGTCTAAATACATATTTATTGCATCATAAAAGAATATAAAAACATATAAACAATCATGTACTAAGTGGTTTGTTGATTCAGCATCTGTTTATGTTTGTGCATGCTAAACGCCTGCAGCTGTAAATAGTATAGCAACCCAAGTGTTCGTAGAAATACAACAATCAATTAATAAAATAAATATTTTTTAGGATTGAGTTTGTTCCTTGAACATCTTACGCCTCATAATTTGAAAAGCATTGACAAGCGAGCAATCAAAATATTGTTAAACAGATCATATAATTTGCACCAATATTATGTATATTGCACTGTTGGAGGTTTTTTTTCTAATTAAATACCACGTGGAATATTTAGAAGGTCACAAATTGTTGATTAATATTTGCCATTTGTTGTAGGACCAAGATTTTTTGACATATGAAAACCGAATTTAACATACAGCTGTACTATAGTCTATGGCCCTTTACTGTCAGAGGTATTAACTGTGACAATTCAAAAGATGGTTACCATAGAAGAGGAGCCCTGTTTTGAATATATGTACCTGTTGGAGCCCCCTCAATCAACTTGTGCACAAATTCTTCGTGGTCAGCAGTGCTATTCTCAGTGATTATTGTTGCTGGTGATTAATGAGTTATGCCAAAGTTTTCACACTTTTAGATGCAATAGCACCAGTGGTAGGGTAGCAGTTGTAATGATGGTAGAGAAAATAGACGGCTTATTAGGCTATAACCAGTTTTGACTTGAGCCCCGTTCACTCTGTCACGAGTGAGGATGGCGAGTGAGCGCAGATGACGAAAACATTCTACGGCTGCTTATCCTTGTTCATACTTAATTCACTCGCCGAGCGTTGACCGGATACTTGTGCAATTCCGTAGGGTGGTCCTGGTCCCTCTAAATCACTCATGAATATCCGTGGAGAGGGCAAATATTTTTAAGCATGTAGTTTATCTTTTTACGGGAATCAATTGGGAGTCGGCAAGTGGTTGGCGAGTGTTTGGCGAGTGATCTAAGGACGTACGTGGCCATTCGTAGCCACTCATGGCCACTCGTGCTCACTCGTAGGTATTCAGGGGAGGCTGTCTATTCGTGTATACTTGCCATCCACTCTTGTACAGCTCGTGGAACACTTGGAAAACGCTCGGCGGACCTCCGTGGCCTGCCCGTCGTTCTGCCGTCGACCTGGCACAGTGTCCATTGCCCTCTCCTCCTGGACCCTGCAAGCGATCGTCGAAATAATTTATACGTTCTCGTCTCTCTTACTCGTGACATTGTGAACGCCCCTTTACCAACAAATGATCTTAAGCAAGAATTGCAAGACATAATGGTAGACTGACGCAACCAGCTACCAAAAATATAAAAGAGAATTCCCCCCCCCCCCCCCCACCCTCCCTTTCCTTCAAATTCTTAGATGTTATTTGTGCAAATGATTGTACCACATTCGACCTTGCAATATGATACTTCAGATTGGCACAGAATGAGCTCATCTCTCTGCTGCGTTCTTAATAAATAAGGGGCATCTCATCACAACACGTGTACCACGTGTTCTTAAGGGGGAGAGCGAAAGAGAAGCTCCGTAAGTTGATTATTTAATAAGCCGTTTCCGCTTTCTTTGTTGGACTCAAACTTCAAACAGCTAACAGATATTGTCATCTCACTTCGAGGCGGCTCAAGATGAAACAATAGAAGAATTAATAAGCCTGATAAATAATGCACTTCTCGTTCTTTCTCGCTTCTCGCTGTTTGCGATATTACCCGTTATTTCCGGTGGTTCATATCAATCATTTATCACCCACCGTCAAACAAGCTGAGTCATATGACCGGAAATGGCCCAGTAATTAAAATTATCTCTAGGAAACAACTAAAAGCTTGTCCAGCTCTGATAATTAAAGTCGTAATTTCAATGAAACCATTTTGCTAATTGTTTATCCTTTATTGGCTTCCAAACAACACGTGTGAAAATAAGGGTACCGTTACACAAGGAGTGAAATAACATCATAATTGATAGTTTGCATCATCCTGTTGCATCTTAATGCGAAGGTATGGTTGAACTTGAGTATTTTAGGACAGGTTATTATGCCCTTGTTCAAACACGGTTGCTGCATCATTTGTCATTTAGACACATTTTAACAGGCGTGACCTCTACATGTCAGTAAAATTCCTTTATTATTCAAGGCACTTGTCACCCTGCTTTATGGCCCAGTAATCACCCAGCAGGTAGTACCTGTGGATCATGGACAGTTCAGGGATCAAATGTTTGCCACGGTACCATTCTTCAGCTGCATCTCAGCCAGATGTAGATGCTGAATTGGCAGTACCTTGTGCTCAGTTTCTATGCTGAGGCAGGTGTAAGATTCCACACATTTGGTGTTCTGTGTGACACTGCATGTGATACAAATGATTCATGTGGCCCCCACTCACTCTAGTGGCAAGTGCTGGAAATAGAGGGCTGCACTCTGCTTAAAGAGAGTGAGTTTCTGGGAGTTAATGTCTTGCAGTAGACAATGCATTGATGGAAAAGGCTTCTGCACAGCCATTGAATAGTCAATGTTTTGGAATAAAAAATGTTCTAATTTAACAATGATATAAGTTGGATACCTATATCTGGACTACTTTTTTTAATGCCTTTGACAATGTTGGTTGAAACCTTGCCAATGAGAAAAGTGCATACGTCATCAGCTGCCAGGTCTTCTGAACATTACCCCAACATTTATCCTAGATAAAGTCAATACGCATAGTGAAACTGGTTATACCTCCTACCTAAAAAAATACTTAAATAAATATGTACAATAGTAAATGTCACATAGCCAATTGCTATATCTGTAAAAACCAACATACCAGCAATATACAGTTATGAGCCCAACTCCCCCTTTTGCAGTCTCTGCTTCTCTCTTCAAGCTCCATCTTTCCACCTTTCCACCTTTCCACTTATTATGTAAGGTATTGTAATTTATTTTGTTTTCTTGCTTATGGCAGCGCCCAACACTTAGGCAAAATGGGCATCGCCTGAGCCAATATTTATATAACAATATGTTATTGTATTATTATGATTTTTATGGCATAAATAAAAAAATCTCTGTTTGTCTGTCTGTCTAAGACTGCTCTTGATTTTCCCATGCAACAGAGCTGTTACATTTTCTTGCCATGTAAAACTTTTTAATGCAATTAAGAAGATTTTTCTTTTGTCCACTATTGTTCAATTTAAATTTCAACAGGTTTACAGTCGTTTTCTCCAGGTATTTTATTGTCATCTCAGAGCACTCATTGTATAAAAAGTTCATTTCTACATAAAAGTGTAATAGTATGTACAATTGTGTCACAATAATAAGATGCAACCAGCAAATTTAATAACAACACTCCAATCCACAACATATAAATATAATCAAAGTGAATTAACCCCTTCTAATGGCATTCTTTACGCAACTGTCCTTAAATCTATAGGAGATGGGAGTACACTAATGACTTCAGAATCTTACATAATTGAAAAATTGAACTAAGTCATTTTTGTCCATGCAGTTGCACACATCATTAAAAAGGTAATTTTGTTTTTAACTGAGCATGGTGTATAACAAGGAGCTACACCATCGCCCATAACTAAAGCGGTTCAGACATACAAGCAATCAATACTTCCATTGTCAAAGTTAGGCTTTCTAAAGTGGAACTTGATATTTTCTCAAAGGCAATTTTCCGGCAAGACGAAATGTGTTAGAATTAGAAATCAATATCTGAGTTTTTTTTTTTTCTGTTGTTCTGTGCCAAAAATACAAACAAAAACAAAAACACGAAAAAAACCAAAGACATTCAAACTACAAGATGGAACACAACCTGCTCTTTGGCTTGGTGTACATAAAACCAGTGACCCCGTTCTTGAGCGTTACATCATTGCCATTCATGATATGACTCTTCACATCAGAGATGCTGCCATTGTCCACAATGTCACTTTTCTTCTCGTTTATGTTGCCATTAATGACCGAGGATGATTTGTCCTGCCCTGCGAGATTCCCATTTAGCATCGTGCTCTTAATATCATCAGTCTCCTGAGCTTGCTGAGTTGTGGTTTTGCCCCTGCCCACTAGAGGTCTAACAGTGTCTGGCTTGGGTTGCGTGGGAGGAGTGGGCCTGATGACATCATCATTCGAAGCCTTGGTGTTTACATTGCTGTTAGCTACGTTTTTACTGCTGACGTCATTTCCAATGGAAGAATTGGGCAACTTTGATTTCAGGTTTTGAGGGGGCGTGGGTTTGAGATTGGACTTCCCTTGTGATTTAATTTCTGCGTTTTCTTTTGCAGTAGGTGTCGCTTTGTTGTTCATTCCATAAGAGGGCGCTGTGGTAGACTTCTCTCCAATCGGAGGAAGCTTGTCACCTGATGCCTTCTCATTTGTTTTGCTAGAAGTTGTTGTGGAAGTTATTGCTTTTGGAGAGGAGTCGAGGACCTTCTCTTGTTCTGCCTTATTACTAATAGGTGGCAGCATGGTTGTGTTCTCTTTGGGAATGTTCAGTTCCGGCATCTTGACTTTGGTGGGAGACACTGTGGTGCCATCTGTCGTTCTTCCCAACAACCAGTAAGTGTCCATGTCTCCTTTGCCCTGCAATAAGACATTTTAAGAATTTGAGTTCTGAGAAAATTTTATTGGCACGGTGTTACAGTCAATTCCATAGACTTGGAAGCTAAACCCCAGAGGGTCCAGGACTTTTATTGGTATGGTAGTCGCTCAGCCAATAGCAGTATTGCATTCATGTGACGTCCTCTTGAGCTTTGTTTCCAAGTCAATCCAATTGGCTGTTAAAATATATAAATTTATCCCAAATATTTCAATGACTAACCTTAACTGGGATAGTTCCTCTCCTCTCTAACTTGTATGGTTTTCCAACAAGACATGACTTGGTGAACACACTGATGTGAATCTTCATTGGCTGCAATAACAAACATGTTCTTGTTTACCATGGTGGACCATAGCACTTGTGGACAGGTGGTGCTTGAGTTTGTAAGGTAGCATTTTGACTACTTCAGATAACTGTATTTCATAATTCAATGGAAATTCAAAAATTGATCACCGTATTTATCTTTACACAAAACTAATAGAATATAATTATTATTTGTCTTTTGTAATGATGTATATTGTATGAGCAAAAAGGCTATGGAAGCCAAAGCACAAAGGAATAGTACCAGAAGCCAGATAAATCATTTAGAATTACATTCATGGCATAGTAAATCATAATCATATTTGCTATAATTTCACGACCCACATGTTTTATGCTGGTGGACTTGTTTGTTCATGTCAGTATTAATGACAGAGGATGTTTAATTTTGTCATGTGCCATTTATGCATTAGCATATATCATAAATAAGCTTATTTAGTTTTGCATAATTAGTATGACAGGATATATCTCATTTTGGTCTGCTGATGTACATACATTGCCAGACGCAAAAAATTAAAAACAACTACAAAGTAAAAATAAATTTTCCATAAACTTGCCTCTCCATGACTCTCCATACGAGCGGAAGTATTGACAGTGTCTCCGAAAAAGCAGAACCTAGGCATCTTTAGACCCACGATCCCTGTTACAACTGGGCCAGAGTGAACACCTGCAAACAAAGCATTCGTTCGGATGAATCTACTTATAATCACAAAACAATTTATGGGCTATCTCATTCTATTCTTACTTCATCATAAATGAAATATCTACAAATGTATGAAGTTTGTTACAGTCTCAATGTAAGGGGCAGGCAGACATAATGATGAGATTATTGGTAACTATGAAACATTTTAAAATATGATGATGATTTTTTTTATTCATAGACAATCATTAATTAGTATCAAGTTGTCAGTTCAACAGGTTTTAATGTATTTCAACTAATTTTTCATGTATTTTGCAATGTGTATCCCATGTTAGTTTTTCAACAAGAGTTAAGCATTGGTTTTCCACTAGAGGGCTCCCTGTTCTATGACTGATTGTTAGCCACCTAGTGCACAACATAGGAACTAATGCATTTTATGACATGTATTAATTTTTTCTCTATGGTGTTTTGATCCTGTTTAGACTTTTTGCAACCAACATAATTTGCCTGATTGTCCTAATTGACTTTTGCAACCAATTTAATTTTGCCCGGTCATAATTGACGGTTAAAAAAACAACTTGAGCAGAGTATTATTGTGACAAACCCCTCACCAATCCTGATCTTGACATGGTCATCTTTGGTCGTCGGGTCTCTAATGTCTTTCACACACCGAATCATGTCCAGTGCCAAGTTGGTCATGAAGATGGCATGCTCCTTGTTGGGGTCTGGGGCCCCCGCAGCCACCATGTACACGTCTCCAATGGTTTCCACCTGAAAAAGATAATATAGTATATCCAGGTAAATCAAGATGGTGTTTTCAGTATTTTACAGGACAGACTGAGCAATCTGAAATAGTCAGTAATGATTTTGTAAACATCGTGTCTGGTAGTCAATAAAATAGTTTGGACAAAGTTGACCAATGACAAAAGGTTCAGCCAACTGTTAAGTGTGTCCAGCTAGCTTGGTATGGCTGGTGGTAGCTTGGTTTGGCTTGTAATAGGCTAAGCTTGGTATGTCTTGTAATAGCTTGGTTTGGCTTGTAGTAGTTTGGTATGCTTGTAATAGCTTGGTATGGCTTGTAGCAGCTTGGTATGGCTGGTAGTAGCTTGGTATGGCTTGTAGCAGCTTCAAGAAGTTGTTTCTAGCTCTGAATAGCTACAGCTGAAGGTTCATTATGACTAATGTGTGTGACAGTTGAGCAAAGTGAAATTGGACTAGAAGTTGATAGAAATAAGTATTTTTTTTTTAAATTCTCGGTATAGTTTGCCACATATTTTTAGTCTACAATTTCTTCTTGTCCAGTGTATACATCTTGAAAATGACACATATGTGTTTTAAGTGCAATAAGTGATATTGTAGAATTTGTTTACGGATTAATTTAGTTCAAAACTATTTATACACCAGTGATAATGTACTGAAACTCCACTTGCCATCAGTAAAAGGGTCTGGTTTTACACATGACATCCTAACTCAATGGATTGATGTTTTGACAAACGCATGCACCAAACTAATGGTACCATCAAATGACAACCTTCAGTGGACAAAAAAAATATATGTAAAAGCAGGTTCCACGAAATGGACAAATCACGAGGAAAGGCTGGTTGATAAGGAAAGCTAGAATCATCAAAGGTAGAAAAACCACAGAAAACTAAGACATTCATTTGAGGAAGAAGGTGGCAGAGAGGGATTATGCATGATGGCTCTTTTTCTCTTTGATATTATGATGAATTTTTCATGTGGGCTTGTCATTGTTAATGGCTGACCGTTTGTAGTCCTTTTGTATTTTTTATCAAGATGAAACAACAAGGGTAGTAGTGGTACTCATGTAGTGATTTTTTGTCAATGCATTCTGTTTTGCACCATCTGCAATGTGACGTTTTTTGTTGTTGTTGTTTTTGTGTCACTTGGTCATTTCTTACCTGTTTATTAAACCCTCCATGATTCAATAAAGTATGCTTTAATATATATAATAATATATTGACGAATTGTAGTTTCTTTAGAGGAACTTTGAGAGATAGTACATGTCCTAATATAATTACAAACTGGATTATAGCATTAAGACAAGCTCACTAATTCGGAAATCTGTCACATAAGGTCATAATACTTTAGTAGTTGTCCGTATTATGTATACTGTGAAATAATTCACTAATTACTCCATCATGCTATTTAAGGCTATTTGGCTGGAAGTGAAGGTACTCTCAACCACGACTGTTTACTCTTTTCAGACACACTATCAAGCCAGATGCACGTGGGCATGTGCAGCTTTGTTAGGTAACCCTGCAGAAATTGCAAGACAGCTGAGACTTAATAACATCTGTTGAAAGTGACGTTCAATCTCCTGCAGCAAATGCCACAGAGAACTAGCTAATGTGTTGTCAGAATATAATGTGCCAAAATATCACGAATGAACAGCACTTAGCTGTGGTGTACCAGTCGTTGTGAGTGCTTAGTACAAACATGCATCCAGTGCAGTTCTGCAAGGAGGTTGTTTGTATCCAGTGATATGTTAGAAGGAAACGAAAAGACATTTAGACAAGTAGGGCAACAACTAACAGCAGCTAAAGCACTGGTGGCAAGCAAAAAATCAGCGACAACTCATGAAATGTAAATGTGTCTTGGGTTTAGAGTCTTCAATCACGTAATAGAAATACCCTGCCGACTTCACAGTTACACCCTTGGCATGCCTGATCAAACTTGAGCCTTTCTCTGCTCCAAGGGGAGCATACACCTAGCATGCAGCCTGTTGGGCGCTTCTTAGGTCAAGCACTGTACAGTTGCCATCTCTGCCTATAGCCAAGTACCCATTTACACCTGGGTGGAGTGGAGCTAAGAGTCACAGAGGATCTGCTCACTTCCTCCATGCCATGATGGGTGCTCAAACCTGCAACCTTATGGTTTAAAGGCGAGAACCTTCACCACTGGGCCACGGCACCTCTATGCAATCCATGAACAACAAAACAAAGAAACTAGCACGGGTACACTAATTATGGAAGGCAAAAAGAAATGATTAGTTGTTTGATTGCAAATACTATCTTTACAACACCATTGTAATTTGCCTCACAAATTAGACCACCTCACCACTAAACAATACACAATCTAAACTGGAACTTCGAACAAAGAACACAGGGTGGGGGCCTAGCTCAGAGGTAGCGCTCTGGGCTTCCAACCACTGGGTCCCGGGTTCGATTCCCGGTCGAGCCTAAGTTGGATGGCTGTTTCATCCTTTGTCTCATTGCCATGGTCACTGCCTGTCCTAATTAGCCCAACTGGTGCAGAAATACAGGACGTAAAGCCCTAATCACACACACACACACACACACACACTTGAACAAAGAACACCTTACTTCCCAATTTGTGAAACACAGCATCATTTTTAGAGCATTTGTGTGCTAACCATTTCGAATTTACCCATCTGTAAGATGATCATGCTACTACGAATCTTCCCCAAATAGTTGTAGTGAATCTAGTGATTTAAAACGCACCTTGTAGACCTTGTGCCTCTCAATCAAGTTGTCAATCTTGGAGAAGAGTTGGTTAAGCAGCCCCATCACATCGATCGGTTTCATCTTGCCAGTCAACTCGGTGAATCCAGGTACGTCAGAGAACATGATGGTCACTGCTTCATAGGGCTGGAAAATACAGTCATTGAAGATGCAATTAATCATGGTATCACTACCAATTAAGAAAACGTATTCTCTACTCTCCTAAATTCTTACCTTATTGTATCTCATCTCAACAATGTCATCTTAACTCACCCACCCCAACTTCACCTGATCTCATCTCACTCCATCTCATGTCACCTCAATTAATCCTGTCCCATCTCACCTCATCTCAATTTCATCTCACCTTCATCCCACTCATCTCAACTTACCCCATCCTATCTCATCCAATTTCATGTCATCTCATCTCACCTCACTTCATCTTATCTCATCTTCCACCTCACCCCATTTTACTTCACTTCATCTCTCCCTATCTCAGCCTCATCTCATCTTACCACATCTTGTCTTATCTCTCCAAATCTCATCACTCAAAATCTAATCTTATCTCATCAATACCTGGCATAGATCCAGCATACTCTCCCCACCCTGCATCTTGGCTGCTACGGAGCTTGGAATCATGGAGTAGAGCAACTCATCTCCTCTCTTCTTCAGTTCATCCAGCCTCTTCATCATGTCTCCCAACTTCTTGGATTTCGTTTGTTCCTGCAAATAATAAAATTATATATATTGATAGTACGGTTTTCTTAAGAAATATATCTACATAATAAATCTTCAAGGGCATTTTTGAATGTTTGTTTCCTAAGACTCAGGGCAACTCAATGCACTCGCCAGCGGCGTATCTTGGTAATCATGACTACATAACGTGGAGCTAAGTAGCTGTTGTATGAAGATATGATGTATCATACATGTCATGATAATAATCACGATGATTTGCTATTTCTGCCTGTAAGAGGATACTATCATGGCATCTGTTTGCATGTAATTCCAGTAACAAGGCGTATCTGTACAGATGTGGTAAACAACCTTGTAAGGACTGGTGCCTTATATTTCCCAATGAAGCCTTTACTCTTTTAGATCATTAATGCTAACGGCATTGCTAAATCGGCCATGTCATTTAAAAAAGGTTCCCAGTGCCCATTTTAGGTTATGTAGGATGTTTGATGCTGGGAACAGCCAGCTTTCTTGGCTGTATTTTCATTTACATAGAGGTCATATAGTTGTCATTAGTTTGCACTGCACATACACAATGCTATTCCGATGAGAGATGGGGTATGCAAAGTTGTAAACTTTAGTACTTTTATGACCTCTATGTAATGGGGCATATAAACTTTTTTTTATACATTAATGTTAACTGAACTGGTTATCTCTCCCATCAGACTGTATAGCATGATTTGAAAGATTTTGTTGCATTATTTTTTAGTTATATTTTTGGCTGAATGCAATGGCAAAATACTGAGTAGTGTGTAAACTTTTGAGCAACACTGTATGCTATTCTCATTCAGTTTATTCTGATCCTATTTAATAATATGTGAATTCAATCAACCATTACCCTTGCAAGTGCCTGGGTGAGCTCTCGGGACTGCTGAGCACCAACAAGAATCAAATCTCGCGAAACATCGTGCATGCTGAGATCTGTGATGTAAACTCCGAGATCGAACATCTTGTCCAGGCTTTCTACTCTGAAGTATTCCAAGACAATAAAAAGAAATATTAGATATACATTTTCCATTACATTGTATGAAGATATACTGAAATAATTTGAATAGCACTTACATCGGAGTTGCTAGAAAGATGACCGCATCCCAGGATGGAATGTGAAGCATCTGACCTTTCATCCTCATCCGAGTTGAATTATCCTCATCATCTGTCAAGATAAAAACATTAATAAAGACATCGTAACAGCAATTGTTTGATTTCTACTCTTTCCTTGGATTGTAATAATTAATTTATTTTGCAATTAGTCCTTACATCAGACCACAAACAAGGCATTTAGGCAAATTGGTCCAAATGTGCTCTGTGTTTACAATGCAGATGAATTGAGTTTAATTAACTTGCATTGCAAACACAACTACATTTCATGGTGAAGCAATCATTAAAAATATTTGTAATTACACTGCGATAATAAAGTTAACTGACAAAAAAGAGAACAAAAAAAGATGTAACGTATACTCGCATTAAGACTATCTTAATAAAAAGGAAAAACTTCACTAGTTTGCAAATTGATGGTCCTTTTCATGAGCTCAAGGTTAATGTAATTTTCTTGAGCTCACCGTAACGTCATTTTCATGAGCGCATTGGTGAATGTCAGCTCACAAATTGCCATTAGCATGAGCTCATGAAATATGCACTTGTTCTAAATTGTCATTTCATGCACTCCTAGTGAAGTCATTTTTATAAGTGCATGGTAACTATCATAGGGAATGCCATTGTGATGACCTCATAGTAAATGTCATTTCAACGAGCTCATTGTAAATGTCAGTTGCATTGGCTCATAGTAAACTTCAATGCCCTCCTGGTCGATGACATTTTCCATAAATCAATAATTAAAACTCAAGATATGTGGCTTAAAAAGAGAGGTTGAAGCGTGTAGAGTTACAATTAAAAATGAATGAAATATTGTGTTTATATAAAGTCAATGACAAAACATAAAACAATATCAGAACACCAAATATGACTCAGCTAATAAGTTTAAACGCATCTTTGATCTACCATTGCAAAGCCAAAAAGCTTTGAAATCCTAAACCTGAAAGCATAGTTCAATCACCTAAAACTCACTGCAAACATTTCATTTTCCAATCGTATTTGGAAAATGAAGCTGAAGAGATGAAAGCAACAGATTGGAATTCAAGAGGTTTACCAGTTGTCATTCTTGAAGAAATTTGCATAGGTTTATTTCCGAGGGTTGAAGTGGCTGATTGAGAGGATTAGATAATATGATGGAATTGGAATTGATATATTTTGCAGGTATACAACACTATACAAACAAAATGTTCACATGAAAATAATCGTTAATATACAAAAATTCATAAATATGCTATGGCATATATGATAAATAAGGTTGAAATGAAAACCAGTAATTTCCCTGCAATTTTAAGCGACAACCAAATCATAAATAGGCCTCTCTACAGTTGAGAAATTTAACGCATTCATAATCTTCTGTAAATATTGCAGAATTACTACATATTAGTTAGTAGTAGTATTTATTATTTATTTAATTATACCAACATGTGAAGGGAAGAGTATGGTTTCCCGTAACAGGTGAATGCAATTCAAGCAACACTCCCCCTTGACCCATCTTGCACGAGACAAGCTTATCAATGATCTTGGTGACAGCACCAAATGCATATTAAGCATTTGGGGCAATTAGTGGGAACATTTCTTGGCAATGCCTGCCTTTGATATCCATGACTTTCATGTGGGTCATTTATTGAGTAGAGTAAAAACATTATTTTCTTCTTTGAGTCTTTAAAAAAAAGAATTTAATTGTCATTTGCTCGGTTTAACAAAAACAAGGCCGAATAGGGCTGCTTTTCATTCGTGAAAATAAACTCAAAGAAATCAGGGATTCCACAGACTGATTTGAAACAAGACCTGGCCAATATTACAATGATATCAGCAGATTTAATGTCGCGATAGTTGGACATACGACCTGAACTCCTCTTAGGTAACTCACTTATAAATAAAACTTGATTACAATTCACCTAAACAGGCACATCAGAAAGGGGAGTATCGTGTTTAAATAACATTATGTTCTGAAGTATAAATTACATTGTCATCTTAATAGAAAATATAAGTTCTGGTTTACATTTTGGAGATAAAATCGACTGCAATTTTAATTTTAATGCACGCGCAAATAGTGATAGTTTAATTTTTTTTTAACTATAATGTAAATTGTTATTGCTCCTACAGGATATACAATTTAATGCAACAAAAATGCAACTTTTAAATCTTCAATTTCAGCATCGATTTAATTTAAGTTGATGATTAAAACTTAAGAATAATTAGTGTAGAATATTAGGACTCATCAGATAATGAAATTATGCAGATACAATTTCCACCATTTCAATAACACCCAAAAATTCTTGTGTGTATAGGTGAGAGAAGTGAATGGCCTATCTGGTCTGCAAAACATTTCACAGATATGGATTAAGAGTAATTGGTAATTCAGATGTAATTTATTTTCTTTTACCTTTGGATAATATGGAAGATTTGCTGGATGACCTGCTTGACATGGTGGACATTTTTCGGCCTATTTCTTTAATTGTTGTCACCTCGAACATGATGTTCTGGAACATGACGATCTGAAAACAAAAGTAATATTAATTGATGCACTAATTAGATGTCCCGGATGTTGTGCAGAAAACCAGAAATTCATATTTTTTTCTTATTGGTTTTAGATTGTCTTTTTGTAGACAATAATCTTAGTCCCTTTGGCAACAAAATTTTGCTGAGATTTCAAAAACACTCCCATTTCAATTCCGATTTACATTGCCTGAATGGCCTATGGAAATTCATTATAACTCCATTTCATATATTAACTATCTATAAAGCAATGTCTTTCAGACAATTTCCTCTTTTCAATAACCAGCATCTTCCAGGGACCTACATGAGATGATTGCAGAGAAAGCAATCAAGTATCTTCAAATTGAAATAAGCTCATGGCACTGATGGCCACGCCCTATTGGGCTTCCAATTCATATCAAACACACCAGTGATAAACAATGTATTACCCATTGCAATGAATATTATCATTATCCAATATACTTCAGAAAGGCTTAGAAAAAAGTAACAGATTGTCCCCGAGATCAGAGACTACAGGTGAATATTAGGAAAAGAAATAGTTTAACCTGAGATCTGACAGTTATTATATATGCACATTATATGGATATTTTGAAGACTGGCCTGACACAGATTTCAAAAGACTGATGAAGACTTAGTATTATAATAAGACCCAAGTGGATATGTGGAATATTTTTATTTTCCCCACGAGTGGACAGATTGGCCAGGATTCACGAGTTGCATTAGCCACGAGTTAATTCTGAAGCCAATCTGTCCACGAGTGAGGGAATATTAAAATATACCACATATCCACTTGGGTCTTATTTATATCCCATAAGTTACTTATGTTCAATGCACTTTCATGTTGTATGAAAAAAGTCATGAATATTAATCACGTTACAAAAATCAGAGGCAATGTCATCACCTCCAACTATTCACTGTCATTTTAAGAGTAATAAAGCAATTTACAAAAGATATTTACAAGCCAGTTGTTGAATATTTCTTGTCAGAATTTGTTTTATAGTATATTATAAAAGAAAATGGTTTATCGTTCAGTTTTATTCAATTGTTTTACCGAAGCGACGTCGCTCCTATGACATTGCCCTTAGCACCACCTACAGAATACACAATAGCTTGTATCTATGGAATGAACTGACCATTGACTTTCCATTACGTTTTAGCCTCTAGAATCGTTAATTTCGGTGCGATTTAAAAAATATTTTTTGGAGACCTCAACATTTTATCTCTGTAGTGGTACTCATGTAGTGATTTTTTGTCATTCGCCTGCCATACATAGAAGTATGTGGTATACATTTCCCATCCTTGTAAGGTAATCCATGTAGTATACACATGTATACCACATAGGCTATACCACATGGCTTTTCTATGTGGTATACAGGTTATTGTGGGATATAATACAACTTGCTTTAACCTACATTTTGGTAGTTGAAGTCCATGACAGGCCTGTTCATGGTGAAAGTTGACTCCATCCTCTGACCAATTAGGTTGGGCATAACGTTGGCTATGGAGTGACCAATATGGCGAATGGTCATCGTCTTGTCGAAGACCACATGGAAAGGGAAGCACTCAAGGAAGAAATCGGAATTCACCTGAAAAGTGAAAAGAATATAATTATCATCTTTATTCGTGATTTGTTTATCCCATAAAAGAAATACAGGTAAATATAAATAAAAGCAGATCACAGTAAAATAAAACGATGTAAAAAAGATCTCCAGTGACTGATAGGCCTGTGACATCATGTGACCTATTCCACAGTAGATATGACAAGGCTGATATGACATCATGTGACCTATTCCGCAGTAGATATGACAAGGCTGATATGACATCATGTGACCTATTCCGCAGTAGATATTACAAGGCTGATATGACATCATGTGACCTATTCCACAGTAGATATGACAAGGCTGATATGACATCATGTGACCTATTCTGCAGTAGATATGACAAGGCTGATATGACATCATGTGACCCATTCCACTTTAGATATGACAAGGCTGATATGACATCATGTGACCTATTCCACAGTAGATATTACAAGGCTGATATGACATCATGTGACCTATTCCACAGCAGTAGATATGACAAGGCTGATATGACATCATGTGACCTCTTCCACAGTAGATATGACAAGGCTGATATGACATCATGTGACCTATTCTGCAGTAGGTATGACAAGGCTGATATGACATCATGTGACCCATTCCACTTTAGATATGACAAGGCTGATATGACATCATGTGACCTATTCCACTTTAGATATTACAAGGCTGATATGACATCATGTGACCTATTCCACAGCAGTAGATATGACAAGGCTGATATGACATCATGTGACCTATTCCACAGTAGATATGACAAGGCTGATATGACATCATGTGACCCATTCCACTTTAGATATGACAAGGCTGATATGACATCATGTGACCTATTCCACAGTAGATATTACAAGGCTGATATGACATCATGTAACCTATTCCACAGCAGTAGATATGACAAGGCTGATATGACATCATGTGACCTATTCCACAGTAGATATTACAAGGCTGATATGAAATCATGTGACCTATTCTGCAGTAGATAATACATCAATAATTTCCTGAGTTTCTGACCTATCTAATGGAAAGTGATATAAAATTGATTTGACGAATAGTAAAAAAAACATGCAGGCTTGCCGTTTTCTTTTCAACATTTTCTCTATTTATTGCAATGACTTTCTCTTTCATTTTATTTCGATTTTAATATTGTGTGAATGAGAATCAATTCTTATTTTATGTTGTTGCACTCTCAACAATAAATTTATTATCATTATAGTTGATGTTATCTAGATGGCGCTGCAATTTGATGTTTGCATCAAGTTTTAAATTGCAATTGAACTTCGCCATTAAAACCACCATTGGTTAAAATTTTGCTGTCTTAACAGAGAGATTATCAGTATATTATCATGATAAAAGCTGTGATTGGGTCCAAAAATATGTCCTAAATGCAATTAGTACATCTGATCCTCAGCCAAAATTCCCGTTGATTTATTGCTTTCTATTACATTAAGACATTTGGGTTATTTACCAATTTCCCCAACGTTAGACCTTGCCAAATATGGTTGAATGGTTATTTGCTATGACCTAGTTGGCTTGAAGCATAATAGTTGAGTAAAAATGATGGCCAGGGCCAGTTACTTCCTGAAAGTCAACCGGAGCTAACAAGAAGGCAAATGGAAGTTGTCACTTAGAATCACCTTGAATGGTGTGTAATAAGGGTTCTGAATTGGAAAACCTATCCAACGACATTTTAGAGTAATTAGAAAATCTTGATTGGCTGTGATGAGTAAGTGTATGATTATAAATGCCTTCCAAAAATAACATGTTAGATATAATAAATGTTTTGGATTTTACATTATATTTAAGGAATACAATATATATCTGCTTTAAATAGCAAGATTCTTGCTATATACGAGACTTTTTTTTCTTACCTATTTTTCAAATTTTTGCACTGTATCCAGATGCACAGCTGTCACTGTCATCATGGATGGTACACGTAAATATTTGAAAACTTAGAGAAAAAGGTTATTGCATGTAAGATGAAATGTATGTTTTGTGGACTCAATATTTATCTATTTATGATCAGCTATTATGCCTAAACCGGATTGCAATCCAACATGGCTCGCATGGTAACTTTTTAAGTTATTTTAAATGTTATATATATATATATATATATGGCTGTTATAGAAATTTGTTCATATCAGAAAAGATACATATGTCACATATATCTATAGCTCTACTGACCAAGTATATCTAAAGCCACACCTACAGAATGATTTTCAGGTTCTCATTATTTTATACATTATTAAGTTTAGAGATTGGCCAGAATGAAATCTACTGACGTGCATTTCTGAAATGACCGGATCGGAACTTTGTTGTCCTAATTAACATATATTGACCTACTTACACAAAAAATCGTCTTTAGCTTAAGATCTAGCAGAAAAAATAAAGAGACTCACGTTAGAACACTGTTAATGATATAATTTCTATGTGATTCAACACTGGACAAACATTAGTCTTTACATTTTGAAATTTTGCATTATAAATTCCACGCATTACCTGTGTATTCTTACTAATGTACGATGAGGTCACAGGCATTGATTTCTAAAACCTAAGCACCATGGCCAATCAGAGAGTTTGTCAGAGCTCGTTGCCTAGCAAATGGCCTAGAAATTAAATAAGCTCTGCTCTGATTGGTCGAACGTTCATTTAGTTGGCTAACTTCGTGGAAAATAACGGGAATGGACGTACCTAGTTATAATTTTATATATATCACAGCATAGCATGTCTTAAACTATTTTATTAGAGTCAATATGTCGTAAAAAGTGACAATCACAACTTGGCATGGCACCAAAATGGTCAAGAGTCAATTTTGTGCACTAAATATGTCTGATTACTCGTTAAAACTCCGCTGCTACACTGTTAGGAATGTCAATGTTAGGTTTTAGGTGTTGTTAATGCGTCATTTTTGCTCAAATGATGCGTTGCTATGGAAAACAGTGAAGGGACACCAAACTTATCCGTGCACCATTGTAGTAGTAGTAGTAAGTAGTAAAATTTTATTTATTGTCGTTTCAATTCACGGAATCACATTCATTGTTCAAGACAAAATACACGAACCAAGCAGAAGCTTCTGTACGACATACTAATAATAATACATAAATCTAATAGGACTAACAAATATATAATAAATATAGCACATTTCTGTATAGCACTTCATTTTAGGTTCAGCACCTTTTGAGTCAGCATTGTTACAAGTTATCACAAACAGCTCTTTAATAAATCAATGCATTTGACTAGTCATTTCTACATTTTGTGTGAGATTGTAGTTTATAAAAAAATAATATTAATAATGTCATTTTGATTATGTAACCAGTCAGTCACAGCAGATTTGAAGCTGCTCAGTGAGACTTTGCTTCTAATGTTACTCGGGATATTCGCCCATAATTTTGCTCCATAGTACCTCAGACTTTTTTTGCCATATTTAATGGAGTTAAACTGTGGGATACTGAAAGTGTCATTTGCCCTCAAATTATAAATATCTTCCCTTACAGAAAAGATTTCTTGTAAGTACAAGGGGGCCATTTTGTTCTTTATTTTGTACATTTGTATTGCTGCTGATTTTATGCAGCTTCGGTTTACTGTAAATTTCTTTGCTTCTTTACATAGTTCTTCTTATGGCATATCATTTTGATTTTCAATAAATCTTAAAGCTCTTTTGTTTACATTTTCGAGTTTATCTAAGTTTAGTTTGCCCATAAACATCCATACAAGGGGACAGTAGTTGAAATTGCTACTTATACAGCTGTTATATATGGTGTTTTTACATTGTTTCTCCAAATAATGTTTAATTCTTTTTAAGGCATTGATTTGCTTACTTGTCTGATTACATACATCATCTAAGTGGATACTGAAGTTTAGATTTTTATCAATCCCTATGCCTCGCACATTTATGGATGACAGTGACCTAATGCACTCATTATTTATCACCAAGGTGTGATTACTAGTTATGTCATTTTTGTTAAGAAACATTACTTGAAATTTTTCAGAGTTGGCTTTTATGTGATTTTCTTGGAACTATTCCATGACATTTAAGCAGTCCTGTTCAAACTTTATCTTTACTTCATTTAAGTCAGAGCTAACATAGGAAAGTGTATTGTCATCTGCATAGTTATAAATCTTTGAGCTTAAATTGATGAACAAGAGATCATTTATAAAAATGTTGAACAACAGGGGGCCGAGGATAGATCCTTGTGGAACGCCCTTGACGTTTGTTACCCATTCAGGAAATGTGTCCCCTATTTTGACTCGTTGCAATCTTGCAACTAGATATGACTTAATCATTTTCAAGCATCCATACTAAAGCCATATGCACTAAGTTTAGTAATTAATAGACCATGAGACATGCAGTCAAATGCTTTAGAAAGATCAATTGCTACGATTCCTACTGCTTGGTTATTATCTAATGCATTACGCCAGTCTTCAGTCATTCTGATAAGTATATCTTGACAACCATAACCCTTTCTAAATCCGGATAAGTATTGGTGAAGTACTGGTTGTATGTATTCATATATCTGGTTAAACATTAGTTTCTCAATTACCTTTGACAGTGCTACAAGCAGGTTTACTGATCTGTAGTTATCTTTGTTTAGTTTATCTTTCTTTTTGAATAGTGGTGTTATGTTAGCTTTCTTCGTGTTGTCTGGAAATGTTTGCTGTTCTATACATTTGTTAATTAATGTTGTAATTGGTTTAACAAGATTTTTGCTTGCTTGTTTAATGAACTTTATTGGGATTTCGTCGAACCCTGTAGCTTTCTTTGCACAGAGGGCTTTTAAAGCTTTATGGACTTCATGTTCAGTAACATAACGGAAGTCAAAATTTTGTCCATTTTGGTTGATTTTTTCAAATATGAGGTTTACACCAGTGTGATTGTGATAGTCTGCCAGTATTTGTCCTATATTCCTATCATTATCCTCTTTAACTCCAATTTCTGATCCTATTTCACTAAAGAAAACATTGAAAATATTACAAACTTCAGCACACTTTGTTATTATTTGATTACCTTCTCTTATGGGTATGCTATCAGACTTTGTCTTAGTTTTTGAGAAGATTGGTTTTATTGTTTTCCAAAAATCCTTGTTTTTTGTGCCCATTTGGCATTTTTCTTGAAAATACTTCAGAATTTCTTTTCCTTTTATCATTGTTACACTGTTTCTGTGTTTTCTGTACTGGGCCAGATTGACTGTACTTCTGTTCTTAAAAAATCTATTTCTATATTGATTGCGTTTAAATATAGCTTTTTTGAGTTCTTTACTCATGCATTGAAAGTCTGTTACTTTTACGATTTTCTGCAATTTAGGGGCATGTTTGTCTAAGATGTTTTTCAGTATAGTTTGTAGCTTATTAAAAGCATTATTAACATCATCTTCTAGCATGATCGTCATTTCTAGGTTCATGGCTGCTAGTTCTGCATTAACTTGTTCATAGTTAATACTGGATAGTTTACGGTACATAACTACTTTTTTAGGGGGAATAGGAAGATGTTGTTTCATTACACCACCTATGAGAGTGTGAAAATCACTAATACCTGTGTCTATAGAGAAACCTTTTAAGTACTTCCTACGCTTTGTTACAAGCATGACATCAATTAAAGTTGGTTGATTGGATTTGTAACATGTTGGTTCAGTGATTATATTTGTTAGGTTATATACTGGACATAAAGTAGACAGTGTATTATTTTGTAACATGTTGAAGTTTAAGTCACCTATGATTATTACATGCTCGTACTTATCCATTATTGTTTCGCATATCTCCTCGAAGTACCTTTTAAAGTCATTTGGGTTCATTTTGGGGTTTTTATACATGCAAATTATCAGGCTTTTATGGCCATTGCAGTTTAGCTCAATTGTTAGACATTCTACATTTTCAGAGCATTTGCTTATTGGTCCGACTGTTGAGGGAATATTTTTAGAGACATACACCAGTAGTCCACCACTATTTGATCTTTTGTCTTGTCTATACATCGTATAACTTTCAATTTCAAACAGGGAATTTTGATAGGAGGAGTCTAGTTTAGTCTCACTCAATGCTAGTACTTCAAACCCACTGCTCACAAGCAAATTGGACAATTCACTAAACTTAGGGTGCACACTGTTAACAGTCCTTGCAGTGCTATTGATGTCCAGGAAAATTGTTAATTGCAATTGTGGAAGCCAGTTTAAGAAAGCTGGGGTATGACTATGGGGAAGTTGATTGAAATCAGTCACTTAATATACCCTTAATAGAAAGAGATATGTTTCTTTTCATCAAATATAAAAATACACAATTAAGATTTAAATGTCATTTGTTCAGGAAGCTCTGGCTCCTGATGCTAAATTATCCGGATTACTGCTGTGTGATTTTTATTTTTTTATTTTAAAGAGAGCTTTCTAACTTACACATGTACAAAATGGTGGCAAAATAAACTGATTTCTTGCCACTTAGCGGTAAAATTTGGTGTATTGTAAAAATATTATGCATGGAATTTAAAATTTTCCTTCAAAATCTAATAGAGAAAACTTCTACACAAACATGAGTGGTTTAATTATTTCAGTGGTATCCAATCTTTAATGTTTTCACAAGAAATCTCCACTTTACAAGGGTCGTTTCTGTTCATCTTCCACAAGAAGATGACACTCCATTGAGGCGTGCCCAGTGCAAGCACGTTCTTTTGTTTACAAAAAAAACAAACAAAAGGCATGTGACATGACGGTTGCTAACCATCGAGACCAAAATTGCTACTTATTGAAAACTGGTTGGTACAATAAAATTTAAATACCTCTGCATTTTGTTCTATTGAATTCCTGGTGTGACATGACAGTCGCCATCCAAACTGGTACCACAATCAATTAATCAACCTTGCAAACAGTATTTATTTATGTGGGCTATATAACTGTAACATTCACTCAAAGATAATATATTCACGTTTATTATATATATATATATTTAAAAAATATATATATTCAATATCATCATAATGTTCAAATGACACAAGCAAAATATAAATGAATATCATTTTGTAATGTGATCCAAAGCCTTTTGTTTAAAATTATTGCATTGTACAACAGGTTCAAATTTCGAATTTAAAAAATTGATTTGAAGAAGCAGATGTATAGCCACAAAGTGTATTCATCTCTGGTATAGCTCTAAGCCATTGACACGTACATGCTTACTTTCAGTCATTCTTGAAACCTGTAACACAGGAGTTATGAATATATTACAATTATAATATTTGTCAATCCTGTCAGTGCTGTGACCTCTTTGCATTAACATTGTAGTGTAGACACAATTCATTGCATCAACAATGCAATTTCATATAAAAAATTTTAAACATATACATGTATATATACATATATATATATATATATACATATATATATATATATATATATAAGATTTTCAATATAGGTCTCCTGTTACCTCTGTATGTTGGTAAAATACATTCACTCATTCATGATCTATATTACAAACTACATAAGTTTTAAAACAAATTGCAACTTGGCTAAATAGTACAAACGGTGACGATTAACCATATTCCCTGCGGCCTTTCATGCACATTGCATTATCATATTTAGCTAAACTTTCAAGGTCCCAGTTGCCATAATTACATGTGTCAAATATTGAATATTAATGAGATGGTAATGACCTACCTGCAGGTTTTGGATGCCCCTTCTGGAGCGACCAGAGCTACCTTCATTGTAACCAGAGTTATCGAAGTAAAGCTGAAGTACCACGTGAGTAGATTTGCTGTTTTCCTGGCTGGTCAGAACTTCTATCTCGATGGTCTGTCCATAGAAAATCTCTCCCACCTGGAAAACAACATTGACCAGTATTCACATCAACATGAGCTGTTTCATCATTGTCATTATGTACACTGTAAAATTTTGATTAAGTGCATGCAAAATCAGATTAAGATCAAGTTCTGAAGCAAGTTTTCACTACCCTCAAGATACTGTCTCCTATGGCCATCATCTTTAATCTAAAGCTTTTGAAATAGACTGTGGTGATCTGATTGAAGTTTAATGAGCCATAAATAATATAAATGTGGCCAAATTATGCCATGAAATTAAAGTTGTTAGCTGTTGTTGTAGCGGTCATCACCCTGTACAGCCAAAACAGACGTAATGATGGAATGATAAGGCTTGGAATTCACACCAATATTACTAATAGATCTCAATGATGTTTACCTGTATGCCATGAACACCATGTATAATATATCAAGTTGAGACTACTTGAAATAGCCTTAAAAGATAGATAGATATATAGATAGATATATATATAGAAGTGCAGCCCTCTAAGGCAAGTTCTTGCTGCTATCGAGGGTTGATTGATGAGGTGAGAGAGAGGAGGAGTACACCCATGTTACACATTTACCCCATGGGTAGGGTATTTTACCTGCCTCAGCTTAGACACTCAATACAAGGGACCGTCAATTTAACGGCTTGTCAAAGCGACATCCAGCTTGGACAATGCTCATGAAAGGTTGCCCAGGTCTGGGATTGAACCTGGGTCCTTCAGAGGAGCAGGTGAGCATTTTACCACTAGACCACTCAGTTGCTAATAAACCATAGGCCACCGCTATACATGTGCCGTACAAAACATTTTTACTATAATCAATGTTTGTCTCAGATTGCATCTGAATTTTGGTATAGTCACCAATTTGAAACTGATTATATATATAATAAAATAATAAAATAAAAATTATTAAAAAAAATTAAAAAAAACGTAATGGTATTGCCTTAAAAAACTTAATTGGGAGGCGCTGATCATTTGGAATCTAAGAAGTGCATCACAATGGCTAACAGGCTTATATTATTAGAAGAATTATCAATCTTAATGACAAGCAAAGTCAATTAACGACTAATTCAGGGAATTAATCAAACAGGCCAGAAAGTCTTAAATAGTAAACTGCAGCAGTGACATAGAAAGGAATATCATAAATATTGCAAATGTTTGAATTTGATATCCAATTGACAGTTTGCATTGAGCAGCAGATGGCATGTTTTTGTTTTTAAAAAGGCTCTAATTTTGCAAAGAAATCTAGCACAAAAAGTAGGAAGCAGTCAAGTAAGTATGTTGTGGAATAATATTGAAATGCAATGCTTCATGTGATTTCTTTTTGAAATTTTGTTCTAAACAATTGTGTTAATGTGGTATTAGCTATCACAGAGTAAGGACACTCAAACAACAGTTCTACTAGTAGTACGGCAAAATGCGCTAAAGTGTGTTCAGTGCAACACTAAAGTATATGTCGAACAAATTCAGATGTGAGTTAGTATAAATGGACAGGAATCATATTGTAGCCCTCAGTCACAACATCATTCAATGTATGCAATGTAAAGGGCTGGGGACTAGCTCAGTGGTAGCGCACTGGGCTTGCAACCACTGAGTCCCGAATTTCGATTCCTGGGTGATCCTAAGTAGGATGGCTGTTTCTTCCTTCATCTCATTGCCAAGGCCCCTACCTGTCCTAATTAGCCCATCAGGTACAGAAATACAGGACGTAAAGCCCCAATCAACCATCAGCCCCTGTGCATTTCTAATACCACATTGACTGAGCACTACATGTTTGTATTTTCATATCATGCAGTAGACACTGCCAATGGCTGAAACGATAACTAATCTTTTGTTTCAGAAATTTTGAAATGCGCATCCGAGAAGTTTCAAAAAGATGTCTGCAGTTATCAATGGCAACGTCTGTCACACTCACATTGGTTTTCTTCTTCACAACTAATTGGATACTTCTATATATCAATACGCCCATGTTTTACAACCAACTAAATAATTGGCCTATGAAGGTTAGTAAGTTTCTTGATACTGTATATGGTCAAGGATCAGAATACCACTGAACATCCATTAATCTACAATTTCTTGCCCAAATGTGTCTCAATACATAATTCATTATTAATCTATTTTGTGAGTAAAAACATGTACAAAGCACAATTAAAGCACACATCATGAGTAAAATTTTACGATTGTATGCATTTTGATCCTTCAAATGAGTTACAGAAGATCTAACCTTGGTCTTGCTATTTACATACATATAAAATGCTTTTGAATTCTTTTTTTTCTTAGAAATCAAACTTTTCTCATAGTCTCGCTTAATTTTTCATAACTTCTTAGCAAACGTATTTCTGGTCTTAGCATAGTGCCTGTATCTATATTAATGTCCGACCTTGTTTCAGTAGATCTTTTCCAAGCAAAGTATTTTATTTTTACACACCTCTTTGCTAATACATTGAACCATGGCAGATTTATCCTATTGTCATTAGATATCCTGACGAGTGATACACATTGTTTTACAGCATTAAGTAATTAATCATGGAAATAATCCCAAGTCAACCTCATTTACATTTATCAACTGTCTTAACTTATTATAATCAGCTTTTATGTTATGAGTATCATACCTAAACATTTCCTGTTCGCTTATTCTCTCCTTGTTAACTAGGAAACTCCAGGTTAAAACACAATGGTCAGCTCGACCAAGTGGGCTAAATATATGTACATTTGAAACATTATGCTCACTAGAGGAAATTACAAGGTCTAGACAATGTGAAACATCACTACCTCTTTGTCGAGTAGGCTCAATAATACGACACAGATATAAATCATTAATTTGGTCAAAAAACATTTGTGAAACTGATGTATCAGTATCATTTACCTGATAAAGCACCCAGTCAATAATGGGTAAATTGAAGTCACCACAGATCAATAGTTTATCATTACATAGCGACATTGCAGCTTCAAATTGCTGTAATAGTTTAACATTGTAATCATGGGGAGCATCCCCTTTTCTATACACAACACCAATTAAATTGTCAGGTGCACCTTCACATTTAAGTCTTGACCATAAGATGTCCTTGACATTCATATTTTTTAACATATCACATTAGGAAGGCTGTCTTTAGCATATATAATAACTCCACCTTTAACTTCAATGGTGGCATTCCTAAAAAACTTTAAAACCAGGGATATTAATTAAAACATCGGTTTCTGCCTTAAACCAAGTGTCTGTACTAAAAATTATATCGGCATAGAATCTTATCTTAAATTCATCCCACTTTTTTGTTAGATATACTCTCAAACTTTGTTTGCATACATTTAATATTTTTATCATAAATAAAGTCAGGTTGCAAAAGTCTTTGCGGGGCACAGAGTCATTTAAAGTCACATAATGTGTATCACCTTTTGCCATGCCACAGTGGATTCACGAAGGCTCTTGGCATTAGCCATTACCCTTTTCTTTACCTTAAGTTGTTGAAGTTTGCCAATCATTCTGATAGTTTCGTTTAGCCTAAGGTCTGATTCCGAAGATTCTAGCAACATCTTCTGCTTTTATGCACCAGTTCCCGTCTGTCTCACTTAAAGCAAGGATCTCGTTAAGGTCATGTTTTTTCCGCTGGGCTGGGGTCATTTCACGTACCTCACCTTCTCCATCCTTGGACTTATGGAGACCTTTGGGTAGTTGATGTGATGTTCTGTTTGCGTTTTTCAATCTCAGACCTTTCTTCAAGGTACTGTTGGACACACCCAGGAAAAGTACCCCAGGCAAATCTCGCAAAGTTGAGGCATTATCATAATTTATTCATGTGGCTCACGTGATCGGAGCTTTCAAACTAAGAAAAACAATTAGATGGGCTTGTCCGCCGTTAACAGTGTATGATATCTACTCATGGAGAGTTAAAACAGTTTACCTTGTTCAGTTTTCATAGCTTCAATTAATGTATAAACACAACTTAGGCCATGTCACGGTGGGGTCAACTAATTTACATATAACGTTTGGGTCTCTTAGTTTGGAGCCCAATCTCGACTTATTTACTGGAGCCTTTGCTGGAGTGGTTGGACATTGCGTTCAACCACCATTTCTAGATTTCTGTCATCTAGATATTAGCATCGGGTATCGATATCGGCCGATACCAGGCCCTTGGTATCGATTCGGGGGATCGGTTTTAAATGGAGCCAATACCAAGTACATTAATTGATAACATAGGCAGTGGCCCTGACGCCATTCAATTGATGTAGATTAATTTTTTAATTGTTATTTTATGACAGCAAGCAGAGCAGTATATCGCATTAACTTCATATTTATTATATTAAAGTTTCACCTGTGCTGTGATAACTTTTTAACTTTTATATAGATGCTTTTATTTCTACTGTATATATTGTCCACCATTCTATGCCATATATACACAGTACTCTACAAGATGATGTTCCCTTTTCTAGAAGAAAACTTTGCTTTGTAGCAAATGATAATGACTCGTCCTATGACCCTCTGCATGCAAGAAAAACAGCTGAATATTCATCAAAGATGTAATAAATCTGTAGTTGTAATAATGTTTAAAGTAAATGACTCTGTTTATTGTATATGCTCACATTATTTATATTAAACATTGTCTTCTTTTAACTATGTTTTTTTGTAGAGTAGGTCGTACAGATGCATTATGCTTGAGTCATTATGATGTCATTCATTGCTTTTTAATTGTATTATTTTGACTCTGACAAAAAAAGACATTAAATACAATTTTACTACTACTACTACTACTATTACTACTAAGTCGCCTATTGTGAGATTAAACAAATACATGCTGTTTATTTCTTACATGCCAACTGAATACTGAATAATTGTTATGTAAGATAAGATAATATGTATTATTGGGTCATTTGCAGACATTGCGAACTGAACCCTTAATCTATAGAATCATTAAGCTGTGGCCGGAGTATGTATGGTATAATATATAAATTAACAACAGTACTCATTTGAAATACTCATTATTATAGTGCCCTGCATTATAACTAGTATATTATGGGAACTTAAATTCATCTAGTATGCAATAAGCACAGGTATCGATTCTTTTGGAGCAGAATACAGTATGCAGAAGAGCACATATTTCTCTAAATGATTTTAAAAGAAAAATATATTTAATAACATACTCCCATGCAGCTTTGACTCGACAGGGTGGATTTATCGTAAATGTATCTACGTCAGAATATTTTTATTTCATTATATTTGAATATAGAAAAAATTTCTGTTGCTGATCGCACTTAATTGCTGCATTAATGGTTTCTTCGATAAAGTGATAAATATCTCCTTTCACAGAAATTTCACAAATAAAAGCAAAACAAAGGTCAAAGTAAAAACAAGGCTGTGCATTTAATTTGTGCTGAAGCAAAACTGTGTATTGTCTTTGCTTGTTGATTTGTCAATAAAGTGCAATTATGAATTTAGTTTAATCGCATCTTATTGTTGATTGTGTATGTAATGTCAACTTGTATTCTTTTCTTGTATGTTTATGAAAGTTTGTAAACTGAATGAATGACAATGATGAGTGAGAATAAGTGGAATAAATGAATTGAATTGAAATTGAACAGACCAATAAATTGCAATCAGACTGACACCTTCCACATGATCAGACGAATGTTTGATTTTAAGGGGAGCGGCTGGAGTTGGACTCACAGAGAACGAGAGGGGGCGAAATAGCTGGGGTTGCTTAAGTACTTGCTGGCAGCTAACACAGGTATCGGCATCAGTATCAGCCGATACTAGAGTGCAGTATCGGTATCGGTTCAGTAAATTCCTGGATCGGTACATCTCTACCAGTGTCATCTTCAAGTGCGCTTGCAAAAACATTGCACCACATCTGTAAGTCCATGCAAGGACAGGGCTTCATATTTTATCTCGTTAATATTAGCACGAGGTGCCAGATGATATCATGTGAAGCGAGCTTCAAATTACATACTTCTGAAATCTTCGGAAAACCAGCTCTTTACATTCACCACTTTTTACGTCATCATGCGGGTCAAGCTTGCTGAAAACACTTTGCTCGCTTTCATTTGAGTTTCTCCATCTATTAGGATTTCTGCTTTGACTGTCTCTATTTTTTCTACTTCTCTCTCGGTAATTTTCGGCTTGTTGAGAAGCATTTACAGGTTGACAACCACCACAGCGGCTGCCGCCATCTTGGGCTTGGCACTCAAAGTAGCAGATTCCTTGATTATATCATCTTTGGTTTTTCCCCTTGTTGCATCTCACACATTGAAATTTTCTGTTGTTTGCCATTACAAAGCATCTAGATGATCAAAATTCCCCGACAATTATATAGAGGACTGCTTACAAACGAAAATTTTCTTCAGAGCCTCTGCAACGGGTTTGTTAGCAATTAACCGGAAGTTGAAGGAACTCCAAAACTTATATAAACAACATTTGATTTGATTGGTACATTTCATGATTTTACTCTCTTTTCAGCGAAACATAAACCAGGGTGTACCTCAAACCATATCAAACCACCAGGGAGAGGTAAGAGACACACAAACGCCACCTGGCTTAAATCGTACTAGAAACAATAGGACACCATTTTCAAATGGTCGCATTCCGGTCTGTTACAATCACACTCTGCCTGCGATCCAAGCAATTAGAAATGGAACTATAAGATCTTCAGGAAAGAAAAGATATATTTACTTCAAAACAATGGGGAGGTTTGGCAACATTCTTCGAGAGTTTGCAGGTTTGATTGCTCTGTCAAACTTGACAAACACCACAGTGAGAATGGCATCAGAAGAACACGATTCCCTGGATGTGCTTGAAAAAATTCCATTTGAGAGAGTGAGCATCTCTCACTATAAGAGGTAAGTACAATTGTGGTGTGATGTTGACCAGAGGTAAACAATACACTTGAGATTGTGAGTTTAAACTCCTTGTTCAGAATGTGGTGCATTTATATGGAAAACAAATTTGATTTGTTATGACTTCAACTGGGTCTTGATTGTATGTTAGACTATAACTCTTTATCAACTGTGATCAAATAAATAACTATGTTACTAAAGGTCAATGGCATCAATTTTTAGTAATCATTGAAGAAGAAACTAAGGAAAATGAAAAATCTGCATCTTATTTGAAGCATTGATACATATGTGACATGAATATACATTTATTTTAAATTCATTCAGGGTCCGTCGTACTATGCCTTTCATTGACCGTCCATCACTCGATCACCGATACGAGGAAGTAATTCGAACTGCCCTTGTTCATGATGTAGCCATTCGTTCTTACTTCTCATCAATCAGATACTTCACTGGTTGCCTGGATTTGGTCTTATCAAAACTACAGCTCAAGGCATCTATTAACAGCCAAGCAAGGGATATTATTGATAATATCACAAAATCAAGCAGAATGGATCTGACAACTTTGAAAGTAGTTGGTGTGCATGTCCGACGAGGAGACATGTTGAATAAGTTTTATTTCAACAAAGGTTATCGTGTCCCGAATGCTTCATACTTTCACCATGCCATGGAATACTTCAGAAATGAGTATGTCAATGTGATATTCATAGCAGTAATGGAGGACAGACAATGGGTGAAGGAGAAACTTATTAAAAAAGATGTCTTCTTAGCGCCTGAGTCAACTTTTGGTGTTGATTTCTCAATTTTAACGCAATGTGATCATGTTATTCAGTCCATAGGAACCTTTGGATTCTGGGCAGCTTTATTCACAAAGAGACAAAGTGTCTATTACAGAGACACATACCTTTGTCCAAATGAACAGGACTGTCATCCTGACAAGTACAAACCACGCACAACACCTATTTATGATGGTTGGATTCCAATGACATGATGCTACACACTGAGTCTGATGAAGTGAACGATGCAGTAATTCTTGCTGCTGAACTTCACAGAACCCCAGCTGAGAAATTACTTCCATACCAATTTGAATTACATTGTCAGCTGTGTTGGTTAACGTTCTGGCTTTTAGTCCCAGGGACCAGAGCTCAATTCCCATTCTGGGAGAATTGTTACAATTTGACCCAATGTTGAGTATGTAATGGTCAGTTTTAGTTGTAAGAGAGAGAGAGAGAGAGAGAGAGAGAGAGAGAGAGAGAGAGAGAGAGAGAGAGAGAGAGAGAGAGAGAGAGAGAGAGAGAGAGAGAGAGAGATTATGTTTGTCTTTTGTCTGAAGCATATCTTGGATCATTTGATATTGTACATACCTTTATTGTATACTAGGAGGGGAGTCATGGGCCACAGGGAGTTAAACCATTCTTATTAAGAAACTAAAGCATTATGGTATAAGAGACCAACCCTTGGAATTATTAATCAGCTACCTAAGTAATAGAATCCAATATGTAAATTACAACAATTTCTCCTCAGATAACTTACTTATTAAATGTGTTGTACCTCAAGGCTCAATTCTTGGTCCACTACTTTTTGTTAAATATGTAAATAAAAGTTATCCAAAATTGTAAACCATTACTATATGCAGATGATAGAACCCTTTTCACAAGTATAAATTCTGACTCTGCAAACAGTTCAGAAATCCTGAATAATGAATTGCAATCTATATCAGGCTGGCTGAAATTAGACAAACTATTATTAAACATTGGAAAAACCAAAGCAATAATAGTTCATACACCACAAAAGAAAATTCTGTATCCTAATTTATACATAGATGACACCAAAATAGAAATTGTAAATAAGGTTAACTTCCTGGGTCTTATTATAGATGAATATTTAAAATGGACTTATCATGTAGAGTTAATTTTTAAGAAAGCTTTCAAAACCCTAGGAATTCTGTCCAAAAAAAAAGAAGCCTATAAATGCACTAATTTAATATATATATAATACTTCAACGCCTTAATTATGGACTGATGGTATGGGGCAGGAAGTCCAACAGATTAATGACACTGCACGAAAGAGCAGTACGTATCATGACCAAGAGCCATTTTAGAGCTCACAACACAAATCTGTTCCAAAAAGTAAAAGCGCTGAAAATCACTGATCTGTGTGCACTGCAGTATTATAAATTCTGTTTCAAATTTGAATATTCAATGTAACCACATTACTTCATAACTGAAATGAAAGCTTATTTAAAAAAAAAAAACACCCATGGATACTTAAATAGACAAACAAATAATCTTAAACTTCCCATTGTATGACATGAATTTGCCAAACATTGCATATCAGCTAAGCTTAGCTAAGGTAAGGTAAGGTAAGCTAAGCTGAGCTGAGCTGGGCTGAGCTTAAATGAAAGGAGGTGAGATGAGATAAGATAAGATATTTGATTACAGATTGCCGGATATTACCATGGGGTCGAAAAAAAACAACAACAACAAAAAACAGATAAGATAGCATTATCAACACGTCATGCCATTTAATGTATATAAATGTTGGAAAAAGGTAATTTCATGTTTGCAATGAACATGATCTGTGTATAAATACTTTGTCTTGAATAAAGGCATCCTCGAAGGGATTTTAATCTGATGACATTTAGACCAAAATGAGAAAAACATGTGTTATAGATCCTACTAATATTCTTTCCAACACAGCTCGATCTGATCATGTTGTGATAAACAACATTTCTTCTCCAATAAAAAGAGGAAAGCAAGGGTTTAGCTCAGTGGTAGCACGCTAGACTGTCAACCACTTGGTTCTGGGTTGGAATCCAGCCCACGTTGGAAGGTTGCTTCATCATTCGCACATATAAAGCCCGTCTCACACACCACCCACTGCATGAGCTCTTTCAAATAAGTCCTTAGTAATCTTTTACTAACATGGGTGGATCATATTTAGAAATATGACAATTGTCTGCGAGAAATTAGCCCGCATTTGACTATTTTTGACCTCAGAGATTTTCAGTGATATATACAGCTAACCCTAACTGCCTGAATTTCTAAGAAGAAAAAAAGCACCATAATATTTCTTGTAGGGGGGCCAATTATTCATTCTTGTTTCGTTCAATTACCAGTCGGAAGCGGAATTCCGTCATCCTCAACATCTGCTGAATTAGAGCTTCATTCTTAAAAAGATGCTTGGCCTTCAATTTCCATATTGATACATTGATTATAGTAGGATTCAAAATAAATGTCCACCCGGTTTTTGTTGTTTGTTTTGTTTTTTCATCGTTCTTTTTGTTGTTGCCACAAATGGCATAGAGCAGCGAAAATCGGACAAAAATGTTTGCAACAATTCACATAACAAGTTTCTAGCTGATAAAACAATTTTGGGAAAGAAATCATTTGAAGTTTGCTATATTTTCCATCATAATTTCTGTTGCATCTTTGTGACCATGAAAACCTGGCTGTAATGATGACACAATTATCATCACAAAGATAGGAATTCAAACTTGACGTTTTAAATGTGTAAAAAACAAACAAAAAGTATATATTTGTGAATTAAACTGTAAGACAGACTTGTATCTTGATGCACTGACCTTTTTGATCTGTCCCTTGACGTAATGTATGAATCCTTTTCTTTTTGAGCGATAATGCAGGACCAGCCCCTTTTCAGTCTCATTCTCAATCCTGAATGAGGGAGCCTTAAGGCGAGGGTAGGAGAACTTAAGATATTCATGAAGATTGTCCAGACCATCCAGAAAATCCCTCAGATTCCTGCCCAAGACTTTGAGCATAGTGTCATAGCCATACTGGCCGATAAAGCTGACGAAGTACGCTCCGAAAGCGTCGAAAATCTTCTCGGGTGATTCCTGTAGGACGTGTTGGCACGCCGAAGACAGCTGGGGCAGAATCTGGAGATGAACAAGGAAAGAAATACAGTAAAGGGTCAATTTATTGAATACAAATGAGATGGGAGAGAGGATTCCATCCATTTGTCATATGAGTTGGTGACGGGCATGGGGTTGCTTTCTCGGCATATAAACTAAACGAGGGATATCTGGACTAGTAAGCTATTGTCTTAACCACCAGATTAAAACATTTCTATGTATATTTGCCTCAGGATTGCCACAACAACCGTATTTTTGCTGAAGTATTTCACATCACTATTAACTATTAAGACCACCTCACCGTGCAGACCAGAAAACCTAGGAATTAAGATAGTGGAAACGGATAGGTTGTACTATATTCATGATATTGGAAGGGTACTTGAATGGTCCTTAAAAAAACACGACTATAATGTGTCTAAGGAATACAGAGCTCGCAGATATGGATTTACTTTTATTCTGTCGAAGTGAGCAAGAGGCTGGAAGTATCATCTGATGTATTGCTATACAGATTTAATCACAATATACCATGGTAATTTGTAATGCCACAAATGTTTGGCCTCATTGTAATAACAACCTTTATCCTCAATGCCAAATGCAGATCGCTGATTGGTCAAGAGCTGATAGGTATATTTCTGTATTCACAAAATGGCCTTTGGGGAGAGACAGAGAATAAAATCGTTATTACGTGTAGATATTATGAGAATTCTAGAATTTATTCCACTCAGTTGTCATATTTCACTCAGCCTTTGGCTTCATGAAATTTATATCTTCGTGGAATATATTCCCGTATTCTTAAAATAAACATGTGATAACTTATAATATTGTGTGAATGTATTTGCATTTTTCTAGCCCTTAAAAGCATCCTCGTGTCAAAGAACCCCATTGGCCCTAGTTATGCCTGTCTAGCTAGCATAGGCATGAATTATCCCTTCCGTTAAAACATTGTAAAAAAACATAATTATAATATTATCCACCCACCCTTCCATTATAGATTTCTCTGACGGATTTTACTTATAATAACCACAGCACGCTCTAAAGGTTCTTGACAGATTACATTTGATTTTTGTATGTGGGATTGTATCGAAGCAAGCATAGGACTCACCATTTATTGTAGATGTGCAACAAGGGTATTTTTTCTGTCTTTGTGGCTTCTGGCAGCAGGTCATATCCAGTAACACATTACAAAGCAGTAGAGGTATTGTACTGACTGTACTGTGGAATACGACTCTTTCTTGTAGCCACAATAACCCACACAAATTCTACCCTACAGACATATTTACCTTGTCATTATACATCTGGTGAGTGGAGAATGACTCTTCGTTGATGTTTGCTTTCTGTCGAATCAACTTCCACTTTTCCTCGCCATACGTCTGGCGGATATGGTCCGCCATTCCTTCTAAGATTAATCCGTACATCCTGAAGGATTAGGTCAGCTGGAAAAGAGAGAAGGATGTACTAGTTTGAAATAGTGGTAAATTGTGGATTAAACGTCAGTTGTATTTAGATAAAGCTGACGGGTCGGGGACCTAGCTCAGTGGTAGTGTGCTGGGCTTCCAACCACTGGGTCCCAGGTTCAATACCTGGTCTAGCCTAAGTATGGCTGTTTCATCCTCTCATTGCCATGGTCCTTGCCTGTCCTAATTAGCCCAACAGGTGCAGAAATACAGGACGCAAAGCCCTAATCCACCCACCCACACAGATAAAGCTGAAGCCATAGACCTGTACATGTAGATAAAGTATACTAGTTCCACCATGATTCACTTCTGTAGTTTATTTCATTGTCAAGGATTATTAGCAAATGTACTCTCCCTCTTATCCCAGATAATGTTCAGCAGCTATAATAAAATTCAATAAATAAAACAAAATTTCTAATAACTAACTAGATAAGTATCTGAGTGGTATCTCCACTGGGTGGCTGCCCAAAAGCGACATGACTGCCTTATGGGAGTCTCCCAAGGCACACATAATTTTGATATAAATTTTATATGTATCATAATTGATTGTGCCTGAATAAATCATCATCATCATCATCATATAGTTGGCTAAGTGGTTAAAGCCATGGTAGCTTTTGAGAGCTTTGAGTTCAATTCTCAACCGGGCCAATTTTCATGGGAAAGCTTGGAGTGAAAGTCTACCTTAAGGCATCTAACTCTCTATCTTAGTCTTATGGTGTGCATTCCAAACCATCTTTATCACAACATTAAATCTGCTTCTTGTTGCTGGTTATCCCAGAGCCAGAGGCTTCTTTATTTTGAACGACCAAATCATTTACAATCACTACATGGCCGAATGTGCCACGTACGTTTTCCATGAGAAGGATAAACGCATGGAAAATGCATGGTTTTTGCCTAATTATAATAAGGTGAAAACCATGCGTTTTCCATGCGTTTATCCAAACGTATGGAAAACACACGTAGCACATTTGGCCATGTTAGATTGTAATAAATTATTGTGTATCATACCATTTGCCAACATCTTCGCTATCTTTAGTCAGGTAGTTGAACAATCTAATAGTTGCTGATGAAGTGATAGCATCGTCTGCCTGATCATCTATTCAGCAAATGTAGTAAGTGTGTTGTTTTTGCACAAAAGCTCGGGTTAGAATTACAACCCAAAAAGACAGAATGCAGTTCAAGCAATTCTTTTAAAGCCCCTCCCTGTATTCATAGAGAGAGAGGAATGCAAAGATAAAGCTGCTTAGGCATCTTCCAATTTCAATAGGATTTTATGGCAAAGTACAATACACCAGGAAAGTCGCAAATGTGGCATTTGGTGCCTGGATTGGGCGTCAGCTCAGAAACAAAAACATTCAAGAAGTAATACATACTATATATACATCGTTGGCATATAATTAAACTTTTATTCAAATATATCTAAACAGGGTATAGACTATAGAATCAATGATAAAATCGACTTATTGTGAAAATGTCTCATACTAGACTGTCTCAGAAACTCAGAACTCAGAACTGTTTATTTTACCCTCGTTACAAGAAAATAAATAATACAATTTAAAACATAGAGTGAGGAGACTCAAAGAGACTTTGGGTCGCTATTATTGGGCACCCTTATATATAATATTAAATGTAGACTAGAACCTGATCTCTTATTAAACCTAAGCAGAAAAATGTATCATAAAATCGCCAGATTTAGAGTAAGCTCACATAATTTGCGTCTTGAAACAGGTAGACATGAAAATCCCATATTGCCAACAGTTGAGAGGCTATGCCTAAAATACAGTATGCATGAAATTGAAGATGAAAAACATCTCATAGTATGTCCGCATAATAAACTTAGTCGTGAGGAACTCCTTAAAGTAGCTAATGATGACATAGATAATTTTGAGCAACTAAACAATGAAGGTAGATTTAAGACCATCATGAAGTCAAAAGATCCTGAGTTGTTAAAATCCCTTGGAAATTTCTGGTAAATATTGATGCCTAATAAACGTTTGAGTCATCATCCATCGTCCGGCATTAAACATGTTGACCATCATTCTGAGAGTCTCTGCATTATAAACATTTGTATACCATATCTTCGATCTTGTATATTTTTACATACATGTATATACGTTCCTTTTAAAGAGTTTCCTTTTAATTACCTTTGTGTTAGATCATTTTTTATGGATAATGCTGTACGATTTATATATATATAGAAATAACAAGATTGAACTTTACATTGAAAACTGTACATTATTATGTTGCTATTGTATTGTAACAAATCTTTATCGTAGCTGGAACCTAGTTTTACTTACTACTTCTCTATTATTCTTTAATTGTTATTTTATATATATATATATATATATATATATATATATGTATTTTTTTTTTAATATATTTATTTGATTCTTACACATTTGGTATACATATTAATCAAGATTATCAAAGAATTTTAAAGTATTTTAGAGAGTGTCCAAATGATAAATTGAATTTATTACAAATAAATGGCAAAAAGTGAAGTCTATGAAATGCACAGGAAAGTTATGAAGTCCTTCTTTTCTTCATCATGCCATTATGTGATGTTGCTCCTATTTAATTCCTGGATAGTTCTCACAGTTATCATGTCACAGGGAGTTCATGAATAAATAACAAGTTCCCTCGCATTCCTGTTTTTTACAATATTTCTTCTGTGTTTTTTTTGTGTCATTCACTTATTCGCTTCATGTTCATGTTCTTATTTCATTTACTTTGTATTTTCTGTTTACATTGCGACACAAATGTCATGAGACTTTGCCTATGAGTTCTCTGATGGCCAAAAAAGCCAATTTCATAGACGGAAATTAATTCCATAGACTTGGAAACTATATAAACTCCAGAATGACGTCAATGTGAAGTCCATGAGATTGGTTTCCAAGTCTATGAAATTGGCTGCAAAGAAACCCCCATTATGATGTGTGGCGGACACGGAAGTTTAAATCATATAAGCAGTGTTACTCATATTGCTATGATAGACTATTTATGCATTTGTAACATTGCCTCTCTGAACTTAATCAGCCCAAGTGCATATTCCATTTACATATAACTGACTTTTTCCTTGTAGAACGATGCAGAATAATCATGTTTGGCATTGGGACAAATGAAATGACAGCAGGGTTTTATTTCATTGGCTGTGATCAACAATCACTTTTTGGAAGGTGATTGTCATTGTTCAAACGTTCCAAATGGTTATGCACGGTCTTGGTATCACGTGACATGTATAAGTAAAGAAATATGAGGAAATAATTTATGGCTATGTATTTACAGTTGAGGTGAGATTTGTTTGCTTGGTTGGAAATAATTATTCTACTCTGTTGAACCAAATATATCTTTAGAATGATGCCAAGTAATGCTAGGGTCTCTTAATTAATTAATGCTGATTTGATAAAAAGCATGCATATTAGCCTGGTTCTCGGGTCCACCGCCAGGGGCAATGTGGTATGTATATAGCAGAGGACCATGCATTCTACAAGAATATCAGCTTTTTCCATTCCAAAACTGATTTATATTAGAATATTGTCTATACTGTGAAGATGACCAAGCATGGGGTACAGTGGTACCAAACAATTTTATAATGGTTACATTGTGAGATGTACAACTCGGTCGCTAACGCTCTCACAAATGGAAGATTTTCAGTTAAAACCACAATGATATTTAACATTCAATTTTCAAATATACTTGTTGTATGCATAGTCTTGCAGTTAGAAAAATCCTTGCTTATGATTGGGCGCTTTCTTCCATGTATAGCAGAACCAATCATTTTGTCATTCGTGCAAAAATGACGATTTAGGGAAAAAAGATAAAAATATACACTCATAGCGTGCAGTCTGTTTCTTCGTTTTTCCCATCAAAGAAGCAAGTTCCTGAAACGTGACCACTCGGACTAAGGTCACCTGAGTGAGGAAGAGGTCATATTTGATCACATGACAGGTCAGACGACAAGGACAACTTCAAAGGGCGACATCCTCAGGAGTCAGCGAGAGTCAGAGGGTGGGTCAATGAATCAGACAAAGTCTGAACTGGTTCTTGGCCTGTCTGCTGTAGGCACACTACAAAATAGGAATAACAGAAAGGAAAAATATTTACTTATTTCTGTATAATCCAAATGTATAATCGTGTGACAATGATAGAGGCTAGATTTGCACTGTATGTTACCCTGATGTTTGCAAGCAAGAGTGAAGAAATTCCTGCTTTAGGGAGTAAAACTTGTTCATAATGAGTCATCTTTTCTATTGCAAATGTGTATGCTGTATGACTCATGATAGGCAGCAGGTCTGAAGATGTGTCACAACCTTATAATGCACTTGATCAGCTGAGCACTTGATCAGCTGAATGAACGTCCTAGATTCAATGATCCATATCATCCATGTGACAGGGTGTTTGTGGCCCATGATGAGTCACCATCTTGATGTGGTTACAGTTGATTATGAGTCACCAAGGTAACTGGGACACATAGGAACATGACTCATCATGCCCATTTTTCAGTACCAAAAAAGCAAAGTCTTAAACATATCACTTTTGCCGCATCTACACAAAATGAAACAATAAAAAGTCCTGTCAATGATTTATCATGTTTGCCACAAGTGTTACTTGCAAACCTGTTCAATAAATACCTCATGAGAATTGCAACTAAATTTGAAGAATTTTGCCAGAGCCTCGGGAGAAAATGACCATCAAGTGTTCTTCCACACAAAACTGGGGTTGGGGCCAAGCTCAGTGGTAGCGCGCTGGGCTTTCAACCACTGGGTCCCGGGTTCAATTCTCGGTCGAGCCTATGTTGGATGGCTGTTTCATCCTTCATCTCATTGTCATGGTCCCTACATGTCCTAATTAGCCCATCTGGTGCAGAAATACAGGACGTAAAGCCCTAATCCACCACCACCACTTCCACACAAAACTGCCCAGCTTCTTATAAAATGCCAAGTTATGTTTCATCAAGAGATCTCTCATTTTTATTGTAAGCAGCTTGATTTTATGGAATGATTTTTTTCTATCCCACTATCCAATTTCACGTTATCTCTTATTATAATAATGATCTATTTATAATCACAAAAATATGCAAAAATGAATTCTGACCTTCTTATGGAATTTTACTGTGTGAAGTTTACTAAAGTAAAATTATCTGATTACATGAATTAAATGAAAGATACACTAAAGCAACACTGCTTGAATTTCATCCACATGAAGTGCATCTGGGATCTGCACATCTTTTACTTGGGTGTCATATCTTGTATTTCAAACATCATTGAAAATTGTTGTAATATTATTACAATTCCTTATTGTTCTCTGAGAGTGACAAGTATACGCATCTAAATAAGCTATACAAAATAAACATATGCGAAAACCAGTCCTTACTAGGTTGTGTTTTTGTCCTTTATGACTCTTACCTAATCCTAAATATTGCTTATTGCAGCACTTTTATGGTGTATCATTTCTGTAGTAGATTTGATCTGACAGCACCTGTGCTTGTGATCTTAGAGAGAACTATATTCAAAGAGAGCGGATGACAGGTCTGGGTTGTCTGTGTACCAAAGTTATACCTCCTTTAAGGCTTTACCCAGAACCTCCTAAGATCTTCAGTCTTTATATTTTATTCCCATATATCCTTTTTATCACACTAGCTTTGCTGATTAAATGACTTGAGTGGAGGTATATCTTCTGATTAGATGAATCAATGGAAAAGAAGCGCTTCTGAAGTTCCTGAGTTCAAGTACTCTCATCATCTAAGGGTAAATGACTATGGTTTGTACTCCCAGCCTCATCATCTCATCATTACATAGGCCTCAGATAACATTTCCATAAGCATGATAAGCTAAAACTGCCACACCAACAGCAGTGGGCGAATTATGCAATGCAGCATGAATTCAGTATTTTTGACAGTGAAATATAATAGACAAATCTTCATACATGTCTAGATAATAAAGTGAATTCGGGTAAAACTATAAAACTATGAAAAAACGCTGCACTTGATTGATTTCTTGAATATAGTACACTGCCAAAAGGCGTGGTTAGGTTGTATCAACTGGTATACCAGGTTTAATCTTAGTACAGGTGTACTGCAAGGTGGCCAATAAAACGCGTTGAGATATAATAAGAACATTTTTCTGGATTATGTTCCACCAGGGTATCGAATCTTGGACCTGTACATAAAGCATAAAGAGCAAGTTGAAAATACACCATAATGCTTATGGAAACACAGACTTCCATTGCTGTAAACAATACAATAGGCTGTATAAATATTGACTTGATAATTGTACTTTTATATTTACTATTAAAAAAGGTCCACATTGCCAATTAATTGTTACACCAATGAGTAGGTTCCATCATCACAAACATATCCTGGTATTTTCTGTATACTTTATTCTATTTATACCTCTGCATATTCCACATTGGTCAGCTCTGCTGGAGGTCCTGAGTTCGAACCCTGGTCAGGGCACTATTCATGAGCTACATCCCAGCAGCTGCATGTCCATTGGATGAGACATTAAATTGTAGGCGCCTTGTACTCGGTGTCTATGCTGAGGCAAGTAAAAGACCCACCCATGGGGTAAACATGGTATGGACTCCAAGCCTTATCATCTCATCATTACGTCTGTCACTAGCCAGTGGTCTGTAAGCTGACTAAGCTACAGACCCTGTAGCATTAAGAGATGCTGATTTCTTTTGCATTTACACTGCCAAGAAAAAGTTTGGAAAAAAAAAATTTTCGTAATTTTTTTTTGAATTTCATGGTTTTATTAACAAATGTAACACTGACTGTAAACAAACACAAGTGAAAAGACTGTGATATGTACAAAACCATTAATTAGCAAAAACAAACTTGTTACAGTTCAAACTTTTAACCCATCAATAAAAAACACCTTTTGCAGCTGTCAAAGGTAGATGTTTTTTCACAGTATAGTGCACAAATTAGGTCCAAATATGCGTGACTGGTCATCCATATCTTCCATTGTGCACTTAAAATACCTTGTAGACTAAAAAATTTTCTTAAGTATCCAAACGGCCTAATTAATTTTGTCTATACCTTAATTCTTAACTGGTAATTTTTCCAGTTAATTTTGTTTAAACCTTTTCCAGAAATTTCAACTGCAAATGGCCAAAAAGAAACAATTGACACTAGAAACTCGACAGTCTATAGTAGTTTTGAGAAATGAAGGATATAAGCTTGAAGATATAGCCAAAAAACTGGGTATATCTTTAAAGGGGGTCCATTATACCCTTACACGACATGGTGATGCTGGCTCTATTAAGGATAAAGATCGGAGTGGAAGGCCAAAATGCACCACTGCTCAAGAGGATAAATACATTCGGGTGTCTTCTCTGATGAACAGACGTTTAACTGCTCCTGAAATAGCTGCCTCCCTGAACAGCACTGGCCAGACACCAGTATGCACAGATACTGTGGAGATGACTCAGGAGTGTGGGTCTTATGCGAAGAGTCGCGAAAAAAAAACCCCTCCTGAGGTCTGTAAATCGAAAAAAGAGGTTACAGTGGGCCAGAGACCACAAAAATTGGAGCATTGATGATTGGAATCGGGTACTCTGGACTGATGAATCAAAATTTGAAGTGTTTGGATCCAAGAGGAGAACGTTTGTCAGAAGCAGGAGCAATGAGAAGATGCTTGATGCCTGTTTAACACCTTCCGTCAAACACCGTGGTGGAAATGTGATGATATGGGGTTGTTTTGGGAATGGTAGAGTTGACAACCTGTTCCAAATCAAAGGAATACTGGACCAGAGAGGCTATCATTCCATCCTGCAGTGACAAGCAATCCCATCTGGACAGCGAGTGATTGGGTGCAACTTCATTATGCAACAAGATAATGACCCCCAAACATACGTCAAAGCTCTGCACAACATATTTGGAAAAGAAAGAAGCAGGGATACTATCGGTTATGAAATGGCCAACACAATCGCCCAACCTAAATCCAATAGAGCTTTTATGGGAGCAGCTTGATCGGAAAGTCCGGGAAAAGTGTCCCACAAGCCAATCTCAAATTCAAGTATTTTCAATCAAAAATCCCATCAGTAAATAACTTGAACTGTTGACATCCAGTGCCTGTTATGCCTCAGACAAAATCAGAGCCATTAAGGCAGAACTAAGGCTCCCCACTGGGACGGCTAATGCATTGACAGTTAAGTGGGGGCATTGCCAGTTTACCTGTTTATGCATACCTACTTTATGTAGGAGGCTAGTAGCCATAGATGGTCATTTCAGTTAAACTGGACCATACCATTTCGTTAATTGGTTCGCTTAGTCATTTCATAAGCAATGGCATATAAACATAATCTTTATTTCAGTTTATAATTTATATTTGTGTTGGCTCCGTGACTTTAGGATACAGAGGGCTCACACCAGTGTGATAAAAATTTGAATAGTGATTTAATGATAATCACCAAATTGTTTTACTAGTTCATTGTTGTTGTTCTGCCTGGTCCATGGGAATTGATGCCAAATAACAAGGTTTTTCCAGTGGGTGGTAGTTACCTTTAATTTACAACGTCATTAAATGGCCTATCAATGCCTAATAACAGAGTACAGAGTCATTTGGGTAATTCCAATGAAATGGCAAGGGCGTTGCTGACACACTTTGCGCCGTTTGATGACGCTCCGACATGGCACGTTCCGTTTGATGACGTTCTGTAGGCCTTTTTGATGACGTAGCCCAAAGCGTAGAGTAATGAACGCAACGAGCATCCTATGACTTCAAAAGGCAAGTGTCAGTGATCAATAAAACTCAGCATTAAAATTCCAATATCAGCCAATAAACCAATGAGGTTATGCGGCTTGTGAACAGAATAAATATTACGCTGCCAGTAATTAAACAGATATGTCCTACATTCGACAAACTAAACAATTTAAAGGGAATTGTTCCTAAACCTTCAACAATTTGCAGACCCTCACCTCAGTTTGTCTCCATTTTCACATATCATAAAGATATTAGGCTACATTGCATAGTCCTAGAATATATCGGCCCAACAGGCCAGCCAATTAGCAGTAATCAGCATGATAAAAATCCTAGGTGGACTCGAATTTTTCGAGCCTGTAATTTTGAACAGATTTGAAATCTGCAGGCCAAAAGTAGGTCAGGTCGCGACCTCGATCATGCGCAGTGCAAGAATAGCAAACACGTGGTGGCAGAAGTGGGCCATAGCTGTTTACAGTTTGTGATTCAGTGACAAGTAAGTGTTTGACGTGACAAACTAGTTTTGCAAAAAAGAAGTATTTCACGGAAGAGGAGAAAATAGATGCAAAAAGATAAAGCCCCTGCTTGGGTTTGTTTACAGTCTTCCACTGACAAGACCTGATTTCTATTTATAGCCATGCCTGTTCATGTGGGGCAGAGGGGCATCAGGGGAGAAATGCTCTGAGTGGTGGAAGGGTGAAATGGTGGTTACAACTGTCATTTCAGTTACAATGTTTTACTTATGCACACTTAATGGATGAATATACCTAAAAACTGAGGGAACTGACTCTGAATACACATAGGAAGACAATGTAGGTACATATATGGCCAACTTTGACTGGTGAAATTTGAAGAACAATTCCCTTTAACCATTTTAATATGCCATCAGAAATGTTGTTCCGAGCAAAGTTTTTAGATTAAGAAACAACCCGATTTCTGCATACAGTGATAGATAGATAGATAGATAGATAGATAGATAGATGGATAGATGGATAGATGGATAGATGGATAGATAGATACGGAGAGAGATAGAGATAGATAGATAGATGGATGGATAGTTAGATAGATAGATAGATAGATAGATAGATAGATAGATAGAAAGATATAGGAAGTGCAGCCCTCTAAGGCAGGTTCTTGCTGCCAGCGAGGGTTGCTTGATGAGGTGAGAGAGAGTGGAGGATTCCACCCATGTTAAACATTTACCCCATGGGTGGGATTAGATCTTTTACATGCCTCAGCATATACACTGAGAACAAGGGACCACCAATTTAATGTCTCATCCGAACGACATCCATACACCTGGGATGCTCATGAACACTGCATGTTTTGCTTGTTTACTCATCTGAAGTAAATTAATCTATTTCTCTTATAGTTTATTGGCTGGCTCATGGTATTGAATGTCTAACAATGAAATTATAGAGTATTAGATGCTCATGTGCTGAGTTTACGAAATTCTTGTTCTGACAAGCAGGCAATTCAGAAAAATTGCCTCAACTAAAAAATATGAATCCATTTCTCTGGTTTTTTTAAGAGAAGATTTATTAAATTTACTTAGCGTATCGGCTACATAGTTTAACCAATCATTTTGTTTAACAAGGTAAACTAGCAAAGAATGTCCATAATTAGGTCGCTGGATGGTGCCACTGTGAGGCGACGACACACAGTGTGAAAGTTACCCAGGCCTGGAATTGAACCCGGGTCCTTCAGAGGAGCGGATAGGCATCTTACCACTAGACCACCCAGCTGCCTTTTACAATTCTAAAACTTGCTAATAATACATCTCAGAAATGATGTTTAGTAAGTTATGTAGGAAACCATTGTAATTGCGTGATAATGTCACTTTTTAAGGTTTTCGTGCGTGCACTGTATTCAGAAAATATGCTCCAAAAGCCTTTTTGTCATGAATCCCAGAATACAACAGACTACGTCATATTTCATGTCATTGACCAAACGTCTCTGACGTCAGTAGCCTGTAATTATGTTTCAATTTCTTAGTATCATGCATAAAAGATCTTTAAATAGGTTTTATTTCTACACATGTCGAATGAGAAATTAACGACCACCTGGGTCTTCGGGTCAGGTTATCTGGAAGAGCACATGAAAGCATCTAGCAAGGAATTCCTTTTGAGCTTTAAATGAAGGGAAAAAAGTTTAAAATGACTTAATGGCAACTTCCACGCCAAGCCAACCAAACTGTTTAGTGGAAAGATCAGAGACATGGATAGAGATCAGAGAATTCAAGGATAGACATGATCAGTGTCTATTTGATTCTGGCTGCCCAGAGACATGCTATCTTTCACTTGGGTGGACCTTTCCCCAACAAAAATTCAGTAGAGAAAACTGCAAAACTATTGGACAGTTGTCGCTGGCCAGACTGATATCAATAAAGCATGTGAAGTTAGTCACTCGTGGGCTAACTTCTCTGAGACAATTAAGTTGTTAGTCACAAGTTTTAGCATGTACGTGTCTAACTTGGTAGACTTTTGGCAAGGGTAGCTGTTCTAGACCAGTCCAAATGCCAAGGAAAGTTTGCCATTTCTACTAACATTCTTGTCTGCAGGATTTTTTTAGTAGATAACCCCATGGCCTAATCCACCAATAATAAAGACATTTGGAATCTTTTGTGCCGACCTAAGTAATTCTTCATTACACGCATTCTGACAACAATGAAAGTTTGACCCTGTCAAGGATATGGTGAGGAAGATTGACAGAGACTTAGGTGCTATTATGAGAAACGGTAGCAAAGTTACAGCAAAATTACAGCAAAGTTACAGCAACGTAACAGCAAAAGTACAGCACATGAAACATCTGTCAAAACAGGCATTTTTGACACTTCTGGTGCAACGGCAAGCTGTGGTTCATATTACTGCAGTCAATGTCGCAAGCATAACACAGCCAAATTTATGAAGTTATATTTCGTTAAAATGCTGGTATCTCTATATCCGCATAAGATACACCTACTTACTTCTTAGTATTGTTGTTATTAACCAATAAAAAATTGTATTGACCAACATGACTCATGATGATTTTATGTCAACTATAGTGAACACTGAATTATGGACTTCACATGCATAATGCTATAATTGTCCTTTGTGGTGCTGCATCAGTTTGTAAAAAAGAGTCTGACAATCAGCTTATCCATTTGTTTGATAATTTCATTCTGTATGAGCTGTTCATCAGTCACTTCGTACAACTGTTACGCTTGCTACATTTCATAATTTTTGCTATCATTATATTGGTAGACAAGGTCCTTTGCAAATGCATTAGGCTTGAAAACAAAATTTATGTATGTACATTGTATCATCCTGAAATACATCATCACGAAATTAAATATAGATGTACATCCCATGTTGTCTCTGTTGCAGTGCTAAGAGGCAGTTGGCAGTCTTATTTCTTCCAAGTATCTAACACCATTCCTTCTCAAGCTATATGTGCGTGTAGAATTACCCAGATTATCTAGAATGCCCCCTGGCAATTCATTGACACAGGATTTACACCGTGAATTCAAGACTGCATACAAGCGAATGCATGCAGATAAAACCAAAGAATTTCTCTTATAAAACTCACATTAATGACACTGATATTGACCTCGCGACAATCCTTTCATGAGACATTATTCTAACAAAGTAAGTTCAGATAAATGTATCTGAGATGTCATTGACAGAGATGCAGTCATGCGATAGTATATATTTACGACTCAGTTCTTCAAAGAAAACTGAATTTTCAGATTTCATTCTGTGCATTTCTTCACAGCCGAGGCAGCTTCACATTTGGTCATATCATTTTTATGTTATAAAATTCATTCTAGTGAAGTGTATTCCACTTTCAAAATCAGACATTTAGGTCAGTGTCTGTGGCTGTGTTTGGGAGATATGGACCATGTGTTTTTGTCACACCACATTTTGTAGAAGTTGCACAGATAAAACTCATTTCATGCTTGTGTTGGTAGAAATAATCCCAGGGTTCCATGCATTGCCTGTTGTCTTAATACCAGTTCATAAATTTAACTTTATTGCTAGTGTCTTGCACATATCCCATCCAAACCCGTGAGTTAAATGCATTTTTAAGGTTGTGGGAATTTTGTCACGAGATATTTTTATTGAGGTTTTCATTACACTCACTTGTCTGTGGGAAACGGAGTCATTCGTGACACTGGCCTTGAAATGGAGGTGAGGGTCAACCAACATTAAAGGTAAAAACCTGGACTTTAGAATGGTTGACCTGGACTTATTAATTAACCAGGACAATCTTTAGTCTTTCTCAAGTCTATGAGATGTTAAAGTCTGTAACAACGGTGCTTGTGGAATGAAGGTTTGTAAACGTGTCTGATAATGGATACAAAAAGATTTGCTTTTAATTGAAATAGATAGGTAAGTTTGGTAGCATCAAACTATGTGGGAGGATCATAAAAAAACAAAATACTGTCTTCTAAGAAGTACAAACTACTCCATACTTTAACCAGACAAACATGCAGCTAATGTTTGACACGCATTGCCTTAAGTAATGTCTCAAACGATCAAGACCACGCAGTAATTTCTTTCACCTGAGTTTTCCATGTGAGAATTCTTCATGCTGCACATGAAGAGTTCTGATTAACATGCAAATTTAAGTTATATTAAGTATTAGCCTTAGAGGGGCACCACAATGCCTTCTGTCATGCTTTTAGGTTGCATGTCAACAACAGTTCTAGATACTCTTTTTTGTGTTTTATCTGGAGTAAATTCAACATGTAATGATGGATTCCCATAGCTTCCATGCTAAACATGACATGGTATTTTTAATCTCAAAGATGACAAAAATAAATAATTCATAATGCATGCAGCTATGCCAGAGAAACACTATATATTTAATGTCGAGTTGTTTTACCTTCAGTAGATTTATATACATGCAAGACATGTTTTAATTACAGCATTTCATGGTTGTAACATAAGGAGTTCTTACCTTTGTTGATGGAACATAATCTGAATGCACAGTGAAGGATTAATTGTCAGCGAATTCTTCAGGTGAGTAGAATGAATTTCGTTAACCCATGATTTGTTGAACTGATGCCAATCATTGATGATATAAGTCGTGGGTGTCCAGGACTTTTAATCCCAAAAAATTCAGATACTCCTTTGAGGTATATACTATTCCTTATACCATTAAACCGAGCTCACAGCTGTAGGTCCATTTAATATGACAAAGATCTTAAGAGAAGTGCAGGTTGCAACTAGCTCCGTGAGGGCTCCCTGTCAGCTCTCAGCCTCAGGAATCCCGCCACCAATCGCTGCTTCAAGCTCAGCACGTGTTGACGACGAACAGACGCCGTTGCTTAGCGACTATGACGCTCCTAGAACTACCAGATGACCAGAAAATCTTTCTAGGAAAATAACGAGTAATAGTGTTATTTGATTTGGAAGACACAAAACATCAATGACAAAACGAAAGATATACCTTTTTTTTTTGGCTTCAGCTTACTTCTTCAGATTCCTTATAAGCCAAATGAACCTGCCCACCCACAAAGACTTGTCAAATCTACCAGACATTGTGAAGCAACACCAGTCATCTTCAAAATTTATTTTTGGTTTTTTTTCTCTCTTCTAGGGCTTATATATTAAAGAAATGAGCACTTCTAGGGAATTAAAATAATAATTTCTTCCTCTTAGACTGTAGTAGCTTTAGGTGTTTCCTTTATGGAAAAGATATCCACAGTTATCCATCCATATTTGCACATTTGCAAACCTTTTTTGCCATCTCAGTTTAATTAAAAGTTCAAAAAGGATATTTGACAACAACAACTCATCAGAAACCTCTCAGCGATTTTGCTATCTTATAACATTTTCCACAAAATCGAGCAAAATACAAATCAGAGATCAGGTAGTTTAATCATGTTCAATTTGATGCAATTTCTATCTATTGACATCGAATCTCTTGGGAGTCCTCACCTGTTGTCTCTATTTGTACTGGTTTATCAATTATGGTACAGTGCAATAATTAGCTCACTTCAGGCATGCCTCAGACTCCCTTTACCTCCTATTAATTCATTTATGTATCCCTAAACGTGCCTGGATTACTAGATAATAATCTCATCAGCCACAATTGAAGCTAATTGGCGGTTGTAAGGGACCCATACGGAAATAGCAGAAGAGTGAATGTGACAAATTGGCCTTTTGAGTTCCCAGGCTGAGCACAGTTCAACACACATTGACATGCAGATAACCTGGAAGTCTATGAATGTGTTGTCACACAATTTACATCAGATACACTTTGTGTGAAGTTGTACAAATTCTACTGATCCAAGGCTCAGTCAACTAACTTTATATGAGATAATCAGCAACCAAAGGCAGACATAATTATAAGACTACATAGGTTTGCTTTTATGGCGAACTAAGAACCAGTTCCTTCTAGGGACCATGCAGCCTGCTTCTCTTTGACTAGATAGAATACATCTACCAGTCCTTTCATTCAACTAAACCTGAACATCCCATAGTGGGTGGTTGAATATGGGTTTACCTTTGTATTTCTGCACCTGATGGGCTTATTATGAAGGCAGATGCCAATTTCTTAGATATTTGGTCCCAGAACAACTACCATCCTGCCACAGTCAAAAGGATGCCAAGATAGACACACTCGAATGAATAGCTCCTATGAACTTTTTTCTGAAAGAGAAAGGTTTTCCATATGTGACTTTGAGCCGACCTGGTATTCTGTCTGCGAAGAGCCTTGCTCGCCTGCTTCTTTTTGACTAGCTGCAATTAATTTTAAGACACTTTGGAAGATGATTTAGCTGCTAATTACGAAACCATAGGACTGGATATTCGGAGTTTGTATTTGGAGTAAAAATAATACGGAATCTAAATGGAACTTATTTGTGATTACCCCATTGTCCTAAAAAGTCATCACCAGGATGAGATCCCAAAATGAAAACTATCATCTTAATAAACAAAATATAATCACAAACAACCAGTTTGATAAGCCAAATCAGATTCAATGAATCGTGCACAATGCTTTATTAAATTACAGAAACATCAAATAATAGGGCTATAGATTGTCCTAATTTTTCTTTCTTTCTTATTTCTTCATTTTAATTATTTTTCTATTCCTTGTTTTATGTTCTTTAAATTTAGAAACTTTGTATTTTGTACTTTTATATTATCTCATGTTTAGTAACATACTTGGGTGTAAAATATATTTTGTTTTGGTACATACGCAAGTACTTGCGTCAGCCAGCCATGTGAATTCATCTTTTTATCTAAATGCTTTTGTAATTGGATATTTTCCATTGTGTATTGTGGCTAATAAATTAAGTTAAAATGAATTGAGAAAAAAAAAAACGACAGAAAATAAAATCTCCAACTTAATACTTCGATGCAGTTTCTTTCCTATTTAAGATTGAAAAAATGTAATGATATTTATAATGATATAATTCTGTAATTTCGTTGGAAATGTTGAAAACCTCAAAGCAGTGCCGTCCTCCAGCAGCATGAAGCCAGCAACGTACTAGTTCCTGCAGCTATAGATTTTCCTAATGACTGCAGGGTTTGTTTTATTCCTTTTATGTTTCGTTCGACTAACATGAAAGGAATTCCAAATCGAACGTGATCACCACATCCGGGTGGTTCATTAAGGCGCAGTTTTAAAAATCAACAAATTGCAATAGAAGCCAGAAAGCAGACGATAACTGCACTAGCTATGCAATGACTATATCTCGTTTAAATAAAGGTAAACAGTTCCAATGAAATATAGATTTAATGAATGTGGATTCATGGTCTGGCCTTCCAGCAAGGTTCATTTGGTCAATACTTAAGTCATTCAACATCTTTCCTTTGCAGACTATTGGCCTCTGCTTCATAGTTTATCAAATTGTTTATAGGTAGGAAGTCTTAACTACATTTGATTTTCTTTAATTTTCACTTTAACTACAAATATTCTTGTTTTTCTCTTTTCTTTTAGTAAAGTTTTTGATCCACTTTTAAGTTTTTGATCCCCTTTAAAGTTTTTGATTCATTTTAAAGTTTTTGTTTCATTATAAACTCAACTCAATTCTCCACATCCAAGATAGTATTACAAATCGTTTCAACGTTGGTGAAATGTCGGCTATGTTAATACGATATTGTAACGACAGTGGCCTTTATGGAAACGATGCTGGGCCGAGCATATATTGTTGCTGCCATTTTAAAGGTGCTAATTTGAAATTCATTGTGGTACAGTAAGTTTCATTAAAAACGGCCCGTCAAAATGAACCTAGCCAAAGCTGTCACAGCTGGCTACTCAAAATTTGATCTAAAAGTACATTTTTATAATATATTAGATTAATTTCTTATATATGCCAGTGTTTAAACTTTTCTGGTGATAAATGTAAGCTGACTATTAGCTATAGAATTGGTTCCTAAAGTCATCTGGAGTCGACCGCTTTTTATGGAACTAACGGTGTTCGAGTGGTTCGTAAATGTCAGAGCACACCTGCAACTTCATAACAGTACATGTGAGATTAGGTTTCATGGTCAACATAAATATTGCTCTTCTTCCTTGATGTATAGAAATGATCTGATTATGACACCATGCTAGCATACAGCAACTTTGAAATTATGAGGTTTATTTACTGCACTTAAAAAGTAGCGCTCTTACCATTTTAACCTGATTTCAGACTCAAATTAAGACACAATTCAATTTCAGTAGCTCACTCAGTGATAAGTCTTTATTTTGCAAACCAGCTTGCAAAGTATAATTATTATATATATTTAGCAACTACAACACAGCAAATCGGCTAAATTGTAATATAAATATTGTACATAAAATACATACAAAAATGCAAAATATAAGAAGATATGTCTGTTTGCAATCGTTGGCTTGAACATTATGTAGTTTGGTGGAGAATACTTGGCAGTTACAAATGATCTTGCACCTAGAAAACGACTGAATAGTACGAAAAAACATGATCCATAATTTTCGTGCTCCCACCAGCAAGTTAGACTCCCAATTGGCTGTCAGTCATCTTCACCCAATGTAGTGGAATAAGCCTAAAGGGCAAAAATGGCTTGGCAAGTCTGATACATTTTGGCAAACTTTAAATTGTATATTAACAAGGTAGACGTTTTTTATATATAGGCCTAAAATTTTACATTTATAATATTTATATAGGCCTAACATTTAAAAATGAACAAATGCAATACTTTTTTTGAGAATTCACAATTTCAGTAATGGCAACAATGCCGGTATAATATAGTTTACCATATAGGCCTAACATTTAAAAATGAAAGAACTAAATTTTATCTATAAATGGACGGAGGCAGTGGCCATAATTACTATCAATAACATCACAAAAATAGTTGACCTAATACATGTGTGTGCGTTTATCACATTAAACAAGACTGGATGATTAGCTATAAATAGTCATCAACACGAAGCACTTGGAATGACGTCACATCCGGCGATACTTCCGGTTTAATTCACAACATTCCCGCCAGAGGACTTGAGGACAATTTCCTGCAGGTGGCGCTCATTTCTACAAATCACAAAACGAAACATTCAAATGGCATGCAGACAAAACATGACAACAGTTCCTTTTAACCACTTGAGAAATGACATGAATAGAAAATACGATACAATATGTAACAACTGTTGAGCAAAGTGTTAAGGCGAAATGGTTGTAGTGAAAAAAAAGAAAGAAGAAGTAGACAGCAGGTACCAGGAGATATTGAAGAATTGCTTATACTGTACAACATTCCATAGATAAAGTCAAATTTTACTGAGGGTGTAATCCAAAAATTGGAGTTTTGTATATACAGTGCAGTTAAGTAATGCTGTGTTCATGTGATACTTAGAAACTGACGATTTACTTGGCACAATAGAGATTACAACAGATAAGTCATACAATGCTACAGGTTGTCATTGAACTGTGCAGTAAATTTTGTACAATAAAGACGGGTGAAGTAAAATTCCTTGCGTATGCTGTAGCACAATTCCTCCACCAAAGCCCCCTTCCCGCTCCCAAATAAGTGCTTGGAATTTTAATACACATATTAAAAAAGTGTCTCAAACTATGATTGTCCACACTATAGGATATCGCAAAGGGCACTATGGCACTGAGTAACACCTAAGTGTTTTTGGATACTGTTTGACACCTGAGCTGTTGGATTTGGACCCTGAATTTCATCATCTTTGGTTTCTGAATTAACCTGAGGTATAGTTTGAGCATCATTGCTATCATTAGCTTCCTCATTATGGCTTAAATGCTGGGGTGTTTGATCATCAGGGACTATAAAATTGACCGGTTTTGTTTTATGTTGGTCGAAGGAGACATTAACGGGGCCTGATTGGTCTTCAACATGGAACGGACAACTTAAAAATGGGTCTTGATTAATTATTTTTGCCTCAATGCCAATATCATCAGCCTCTACAGGTATATTTAATGCCTGCTGAATTGGCTTGATAGCAGCAATTTCTGGTTTATTATAATGATCAGTATAGACGTTGTCGCCCTCGGTCGCATTTAACCTAGAAACGCGAGTGGAAAGATTCTTCTTTGGTTGTGACTTGACGACTTCTTGTCTCCAATTTTTGGTACTCACACGTTCTACAACAGGCTTGTACATGTTCCCCAAGTCCGGTTCATCACCATCTGCATTGATGAACCCAGGGAACATGCCGTCCAGATCAGCTTTGTCTTGGACCGCATCGGAGACGCTCTTTCCCATGGAAGCCGCTTCTCCTGTTCGACCGTTCACCCAGTATGCGGCCATCATGCCTCCCTGAAATCATACAACACAGTCATAACAGCATAGATTGATAATTTCGCATAAATCTTTAATATCTTTATAAATGACTTTTTGCTTGACCTTCAAACCTCATGCAATGTATGCAATTATGCAGATGATAATACCTTGTCATTATCTCACAGTAACCCTGAATAATCAAAGAAAAACTTGAACAGGCCTCTACGCAAGCAGTTAAATGGTTCCATGTTAATTTTATGAAGGCTAACCCATCCAAGTTTCAGGCAATATGTATAAGTAGAGATAATATTAACATTGACTTTGATATTGGAGGACAATTGATCAAATCAGAGACAAACGTTAAACTTTTAGGTATCAATATAGACAACAAGCTGAACTTTAATTAACATAACAGCCAGACAAATAAATGCACTTCAAAGGTTATGCAAATATATGGACCATACCAGCAAACTTAGGACATATGAATCGTTTATATCATCAAATTTTGTATATTGCGCAATTGTATATAATACTTTCACGGTAGGACAAGACAGGAAACTTGAGAAACTCAATGAAAGGGCAAAAAAGAATGATTTATTTTATTAGGAAAATCACCTTAGGTGAATTAGTTTACAAGTCCCTTCACAATTTGTCACCACCTGTTTAAAGTTGGTTTTTCATGCGGCAAATTACACAGGACAATATGAGAGAGAAGTCAAAATTAGTAAAGCCACCATACAAAACTATAAAGTATGGTATGTAATCCATAGTATATTAAAGAAGTTGATGAATATGCAAACTTTAGACAATTGTTAAGAAACGGTAACTACTTGAAAAACTGTCAATGCTGTAGCTGATGTTCTTTGTTTATATGTCACCACCAACTGTAAATAAAGTTTTTTCTTATCTTATCTTATAGATAGACAGATAGACAGACAAACAGACAGATAGATAGATAGATAGATAGATAGATAGATAGAAAGATAGAAAGATAGAAAGATAGATAGACAGATAGACAGATGGACATATAGATAGAGATAGATAGATAGAGAGACAGATAGATAAGTTAGATAGATAGACATGAAAGTGCAGTCCTCTAAGGCCTATGCCCGGTACATGGAATGAACCTTCAGAGTGTAAAAGTCACAGGACTTTTGCTCCCTTTCTTTTGTATTGATGATGACTATTTAAGTGCCCTGTATTAATGTCCTGAAAGTGTGATGAGGTTTCAGTCATCAGTGGGAGACTGCAGATGGCCAGTTCAGAATGAGATCCAAGAACAATGAGGGGGAGAGATTAGTTCACTATCTCAGTGGACAGGGGATCCATCACTGGACTCTGTCCAGCTGGCCAGGGAGGTGTATTTGTATGGATCCAGATCCAGAGGGCAGTGAAGGGATCAATGTATCTATGATCCATTCTGCTCTACTGAAGCTGGACTCTCCAGGGGGGGAGAATTGATGGGGAGATGGGGGCCCAGAGTTAATGAGTAGCCACCTGTCCAGGGGGCTGGGGTGGGGCAGATTCACGCCTGAGTGAATTTGGCCATTGTGTGCTCCTGGCTTGGTGATCAACTGGCCAGAGTTAATGAGGGAGTTGATCTGATGAACTCGGAAGAGTCAGCCAAGGGGGAGTTGGGGAGGGTATTGATGAATGTGTGTGATTGATGTGTGATTGTCCGCCCCTCCAAATGAGGAGGGGCCTGTATTGTTTTGGATGATTATAAAATAAATCTGGGAGAAATTCTGGCATCTTTGGTTTGGACCAACTGGCAGAAGGAACCCACTTGACACAATTTTACTGCTTATGTTATCCTTGAATATTTGGACTATGATTTTTGGACTACGACATTTGGAAGGAGTCTTAATATGTCACTAGCTACACTGAGGATTTTACATTGGTGACCCCGACGTGATCTGTTTGGAATTGGAAATCACAAAAGGAGAAGAACAAAATGGACATCACTTTGAAAATTCAAGAGCTACAAACTGAAATACAGTCAAGACTGCAAGGTATGAACACTAATGAATTGGAAGAATTAATGAATTTTATTGACCTGGAAATGGAAAGCCAAAGCTTGGAAATACCCACTCTCTATCACTCTAGAGTGCCTCAGGCTGTCTTTATGCTGTTGTGTTTGGCACAAGTAAGAATGGGCAGATGCTGAACTATTAGACAATGAGCAGATGAGCCAGGAAATTGTCAATATAGGAAAGCCCATGTGAAAAGCTGTCATCATGAATCTCGACCAGTTCCAGGAATTTCTGAGGGTACAGAAAGCAAGCAATGGGTCCACAGCCTCCATGATAGAGACTCAGACTAGACATATACAAGAAAATGGGGAGAAACATGAGGCCCAGGCTCAGGCAAAACGAGTGGCTGGGTGTGATGGATCAACCACCAGGAGACTGAGGCAATGGTTCAGGGATGTGGAACTGACCATACCTTACACGAAAAGGACATTGTTTGTGGCCGCTCAGACAGCAGAGGGTGCTCTGAGGGTAGAATTGGAGAGATTTTTGGATACTGCTGAGGATCGCAGGACAGTGGAGTGGAATGCATTGAAGACCCATCTGACCACAACATTTCTGTCTAAACATGAGGCAGACAGAATGAGGGATGAGATAGAAAAAGTGCAGCAGGGAGCTTATGAGACCACGGCAGCATATGGCAGAAGATTTAGGGAGGCGGCCGACTTGGGGTATCCTAAAGACAACAGGAATGTGGACCAGCAGCGCGCCATGCTGGGAGCCTATCTAAGGGGCATGCGGGATCGAAAGGTGGTGGAGCGAGTGGTGAGAGAGGGAAGGCCCAAGGATTATGTTGATGCCATGGAACAGGTAGCCCAATATGAGGGAGATGAGTATCGACTCTATCGAGCTCTCAATGGGTGTGCCCCAGACGATTCACAAGAGGAGCCCATGGAGATAGGAGCAATTGGGAACAGGACTTCTGACGGCAAGCCCCGAGAGGATAAAGGGGAGTTAAGCGAATTAACAAGGAGAGTGAATGGACTGTCCAAAGAATTCACCAAGTTTGTGGCGGCATCAAGAGGACCCCGGGGAGCTGACAAGAAGGAGTCTGCCCCAGTGACGCCTCGCAGGTATGGTAACTCTCGAGGGCCTCCAGGTGGGCAAGACAGGCCGCCACTGAGGTTCACCGAGGAGGGCCGGCCGATTTGCGCATCTTGTGGGAAGCCAGGGCATCTCCGCAGGGAGTGCCAGGCGGGCAGACCAAGGCATCCAGGGAATATAGCGACCACCCACCAGGGGGGCCGCTAAGCGCCGCAGCTGACTGCCGGGCCTTCGTGGGGTTACGACTCCACGGTCACCACGTATGGGCCTTGGTGGACACCGGTGCATCGCGCACGGTGCTGCGGCGCAGGGAATTTCAAGAAATATGTCGGAGTAGGAAGAGACTTCCGATAGTGAGAGCGGCTAGAGGGCTGTTAGGAGTGACAGGTCATGAGCTTATGGTGTGTGGAGTGACCCAGATGATGGAGGATACACTGGGGGCAATTGAGGTGATTATTGTGGACAATATAGCACACCAGGCCATACTAGGACGAGACGTCATGAGGAGAGAGGGAGCCCATGTGGATTATGCAAATGGAGTGCTAAAATGGCGGGGCATAGCTCTTCCTTTGGTCCCAGCCCCAGATCATTATGATGAAGAGGAGATAATGGTGATGAGCGGAAAAGAGGGATGGAGGACCGAGGAGGAGAGAGCGGCAGAGGTGATTGCAGGGTGCATGCAACGAAACCCTGAGGCCTTTAGTGCTACTGGGCAGAGATTGGGCCGCCATAAAGGGATTGAGGTGAAGATCGAGACCACTGGCATGCCCATAAAGCAGAGGGCCTACCGAGTGCCATTTATGAAAAGGGAGGCGCTCAGCCTGAAACTGGATGAGTTGTTGGAGCAAGGTGTAGTGGTGCCCTCCATGTCTCCTTGGGCCTCCCCGGTGGTGCTGGTGGAGAAAAAGGACTCCTCTGAGGGTCCCAGGTTCTGTATTGACTTTACCAAGCTGAATACGGTGACTAAAAAGGACTGTTACCCTGTGCCCCTAATTCAGGACGTATTCGACCAGCTGCATGGCTCCACCATTTACAGCACGCTGGATCTGAAGTCTGGATTCTACCAGTTGCCCCTGGAGGAGTCCAGCAAGGAGAAGACAGCGTTCACCTGTTTTAGAGGGCTATTCGAGTTCACCACGATGCCTATGGGCCTTTCGAACGCGACCAGCTCCTTTCAAAGGGCCATGGATGAGGTGCTGAGGGGATTGATAGGTCAGTGCTGCATGATTTACGTGGACGACATTGTAGTCTACAGCCAAGATGTGGTTACACACGCCAAAGACTTACAAATGGTGATTGACCGCTTCATGCAGTACAACTTGACTCTTAACCCGAAGAAATGCACTTTTGGCCAAAAGGAGGTGAAACTGTTGGGATATGTGGTGAGTGGCAGTGGCCTGAAAGCTGACCCAGATAAAGTGTCCGCCATCAACCGCATGAGTCCTCCCCAGACAGTCAAGGATATCCGGTCATTTTTGGGTATGACAGGATACTATCGGACTTGTATGCCCAACTACGCAGATGTGTCTGAACCCCTGGTGGCACTAACCAGGAAACATGCCCGCTTTTACTGGGGAGAAATGGAGCAAGCCAGTTTTGAGAAACTTAAAGGATTATTGGTCAGTGAACATGTCATGGCTCACCCCAGAACAAAAGATCCGTATTTATTATATACTGATGCGAGTGACATAGCTCTGGGGGCCATACTGTGCCAGAAGGACCCAGAGACTGGGGTGGAGCGACCAATAAGTTACCTGTCCAGGTTACTCTCTCCAACTCAACGCCGTTGGGCGGCGATTGAAAGAGAGGCCTATGCTCTGATCACCGGATTAAAAGTGTTCAGGCCGTATCTATGGGGAGCCCAATTTGATGCCTTCACAGATCACAAGCCCCTTACCTCCCTATTCACCAAAGAAATGCAGAACACTAAAATACAGAGATGGGCAGTACTGCTGGCTGAATATGGCTGCAAGGTGCAATATAGGAAGGGGAAGTTGAACGTGAGGGCGGATATGCTGTCTCGGATAAAACCTGAGCGAATGGACACCTTTGATGTGGATGAATGGCGACTGGGGGATGAATTACCGCCTGGACTGCCTGCGGACGAGGTCCTGCCAATATTGGGAGATGGTTTGATCCCTGAGCAGGTGCAGGCAGAGCAGCGAAAAATGGAACAGTGGGAAGAGAGCAATGATCCTGACAGTCCATATGAGGTGATTGATGGGCTGCTGTATTCACTGCAACGACCATATCAATATGCAGCAGAATATCACAGGTTAGTGGTACCCGAGGACTATAGGAAATCTTTAATGGGCCAGGCCCACAAGGAAGTAGGCCACATGGCCTATGTGAAGACCATGCGCAAGGTGCAGGAAACATATGTCTGGCCAGGAATGAGGGCCGAGGTGAAGGCCTGGGTGAAGAAATGCCCCACTTGTCTGGTGCACAACAAAAGGCAGGAGCACACGCCTATGGGTGAAATGCCCCTGGCTGATAGCATAGGACAGTTCATCTCCCTGGACTTGGTAGGACCTCTGGTCACTTCCAACCAGGGCAACAACTATGTGCTGACTATTATTGACCATGCCTCGGGCTATGCTGAGTGCTACCCAATTCCCAGGAAGACCAGTGAGTGTGTTTGGTCCAAAATGCATCAGGAATATTTCCCAAGACATGGTTATGTGGACACGGTGTTGACTGACCAAGGAGGTGAATTTAATGCTGCTGCGTTTACGGAATACCTGGCCGCGGTGGGAGTGAGGCATAAGAGGACCACCCCCTATCACCCACAGGCAAATGGTAGGATTGAGAGATTTAACCGCACTCTGAAGGAAATAGTGGGGAAGTTGGTGAACAATAATGCCTCTTTATGGCAGGAACAATTAGGCCCAGCCATGCTCTGTTACAATAGTGCGGTGTCTGATGTGACACAGCACTCACCATACTTTCTCCATTATGGGCGGCGACCTCGCCTGCCTCTGCACCGGGCTCTGTCTTCAGGGGACATGGTGTATGGGCGATTACATGAGCTATATGAGGCTATAAGGACTGCCCGACATCTCACTGAAGAATCCAGAAAGTACAACCGTGACCGACTTGCAAAAAGGGCCAATGCTGGCGACGTACGGGTGGGGGATGCGGTAGTCATCAAAGCTGAGGAGCCAGTGACCTTGACCAGCAGGTGGGATCCAGAATGGCTAGTTACGCAGACTCGTGGCAAAGTCGTTTGGATCACTCATCAACCCACTGGAAAGCAAAAGATTTTGAATAGAGAAAAAGTCAAAGTGGTGGATTCTGAGGTGGTATGGGATTCGATACGCCCCAGACCCCGCAGGAGAGCGGCGAATAGGCCGAATGCTCCAAGGCCATGGCAACTGCCCCCCATCTTGCCTGAGGAAGGGAATACGCCCGAGCGGCCGAGGCAGGGGGAGGGGCTTAATGCAGATGACCCAGGGCAAGGGGCAGGTCCAAACTCCGCCCCCACAAAGGGTCAAGTAGCAGCTCAGCCTCTGCCTGATAGCGAGTGGAGCGCATCAGATGACCAGCCTCTGCAGTCATCAGCCAATAGGAAGCGTCGACCTGACCACTCTGACGTCAGTGGGGAGGACTATAGTAGGCCGGCTCGGCCTGGGCACAACAGTAAGCGGCATCGTCCCTACTTGTCCAGACACGCCAAGCACAGCCAGTACTACGCGGATGATAGTGACAGTGACTCCCCACCAAGGCACAGGAATCGGAAGAGGAAGGGCAACAGACATCCCTCCCCAGAATACAGGAAGACTGAGCGCATAGACAGCACTCCACGCAAGAGACACGGCCCCCAGGAGGGATTAGGAGGGGGACACAGAAAAGCCACCCACGTTGATCATCAACAGAGGAAACGCAAGGAGCGAAGCGGCCCCAGTGATCTTGAGGAGGAGCAGCAACGCGCAAACAAAGATCCTCACAAAGACTTCGACCTAATCAAGCGTGGCTATTCAACCTCAGGCAGCGATCGCGAAGTCAAGCATGCAAAGGGGAATGACTCCCTTCCTGCTGAGCCAGTCTCAGCAGACCAGTAAGGTGGGTCTTGCCTTGCTAATGATTGTGACTGTATTATTCAGTAACACGTGGGCCAACGAAGGATCTCAGGGGTTGGCAAGGTGGGATACCATGTTGAGAGATGCCCAGGAGGCTCCTCAGAGAGCCATCACGGAGGAGGAGAGGAGAGAACGTCCAACGCCTCCGAGGGACTTGACAGATGGAGTGTTAGTGAGGGGAGGGGCCTCCCTTCGGACGCTAGAGGCATCATGGGTGGTATTGGTGACATTGGAGACGCCACGCTATCCTGAACAATTAAAAAGGCTGATAGACGTAGTAAGGGACAGCCGCCGTAATATCAAGGTGCTTGGTTATGTACAAAACTCCTGGGAGTGGCGACTGAGGAGACTGCTGCCGCTGGATGGTAGCTATGCTGGACGTAGCAGAAGCGATCCTCCCACTCTTGAGGGACGCCACAAGAGGGGGGCATTCGACTTTATAGGAACAGGGCTGCATGTGCTCTTTGGAATCGCCACAGACTCCCAGGTAAACCATTATGAGGACGCCACAAAGATCCTGCAGGCTCGAACGCAGGACATTTTGCACCTAACTGGAAGGATGTTGACAGTCGTGAACCAGAACAGACTGTACATCAAGAACATATCAGTGGCGGTGACTCAATTAGATGACCATGTCACACAGTTGAATAAATACGTTGGGGGCTTGGCCAAGAGGCTCTCCCAAGTGGATACTCGCATCAACAACTTGGAGATTCGCATGGAAATTGAGCGGGCGGTGGAAGAGTGTGAGCATTTATATGAACAATACAGAGAGCAGATGCGACTGTACCAACAGCAGCGAGCGGCACTGGAGCGTGGTGACCTGACTGAGGACATCATGAGCCCCTATGTACTGAGGAACACTATCAACGCTATAGCTCAGGCAGGGAATGACGTGGTGCCCGAGTTAACCTGGTACTACCGTCATATCCACATAGAACCTATAGTGATTGATCGAAGGAGGCTGATCTTCAGGTTCAATGTCCCAACTATCAATAAGGCCAGTTATTTGCTTTATAATATACAAAGTTATCCGGTGCCCATTAAGGGATCAAATATGACTGTCAAAATTGATGTGGGGAGCAGCTATGGCGTGGACACCGCCACTGGACTGCTGTTTGAACCCGAAGCATGTATTGGAGGGGAGCCGCTGGTGTGCAGGGCCGGGCCATTGTTTGATGCCAGACACATGCCATGTGCCAGGGGCCTGATCTTCAACCAGTCAGAGCTGATCAAGAGTTGTAGGTTCGATATTGTGAAACAGGCCAATATCACCACAGTGAAGCGGGTTTCCTTGAGAACCATTGTCGTGATGACCTGGGGAGAGTCAGTCTCTGCCAGATGCCCGGGGAGGGTCTACCCCCCGGTTAAGCTGGGGCCAGGAACTTATGCCATGCATTGCCCTGCTCCATGTAACATCGCAGGAACCGGATGGAGGGTGCACTGTATACCCGAATTGCACATGGCCAGACATATAGTGCTTCCTCTGATACATGTGGAGGGACAATTTAATTTCACCAAGAATCTGGGAGTTGAGGCTCTGGTGAGGTCTTTCCCGCAATTAAGGAGTGTATCCACGGCTCAGGTCAATGACATCAGCCAGGACATGCTGATGGAAGCTATCCAAGTGAGTCAGAAACCGTGGGTACAATTCCGTAAACATGCCCCCCTCACGGCGTTGATCCTATCTTTCTCGGTAGTGGTCATAGCGCTGATAGGGCTGGGGTATTTAGGAGTTATCAGGAGAGAATGGATCAGGAGGTTGGTGGTTAAGTTAGGGTGCTGTGTGACAGGAAGGAAGGGTGAGACAATGTTGTCTAGGAACACAGCTCACTATACGCGAGCAGAGGAGCACTCCTCCATCAGGCTACCTGTGGGCGGTGCTAGTCAGGAAATCGCTGAGGTCTAGAAGCGCTGAGACCTTGGTGAGGTCCTCTCGGAGGCTTGATCCACTCTAGTGATAGGATCCAGTCTGATAGAGAGTTAGGGATCAGATGGAGTGGGATAGCCAAAGAGCACAGTGGGCAGGAGATAATTGAAGTGCCTTTCTCTCTGGCTCAGCAATTTATGTATGATTTATGATTGATCTTTAATTGTGTATGCTTTATGATTGTGCTTTAAATATGTATTTGTTGATATGTGTAAATGATTATGTTAGTTGAGACGAGTGAAAAGACTATGGTGAGTACAGACCTGGTTGTGGTGACCTGGGGATGTGTGGAAGCTGTTTGTTCTTGTTTGCAATTGTTTGGGTGGTTTAAGTGTTAGGATCAGAAGATCAACACCTGGTTCCAACAGATCGGAAAAATTTGAATGTATGTAAGGTTTCATGACAGAATACGCTGGACTCAGTGGAGCGTGACTATAAGCAGTGAGTAGGAATGTGTACTTTTGTATTAAAAAACACAAAAGGTGTCAAGTTGTACTTAAATGAATAATCATCATCTTATTGTGAGTGAAATGTGTTGTATAGACTGTCCCAAAGTAATGATGGGAGACAAATTGTAGGTTTTGTATACATCTCACTCAAAATGATGGTGAGCAGTGTAAAAGTCACAGGACTTTTGCTCCCTTTCTTTTGTATTGATGATGACTATTTAAGTGCCCTGTATTAATGTCCTGAAAGTGTGATGAGGTTTCAGTCATCAGTGGGAGACTGCAGATGGCCAGTTCAGAATGAGATCCAAGAACAATGAGGGGGAGAGATTAGTTCACTATCTCAGTGGACAGGGGATCCATCACTGGACTCTGTCCAGCTGGCCAGGGAGGTGTATTTGTATGGATCCAGATCCAGAGGGCAGTGAAGGGATCAATGTATCTATGATCCATTCTGCTCTACTGAAGCTGGACTCTCCAGGGGGGGAGAATTGATGGGGAGATGGGGGCCCAGAGTTAATGAGTAGCCACCTGTCCAGGGGGCTGGGGTGGGGCAGATTCACGCCTGAGTGAATTTGGCCATTGTGTGCTCCTGGCTTGGTGATCAACTGGCCAGAGTTAATGAGGGAGTTGATCTGATGAACTCGGAAGAGTCAGCCAAGGGGGAGTTGGGGAGGGTATTGATGAATGTGTGTGATTGATGTGTGATTGTCCGCCCCTCCAAATGAGGAGGGGCCTGTATTGTTTTGGATGATTATAAAATAAATCTGGGAGAAATTCTGGCATCTTTGGTTTGGACCAACTGGCAGAAGGAACCCACTTGACACAATTTTACTGCTTATGTTATCCTTGAATATTTGGACTATGATTTTTGGACTACGACATTTGGAAGGAGTCTTAATATGTCACTAGCTACACTGAGGATTTTACAAGAGGAGCAGACAACAAAAGGAAACACTTCTTTATTCATTGCAGTACATCTCATAATATATTTTTTCATCCATTTACAAAAAGAAAGTGTTTTCACTGTATATTAGTGACATGAGATCCCTTCTATACACAGCTGCTGCTCTCAGATGATTGGAATATACCTATTTCTGCATGATTTCTGTACTGTGTCTCATTCAGTGAGCGTCTTTAATTAGACCTGTTGTATAGAACGAGTTTGTGAATTGGCTGTTCTCCCTGGATGTAATCCAGGTTATTTCTTAAATGACGTCATTATGATTCCCATCTTGCACTATGTGGTTGGTTTAATCATCTTCTGTATATTTTCCTACGTACAGGGACATAAATGAACTACCATAAATGTGACCCAGTAGTAGCTAGAATCTGAGGGTGTTCCTTAGTAAAGGTAATTACCCAACCTGAACAGGTAGTAGGTTTACGTGTCATGTTTGCCTTTTATGTCACAGTCTTGGTGTATTACACCGACTAGATGGTTGACCTCCAAAAGGTCACAATAGGTGTCTCTCAACACTTCAAAATACATAATACATAATTCTGTATTTGTGATTTTTTCAAATTTATTTGCATCAAACAATAAACTATGGAATACTACATCATGTGATCCAGTTCATTGAGCACTTTGACTCGTTTCTGGGGCATTTTTAATGACTTGTTTTTTTGTAAAACTTTTGCTCAAAGCACGTTCAGAGCAACATATACTTCAACTCTTTGAACCCACTCAGTCTGACATACAATTTTGACATACGTATTTTTAATTACCAAAGTTTGTAACACTCCTTTAGCCACTATCTCACATAGCCGAGTGACGATGCAGAGTAATGACGATTGCTGGCAAGCAATGAATCGGCTTCATTCTTGGTCATTTGCCAGTGAGAAAAAGCAAGTCAGCAATGACTCATCGATTGCTCCCAGATTGCTCCCAGATTGCTCGCCTTCTTTACACGCCGACCACTCGGCAAGGAAATCACGTCCACACAGCATTCCATATGACCAAGAGTACTCGCAGAGTGACCAAGAGTACTCCCAGAGTGACCAAGAGTACTCCCAGAGTGCATGGCGAGTGCACGGCGAGTTAACCCCATGTAAATCCTGAGCAATCCTAGAGCAAAATTGCTCGGCGACACTCCTAGAAAGTTTTAAACGTGTTCGACATTTCACGATCGGTCTACGAGTTTTGCCGAGTATTTCTGAGCTTTTCCAGAGTGGTCGGCGTGCAAAGCCGAGTATTCCCGACACCCTGATTTATGAGGCACTCGGCATCACTCGGCATTGTCACTTGGCTATGTGACATAGACCCTGTTGGGCCCAGTGCCAGCTGAGGCAGGTTGGAAACCCATAAATAATGTCATGTATGATAGACACAGTTAGCTTTAATGTGTCATTTGCCTCTGAGACATTTTATGAAGTGGTGATTCAGCACTAGCATAACTACTATGATATATATTACTATAATGATCTGCACATGCAACAATGGCATTGCACAGTAAAAATCCACTTAAGTGGCTGACATTGTATTGTCATTTATATGCAATAGATTAACTAATTTGCTGCAATAATTACGATAATAAGATGATATTAACGATTGCATGAGAGTAAATCAAACCATTGTAAGCTTTGAGACTTATTGTAATCACAGCTCATGTCCCAGAACTATGACTCTGGCAATAAGTACAAATGATGGCAATTTTCTCAGCTTCCAATAACTGATCAATGCACTGGCATAACCCTCAAAAAGTGCATTTACAAGTCACACCCAATGTAGTTTGTCTCCTATGTTTCCCTGCGTGTCTCTACGTTGCACTACAATCAATATCTGCTCAAAGTAAACCAAACATGCAGCCAAAAACCAGATCTTGTCACAAAGTGTCAGGGCGTGTACACATAAACAGAGCAAGTAGAAAAGACTGTTAACAATGTAATACCACTGCACACAATGCCTTAACATTGCTTCCAGGTGCACTAAGCAGTTCATCAGCTAACTCACAAAGACAGTAAACGCAAGATTAACCTTCAAATGGTGCCAGAAAATATTCTTGTAAATTACACTGTCATTACTGAGAGGTAATCAAATAATAGCATGGACAAGCACAAAAATATACATTATTGCTAATTAGGGCTGCATTTTCATCCTCTAAATAATAGGATGATAAGCATATAGTTATGACAATGAAGGCATTCTTAAAGTGGATACTGGTAGTGGTGGATTAGGGCTTTACGTCCTGTATTTCTGCACCTGCTGGGCTAATTAGGACAGGCAGGGGCCATGGCAATGATATGAAGGATGAAACAGCCATCCAACATAGGCTCGACCGGGAATTGTACCCAGGACCCAGTGGTTGGAAGCCCAGTGCGCTACCACTGAGCTAAGCCCCCACCCCTTAAAGTGGATACAAGTGGTGTAAACTTCTTAATACACAACACAAAAATAAATTGTTGTTTTTTTTAATGATAAGTAAAACACTTATTATAATAGATCAAATACATTTTGATGGAGTGAGGCAAAAAATATTCAAATTATACGGACAATAAATTATATTTTTATTATCAGTTAATTCAAGAAACTAAGAATGTATTAAGTAAGAAACTGCAATCTACATTGGCAAAACATTAGACTGCAATGAAATGTACAGACCTGTGTCTCAACTTCTCCAGCTGACTCAATCTCCAGGGGATAGGACTTGACATCATTGTGGGTGGAATCGCTAATGAGAACTCTCATGGCCTGGAGGTAGAAAGAACATAGCATGAAACACAATCCTCAAAGACTAACGAAGGCACTGCGACTGAGTGGTAAGACTTGATTATAGAAGGATGGTATCTCCCTCAAAGAAAAGTAAGTCATGCAAGGAAGGAGTAATTCATCCCACAGACATCAAGCCATGGTTAAACTGCAAGTGGGGTCATTGGCCTTAAATCTCAATATACTTAAAAGAAGAAGTATTATTGAGCAAGTAAGATTCAATTTTCACACTTTCAGCCAGGTGGCAGACTCAACAAGTCTGATAGAACTTGTTACCCGTTAATACCTAAAAATACTTGAAAAAATAGCATTTTGTGTAGAAAATATCCGTAAAGTATGTCTTATCATTGAAATGCAATCTTTGACGCAATAATAATAACTATTATACAATTTTTAATATAGTCCTAATAGCTTTGCCACTTGTCTGAATCTCCATTTTACTATTTTCAATTACTCATTTAATCATTTTTGATGAAGACCTAATTATCTTTTTTTCTTTTTTTTTTTGTAATGTATATTTGCCGATGCCTTTGGCCATACTACACTTCCTGGAGAACGTTTTATCACCTGCCAAATGACTCACATAATATCTTTCTTTCCAAAAAAATATGTCAGTAATCGGATCGCACACATCCATCCATCTCAAAACAGCGGATAAAAAACAATCGATTGCTTGTTACATTTGTAATTTATAGGACATGGGAACTGCAGCTGTTTATACTCATTCATCAACTCAATGACATGCTGTTGGTTTGAACAACTAAAGAATTGGACAAATATGTACTTGTAGTTAGTTTTTTCTTGTTAGTTTGTTGACTGTACTAGGATCCATATTTCTGGTTGATAAAAAACAGCTCTGGGAACCAAAATACCCAGAATTTTGCTATATCCTCCACTGTAATTTTGCTGCTTCTTTTTAACTACAACTAATGGCTATAATGATGCAAACAATTATCATTGCAAAGGAACTTGAAGGCAATTTTACAGAGAGGGGTTTTATGGGTTAGAAATTTAAGCTTTGGTATTTTGGGAACATTTACATGTATATTTTGTTCTTTTCCGTGACATTTAAGTAACAATAAGACTAAAAAGAAGTGGACATTTATTTTGGATTATACGATAATCAGTTGTTTACCTTTCCATTGCTCTCCATCTTGTTGGCCACATTGACCGTCTCTCCGAAGAAACAATATCGAGGCATCTTGACTCCCATCACCCCCGCTACAACTGGCCCAGTGTGGCAGCCTGTAAAACAAGAAGAAATACAATACAGATACAATATCCACTATACACACTGGGGCAATGGGGCCTGATGTTAGTGTACCAGTGCACCCATGAGACTCGAGGGCGAGCCTCATTGTGAGAAGGGAAGAATGTAGTGTAGTGGTCCTAATGTAAGCAGAATGTTACCCTCCCACCAGAGAGTGACTCTTTGGTGCAATGGTTAACATTCTGGCTTTTAGTCTCAGGGAGCAGTGTTAGATTCCTACTCTGGGAGAATGGTTATAATTGTGTAAGGCAATTATTATGTCTCCAAAACAGCACCATATCCTCAAATATGCCTGATTTTATATAATCTGTTTTGCTACACATACTTTCTGGTTATTTAAGGCAATTAGACTGACCGACTCTTATCTTGAGGTGCGACTGTGGTCCAGTTGAAGGGTCCGGTGAAGACTTGACCGCTTCCAACATGTCCAGCGCCATGTCACAAACATAGATGGCGTGGAACTTGGTCTGGATGGGGGCTCCGCTTACTACCATGTAGGCGTCTCCTATGGTTTCAACCTGAGAGTACAATTTAATTTTGTTATAACAATCTATACGTGCTTTCATGGCAAGTTTTTTATATGTGTGGCTGACTTTTACCTTGTAGACATGATGTTTCTCTGAGAGCTTGTCGAATTTGGTGTACATTGCATTCAACATTGTGACGACCTGCATCGGGCTGATTTGACTGCAGATTCTGGTGAAGCCGACGACATCGCTGAACAACACTGTCACCTCATCGAAAGTCTATGAAGTAGACAATAAAATGAAATTAGTGCGTGGAGTGGGAAACCACCTACTGATTTGCTCCTAAAGACCTGTCTTTTGCTGTACTAATGTAAAACAAAACAGCTCTGGTCATCAATAGCAACATCAAATTGCAACCAACCATCTTATGGCCATTTACGTCTGGTGGAAATCATATGCTAAACAAATACAATTCCATTGCATCCAAGGACACATTAAATGTGAACAATTTGTTGGTCTTTATCAGCAGCATTACACACCTGGCAGGTGTTGGTAGTACTCTCCCCACTCCTGAGCCTGTCAGCCACTGCTTTGGGGATCATCTGGTACAGAAGGGCATCTGTCCTTTTCCTCTCTGTATCCAGTTTCCTCATACTGTCTTCAAGCTTCTTGCTCTTCTGTTGTTCCTGTGAATGACATAGCAGACTTGATTGATTGATTGATTGATTGATCGATTAGTTAATATATAAAGTGTAACTATCTTCTTGCTGATCATACATGTAGGTAGCTGTCTGTCGCGCCAAACTTAAGTAAACTAAATTCAGAATTCAAAACTGGTATCGAATTCTTTCCTGGTAACGTCATAATGGGAATTATATCAATATTGTCCTATATGGTGATAATGTGAGGTCTTGGTAACATTATTGTTCATGGAAAACAAGGTCGTAATGACTTTTGACCTTCATAAAGTACAATATAACCCCAACTTTCTTAGTATTATATGAAGTTATTGTTTGGCTATCACACAATGAAAACAGAGAACAGTTTTGCATACCTGGTCAAGGGCCATCTTAAGCTCGGCCTGTTGTTGAGTTCCTGCCAGAACCAAATCCCTGCTTGAGTCATGCATACTGAGGTCATTGATGAAGAGGCCTGTTTCGAACATCTTGTCTAGATTCTCCATTCTGAAAACAATTCAGAATCACAGAAGATGTTTTGGGGTTTACAGTCGGCCGGTACGTAGTACACACAATCTGCCAACTTTTCTGGACTTTCTCAACTTCCTGGTAAGTATTCAGCCTTCAACATGGGTTAACCGCAGGGGCTTAAGAGTTCACACCAGTGCCATCACCGTGGTTGCCAAGTCCCCATTGCACCTATAGGTGGGGTGAGGCAATGATTGAAGAGGATTTGCCCAACTCCTCTCTGCCTTGGTTAGCGTTCGAACCTACTATACCTCATGCTTAGCTGGTGAATAAGCTGGTAACTTAAAATTTAAGCATCTATACTGTCCGAGACTAAAGCCCCGTTCCCACATAGCCGAGTTTCTCGTAGTCAACTCGTAGTAATAACAAAAATTACGTAACACCCAAAATTCGAGGAGTTGGCGACGAATTTTTGCGGAAAAAGTGACCAGGAGTGACTCGCCGAATTACTCACCGAATTACTCACCGAGTTACTCGCCGAGTACCAGGAGTGACTCGCCAAGTTGCAGCCAATTAGTGAACGATTTCGAGGAGAGTGTCGGCGAGTTAGAGGAGTAAATCGCCGAGTACCAGGAGTAACTCGCCGAGTACCAGGAGTAACTCGCCGAGTACCAGGAGTAACTCGTAAAGTCGACGAGTTATACTCATGATACTCATCAGGGTTATTAAAGTAAATTAAATATAGCAAATAAAATCACAGATCAAATCACAAATACTAATTACAATATCAATATTAGATTTAAATTTTACAAAATATACACAAATTTATACTGATCATAATATCACAATAAGATTCAAATTAACACAAAAAGATAAGAAAGTTATACAAATATAATCATTGCCTGGTAATTACAATAAAATATATTGCTTTTAATTAATGAAAGCAATGACATATTTTTGTAATTGTGAATGACAATCAAGACAATGTCATATTACTGTGTCATCTTTGAACAAACCATGAAATGACAGGTCAAAGAACCCCAATTTAGGCAATTAGGCAATTGACACATGTATTGAATTTGCTGTATTCTCTACACCCATTCTTTGTATCATTCAAAATGCTAATAGCAATTGACATAACAGTCATGGCAGTTGGCAGAATGAGTAGAAATGAATTGCAATAAAGCTCATCCAAACAATGTATATAAAATGGTCAAAAATATTGACTACACCATTCAAGTCAGGGCCATACACAGAGCACCTTGCCGCCGCCAGACTACCTGCCTTCTCCGACGAATATCTCGCTTAATATTTGGTCTATTTTCAATCTGAAAATCTGTGTGGAATAAGTATGAACTCGACTTTAATTCAATATTTATTTGACGAAAATCGGAATAATATAAATGGAGCAGCAGCCGCCGCCAGACAACCGCCTTCTCAGACGAATATCTCGCTTAATATTTGGTATATTTTCGATCCGAAAACACGTATGGAATCAGTGTGAACTATACTAAAAGGCAGTCTTATTTGACGAGAATCGGACTAATATTAGGGGAGCAGCAGCCTTTTAAAGTAGCGCTCAGCCTTACCTGCATTGATACAGTCCGGGCGCGGACGTCTGCGAGAGCACCACTGTTTGCCTCCGCCAACCTAGCTACATTCTCAGACGAATATCTCGCCTAATATTTGGTCTATTTTCAATCCGAAAATACCTATGGAGTCACTATGAATTATACTACAATACAATGTTTATTTGACGAAAATCGGACTAATATTATAGGAGCAGCGGCCTTTTATATTATATACGACCCCCTACGCTGATGATGCATGTACTAAAGGTAGAACTCGACGAGTTACTCGGCGAGTTACTCCTACAACTCGGTGAGTTACTCCTACAACTCGCCGAGTTACTCCTCGCACTCCTGAACATCCCCCCCGAGTGTAATACGAGTGAAAATAGCACCGAGTAACTCGGCGAATTATCCAGGAGTCCAAAAACTCGGCCATGACTCGCCGAGTTACTCCTCGAACTCGCCGAGTTACTCCTCGAACTCGCCGAGTTACTCCTCGAACTCGGCGAGTCATGGCCGAGTTTTTGGACTCCTGGATAATTCGCCGAGTGTGCCGTGCAGCGCGGCATACTCGGGATACTCGGCATTCTCGGCTCCAAATCTCACGAGTTCGCTACGAGTCAGAGGAGTTTCTCGCCGAACATCTCTCGAGTGCGAGGAGTAATCGCAGAGTTTAGTAAGAGTTGGGCCCGAGAGGCGTGTTACGTAATACTACGAGTTGACTACGAGTAACTCGGCTATGTGGGAACGGGGCTTAATATATTTTGTCATTGTATCATCTTAATTAATATTCGAGTTCATCACTTGTCCCGAAGACAGCTGTGGATCGGAAGAGTTCATCTAGTCTCAGCTGCTTAAACTATTAATAATCTCGTTCCCAAGTTATATAAATATGTAATATGTAGGTGATTGACCAAAGAAGATTGAACTGTCAAATTCATATGAATTGAGGGCTGTCAGAAAAACGTTTTATGGGTGGGCCTTTGATCATACCCAAGAGACTAAGTTAATACCACTTATAATGAACCTTATCATTGCTTTGATTGACAATATGGTGTACATCCAGGCACCTGACAACGATGTTCTGCTGTCGTTGCGGCAATGGTCTGCGGCAATTAATGGTGATGTGTCATAGATGTATACACCATGGTCACTCATTAAGTATTTGAAAACACTTAAATTAGGAATAAGAGATCAAGACAGCGGTAACGATGAGATAGACTAGGTGACAGTGTCCATGATTTTGAGATACTCTTAGTTGTGATGTAGTCGTAATAATGAGGTGGTCTAAATACTAGATACTAGAATATTTCTTACATTGGGGTACCCAGGAACATGACAGCATCCCATTCGTCCATGAAAAGCATTTGTCCTTTCATGCGCAGGCGTCGACGTTTGTCATCCGGGTCATCCTCATCTGAAATGACGTCACAATCTCATTAGAACAATTGGAAGGAACAATTTGGAAGAATTGCGCGATCGTTCTTTTGGTCGTTATGAAGATTTCATTTGAAGCATGGAGTCCAAAACTAACATTGTGAATCAAATAGGTGATTTGCTCATCACACTTTGAATTTTAAATTTCCTAATTTAAAACAAATTTCTTTTAAACACTTATGGCTTTGTAATTAACAAAAATGTATGGCACTTGTAATTGAAGAATGATAGGCCTAAAATCCACTAAGAAATCTTTCAATAAAAGCTGATGAAAGCACAAGTAGCACACAATGTTGTGCTGGAACAACAGATCATTAACTTTAAGCTTGACTTTAAATAGGTAATATATTTAGGTATGTTATGACAATTTATACAGACCTTACATTATACATGACATGATTACACAAATGTGCACAGACAGCCTAATATAGCACTTGGGTGAATTAACAAATATTTAGACCTCTATACAAAGATACATGTATGAGTTTTTTTAAAATAAATAACCAACAGATGTGATACTTAACATATACTTAACTTATAGTTGACAAAGATACAGACTTTAAAAGTTGTACATAGATACAGACTTGAAGAATAACAATGTAAAATACGTAGATTGTATAGAAGATGAGTTCACAGAAAGCGATCAGATTTACGGAAAGATAGACTCAATACGGAGACTCGTTGATTGGCTTAAATGTCACAGATATTGATGTAACTTATATCTACCTAATATCAACAACATGACATCCAAGAATGAAGTTACCAATAACACGGTACATTGTACAGGTGGTGGGCGGGTTGAATAGGGCTTTACGTCCTGTATTTCTGCACCTGATGGGCTAATTAGGACAGGCAGGGACCAAAGCAATGAGATGAAGGATGAAACAGCCATCCTACTTAGGCTCGAAAGGGAATTGAACCCGGGACCCAGTGGTTGGAAGCCCTGCATGCTACCATCCCCTCAGTACATTGTACATGTTATAAAATGAAGAGACATACAATGTAGTTGAATAGAATGATTCTTGACAATATTTTATATACACTGACACATTGGTAATACATTAATATTGATTGATTATTACCATCAGCTGAGTCATCTATAAACGAAAATTAATAATTTATATGAAAATTTACGTTGGTATAATGATGACAACTTTGAAATGATACAGGGTATCTAAATGATGAAGATATTTCTTGGTGTGATGAATGTTGAGATAATTATCATGCATCTCAAACTCATGACTGTCGACATTGGTTTTTATGATAATTAATTTTCTTGAATGATTTTCATGGTAACTGAAATGGCTCCTCAGTCGATGATAAAGTATTTTTATGATGATTGTTGAGATAAATGTTTTATGATGATGATTATTAGAACAATCTTTTACAATCATGTTATTTGATGATAATGCCCATATTATTATTTACAATGGCTGTCGCTCATGGTCTTGCAGATAAAAGGTGAGAAAAAATTTTTTGTGTGGCAAGGCTAAAAAACAGAAAATGTAATGCAGGCTTGCAGCCCATAAATGTATTCTTGTAAAGCTGAATACTATAAGATTTTACTAACCTAATGTGTCCATTCCAGTCGAATCATTAGTCCTGTTCTTCTTGACAGGATCCACAGAAGTTATCTCAAACACATTGTTCGTGTGCATCAGAACCTGATTGTTAGAAGAAAGTATTTGAAGTTAAATATTTTAAGGTTGTCTCCCAAGTAATTCATACAAGTACAAGTCAAATCGCCTGCCACAAGGAGCACTTGGCCACCTTACTATTTATAAAATGCATAATTTTGTTTTCCTCTTTACACACTAAATGGTTAGATACCAACAAAGTGAATATTATTTGCCGCTGGAATCGGCCAAAAGTGTATGTGAAAAAGACTTAGTTCTCTCCTTGCTTTAACTTATGGCTTGACCGGGCTTATTGTGGCTTTAGCTAATGTCACTGGCTCTGAATTACTCAACATACACTGTGTGCTTTCACCTCAAAGTACCTAATTGTGTGCATATTTTGCTCGTTTACTCATCTAAAGTAAATTAATAAATTTCTCTTATAGTCTATAAGCTGGCTTATGGTATTAAAGGTCTAACAATGAAATTACAGAATAATTAGATGTTCAAGTGCTGAGTTTATGAACCCATTTCTCTTGTATTTTGGAGAGAAGTTTTTCTTAAGTCTATACACAGCCTATTGGCTACATAGTTTAACCAATCATTTGTTTAACTAGGTAAACTAGCAAAGAATGTCCATAATTAGGTTGCTGGGCTTTGAGGTGACAGCACGCAGTGACGTATGCAGTTGCTGACAACCACTGAAATTGAATTCTGGTCACATTACTCATGGATGCACTCACATTCTCCATAGTGAATTCCACAAGGGGTCTTATAAGAGAAAACATCTCGTCCACAGCTTGACCAATCAGACTGTCCATGACAGCATTGAGACCAGACCCTACTGACTTGATAACCTGAAACAACAAATAGAGCTCTATGAAGTGACAAAGTATTCATCATATTCATAAACCAGCAGAAATTGGCAGTATAGCAACAGACAGCAACAGACATCGCGAATTGATCTGAAGTGAAAATGTCCTTTATTACCAATGCCCTTTAAAAATATCCAAAACATGTGATAAAATGCTGAAGAACTAGCCATTCACATTGTAGCCAGTAGGTTGGCTAATGGTTATGACATAGCAATGATATATTGACAACGAAATGTCACAATAAATATGGGTGTCTCAGTTTATACAAAATACAAAATAACAGACTGCCTTGGCTTCATTAGTTGGGTTACATTAAGGGTTCTATCCAAATTCTCAGAAGAAGTTTTCAGTCTATATCTGCTGTTGAGTGACACTCATTGGTTGTCTCGCATGCCATCAGCTAATAACAACATCATATCCAGTAAGGATAATAATGATGTGTAAATCAGCATAATATCTTGAATAAGAAAGAGCAACTCACCATGTTCTTAGTGAAGACAATATGGAAGGGGAAGACGTCAAAGAAGAGAGTGGAAGAAATCTGCATGGCATCTGTGTGCGATTCGATTTCTTCATCGGGGTCCTGGATAATGGTAAAAATATTGGCTGTAAATCATTAGATATGATTATGATGCGGGTAACTTTAATTTGAGTGTGACAGAGTGGAGTGTCTAAATCTAGGTTTTATCATTTGTTAGCAGAATGCAGTTGATATTCCTACATGTTTCACTACACACAGAAAACTAAATATTCATTTGTGCTTGTTTCGTTGCGTTGTTAAAAATCTGGAATGGGTGACAGATTGACCTAGTCACCCCTATATGTTAATGACCTCAGACTTATGCAATCCACGTTGCATATTACATAAAGCATAAAACTGGAGGATATAAGAAGATTGAATAACTAATATCAAAGGAGTCAGAAGTCGAACACCACCTGTGACCCCAGAAATGGGAAACCCACATTTGGCGTTTTGATTGCATTATCAGCTGATTGAAGCATTAAGTCATATAAAGAGCATTGGAATGAGCTGTGTGAGCCCATTTTACAGGTCATAATGACTCCTGGCAATAAACCTCAAATGGCCTATCACTGTGTGTGTGTTTCAGGTGTGTTGTTGGGGCAAAAGTATCTCGGATGCGATTATTGAATCGTTAGACTCACAGCTAGTCAGATATCTCAGTTCTATTGTAAAAAATGTCTGATGATAATAAGTTCAGTTGTCTAAACCTATTGATTTTGCTTCATAACTGTTGCCATTCAGTTGTAGCATCTTACCTTTGGTATACACTTAATCTGATTAACCATGCTCATTTTATAAAGTTCAAACTTGGAGAATCAGAAAGTTTGTGCAATCCTTGATTTTGGGACAGTTTGGGTCACCTAGAAATTCTATCAAGTGACTTACAATTCATATAAATAATACCCAGAGGGCTCAGTGTAATTGAACCTATGTCAGCGGGTTCAATCTGGCAGCTTATGCAAGTGAAGTAGTGTCGAATCTTTGTATATTTTAATCTTTGTAAATAGTCAATAGTTAAGCAATTATTTTATTCCATTTTTATCACAGGTCATTAGACACACAGACCTTGTATGCAGTGTTGTCGAAGTGAAGTCTCATGACCACGTGGGTCATGTCCAGGGTCTCCTCTTCTGATATGAGTTCTATCTCCAGGGGGGCGTTGTAGAACTGTCGCGCCACCTGGGTTATCTGCCCCATTACGTAATAGATGAACCCTCTTCTCTTTGACCTGTAATAAATATATAGATATGAATCGACCCTTATACTGTACTTTTATTGCAAAATATTTTAAGTGATCTCAGTGATATGCCAGAAGCAGACATAATGATGAGATGATGACGTTGGATTTCACCATGTTGCATGATTACCCCATGAGGGTCTTTGACAGAGTAGAGGAGAGGAGAGGAGAGGAGAGGAGAGGAGAGGAGAGGAGAGGAGAGGAGAGGAGAGGAGAGGAGAGGAGAGGAGAGGAGAGGAGAGGAGAGGAGAGGAGAGGAGAGGAGAGGAGAGGAGAGGAGAGGAGAGGAGAGGAGAGGAGAGAAGATGAAGCCCAAAAAGTAGCTATATTCAGGGTGCCTAAAACAAGTCTGGCTCAAGATGACTCCAATCTAACCAATACCATGTTTTTGGTTTTACTGAAATGACGGTTTCATTTCTGCAACATGAGTGCAGATCATAGCTCCGGAGGCACTGGATAGTCTAATGCCCAGTTTGGCTTATCATATATAGTTGTGCGGCGGTAAATCTGCCCTATCAAAGGCTGTCCTGTTTTTATCTTAGTGTTAATTTGTATGGAAATTGAGTCCAATGACCAACTGACAGCCAATACACATTACACCCTGAGGCCTAGAAATATGAAACCTCGGCATATAACATCTATGGAGGCCTGTAAATTACAGTGTAATGTTGTTCTTTTTTGTCATGGAATCCAGTGGTACCGATTTGCAATCTTTCTAGGGAGGGGGGGGGGGGGGGGCGGTTAAACCTCTCAAAGCCACAAAATTGCACAAATATACATTAAAATATGAAGAAAATATAAATGTGTCTTAGGTACCCTTCCCTACCCCCACCATTTGCTCCCATGACGAATGGACGACCTACATAATTCATGTATAAATAGGATGGTTATTGCATAATCTTGCTCACCTATAGTGCAGGGTTAGACCACTTCTTGACTCGTTCTCACAGAAGAAGCTAGGTGGCTTCAGTTTGGGATATGAGAAGCGAAGATATTCGTGCAGGTTGTCTAGACCACTCAGGAAATCTCTAAGATGTCTCCCCAGCACCCTCATCACCCTGTCGTAGCCATATTGGGAGATGTACCCCACGAAAGACAGGCCACACAGCTCCATCAGTTCATCTACGGGGCGACCAGTCACTTCTGAGGTGGCCTGGAATACAATTGGGGTTATCTTGAATGCACCAAGAGGCCTAGTAATCTTTAAAAATAAACTAAAATGAAGAAAAAGTAGAATTTTCTGCTACAACATGAAGTCAAGTGATTAGGCTAAGAAATACCTAATTGGTATGGCATATAATTGAGGCTTATATTTAAGCGATTATATTTTTTAATTTGGGGAGTTTAGGATCTGGGCCTTCGGTTCATGTTTCAGTCTGACATCAGTTTCTGATAGCTCTGTTCTATAATATCAAAAAATGTATGTCAGTTTTTATTCATATTTTCTAACAAAGTGAATATGTTAACTCATTTCAGCAAGAATATATATAAAACTTTCCGCCCACTCTTTTGATTTTCTTATAAAGTGAATTGCTTTCTCTGCTGGTGCATCATAATAAAGAAGAAATCATACATAACCCATCAGTGAGTTTCATCTTCTAAAAGCAATATTGCAAATGAAATTGTGTCAAAGGCAGGCGACTGTGTTCTGCTCTCAGGAGGAAAAGTCATCAGGGGGGACAGGAGGGACATCTGTTACATTTAACCTGGTTCCTTTTGACTTTGATCCGCCATTAAAGAACAAATCGAACTAATAGATCGAACATGGTCGCTGCTAGGTGATCAGTGATTGGGAGAATGGGGTAAACAGATCGATATTATACAGCCTTCATCCCGAGTTCTAGCTCTGGGCTACATAGTTTCCATTGCCAATTAGTGCAAGTTACCGTTTTTGCTAAAGGGGTCCATTGAACAGTACAATTTGGACTAATCATTTGAAAACAGCATTAAAACTCAATGCAGACATTTAAGAAGGAAAGATTTTTGTTCTTCTTTCAAGACATTAAACAGGCTTTCTGTGAAGACCCCACAGCAGGTCCTTGCAAGACAGGCCATAATACAGTAGCATGGATGAATTATGAATTCCTTGCACTCATTTTTGTCTGAGGTTATGAAATGGTTACCTTAATCAGACGAGGAATGACAGTTTCTGAATATGTCTTGTGCATGACAAAAGTGTGATGGGGAACCCCCGCCTTCTTTCGAACTTCCTGCCAGACTTCCTCGCCGAACTTCCGCCGAACTGCATCCGCGATGCCCTCCAAAAGTAGTCCGTACATGATGCGTAAGGGTAAACGGTGACGTCACAATGGACGTCAATTTTAATACTTTAAGGTATATGATCTGTAATGAGAACAATTAAACTGTTTAAATGAATGTCTTATTTACCGATGATAATTATTATGACCTCCAATTATATCCTGGTGCTTCTACATATATACATGGCCAATTGTGCCACGTGCGTTTTCCATGCGTTTGGATAAAAATATGGAAAACGCATGGTTTTTGCTTCATTATAATTATCTAAAAACCATGCGTTTTCCATGCGTTTATCCTTCCCATGGAAAACGCACGTGGCACATTTGGCCATGTATAACCTCGAATAATGTGAAAACAAAGCACTCTATAAGATCCACTGGCGCAGGATATAATGTTATATCTTCTATGTCAACAAATAGATCTCAATTTATTTCAAGTTTGTAAGAAGGAGTCAATAATTGAGACGGTTCATTGCATTTGTATAGGAGAGACCTATTAATAGTGGAGTATACCACCAGTGTATAAATAGGTCAAAGACTAACTTCAGATTGTTTATGTATGTTTTCTCTACTTCGCAGGTCATTAAAGAAGTTATGTGCGGATTCAATGGACTTTTGATCTTGACCATAGGTCACTTCAGGTCACTCAAGGTCATAGTCAAAGATTCTACCACAGAAATGAAGAAAGACCTCGTGAAACATTCCTCAAAAATAATTTATATATGGACTGAAATTAAAATTCCTCAAAGTGGAACGTTTCACTAAAAGCACTGATCTTCAATCTGCTTCCTTATATACATCAATAATGCACTGCATCTTTGAGAGACCATGGTGGGTGGATTAGGGGTATACATCCTGTATTTCTGCACCTGATGGGCTAACTAGGGCAGGCAGGGACCATGGCTATGAGATGAAGGATGAAACAGCCATCCAACTTAGTCTCGACCGGGAAGTGAACCCGGGACCCAGTCCTTGGAAGCCCAGTGCAGGACCACTGAGCTAGCATGTGGAAGATAACGTGACAGATTGACCTGGTCACTCTATATGCTAATGACCTCAGACTTATGCAATCCACGTTGCATATTACATAAAACTGGAGGATATAAGAAGATTGAATAGCTTATTATATCAAAGGTGTCAAAGTGAATTGCTACATGCAAATGAAAGATTGTGGTCATCAGTATATAAGTGATGATGGAACTGTCTTGCAATGGGATTATGGACTAAGAGGTAGGAGTGTACTTCTCCTTATGCAAGTTTAGAAGCATGTAATTGGTGGTCTAATGGTAATGGGTTTGCTTTATTCTAAGCATGGTTAGTCATGTTGGTTGTTAAATTTAATTGAAAACATAAATTGAAGAAATGAATTGAAAGCTTGATCAGACTGAGAATCGAACCCACAACCTTCGTGAAATATAATCAATGCATTATCTGCTGAATAGCCAAGCTCCCATTTTTTGAAATTGTACAACTCATTTCTCTTACAAACATACAAAAATATAAGACCATGCACTCTAGCAAAAAAACAGTGGTCGAAATGTCAGAGTCAGAGGAAAGAGATAATTTATTTCCCAACAGATATGTAACAGTTTTATATCAAATTCCAAGATATTTTATTTGAAAATAAAAATAATAAAATAGATATACATCTACATAGGATATAACAAATGAATTTACTGTGGAGGGACAATCAGTTATCGCTAACTGGGGGAGCTCTCTGTGTGGTAAATGGGAAACCTCTGCCTGCCAGGCTGAATTACAATTAAATTATCTTTAACATAGCATAACTTACCATAACATAACCTTTAATAACCTAGCAATAGCACAAAGTATAGAGGTTTACAATTGAGAGCATCTTCACAAGTCCAGCCCCTCAGCGACATATGTCGGCGGGAAAATGAATTGAGAGGAGACTACCCAAGGCCAAAGCCTTATACACATGTCGCAGCATTGTTGCTATACAGCTTTTGGGATGCCACCTTGATAGGTGGTCTTATACTTTTGAAGGGCGGTGTATGATGATTTTAGCCTATAGAGATACTATATACACGTACAGTCAGCACCACCTGGTGCCAAACCACAAAACAAACAAACAACATGTAAACAAACAACATGTTTACAACTTTCAAGCCCATTTGAGATTATAAATTTAAAAAAATATATTATGATCTGGAATGCGTCATGTATTTTAACTTGAGATCCTGGTAAAATCCCAAAGAACTCTGAATACCGAGGATGTTGTTAGTAAATAAACGAGAGAGAATTCGTAGTGCTAACGTTAGTTAATAAACATGCCACATACATTAAGGGTAATCATGCCATGATATTTTCATCTCCACGATTTTGCTGGTGATAAAACCATAATCGATCTGTGTCACAGCTGCCTGACCCAGTCAGCTGTTGAGTAAAACAAGTGCTGTGACACGATACAGCCGCTGTACGGGAGCCTAGTAACCCACTAAGAGAGAGGCAGATGTAATGAGTGTACATAAATAAACAATGACTGACCTACCTACTAGTGGACCATTCAGTTGTCAGTGTCTGTTGCTGTTGATCAAAGCAGTGTAACGTTCATGCAGACTGGATGCTGGTACATTGCAATGAATGGACGTAATAGCAAGTCTGCTGCTGCAGCATCTCTCAGCAGGCCTGCCCTAGCATCAGCATCATCAGCAGCAGCAGCAGTCACAACTGGCTGCCCAATGCTGTCATAATGAACGGCTTCCTCACGTAGCACCAAGTCACTCACAGCACTCAGACAGCCTGTCCAGTTGTAGCACTCTCCTGACATGTAGGGGAGAACATGCATGGCCCCTGTTACCCAGTAGATTAATTGCCTGTTACGTAAGAGATTAAGCCAGCTTAAGTATGCCGAGGTGTGATAAGTAGTGGCCAGATGCAATGTACTTCATCCTTATCTTCTGTTTACAGCCTCCCTTGAGTTTTTGGTGACCACATCACGTTTCTTGTTAAGTGCATTGAGTTCAACTTCCCTCCCCAGCCTCTGGTTGTAGTTCATTCAAAGTGTAATTACTCTATATCTCCCCTTTCTCTTTATTCTTAAATAATATTGTGCTATACATTTGCAGTGTATGTCTTGTTGTCTGTAATAAGCTGTTACATTCAATTTATCTTCTGAAACTTTTCAAGGTCTGTATTTTTCTTGTCTCAGCTTGAAATAAAATGTGTTAATAGATTGTGATGACGATAACGAAACTCATTCATTAGGTTAAAGTAAAAAATTATTTGTGATGAAAAATGCCTCAATCCATCGAGAACCTTGTCTGAGGCCCATTAAGCCCAGACAGCAGTCACTTAACCAAACGGATGAATTAAAAGAAATGCTCTGAGTTTATTAAACATGACCCACAGTAACACGTTCCAGGAAATTAGAAGCTATTTTTGACTTAGCAGAAAGATTAATGAACAGATTAACAAGGGACGGGACGTCATGATAATCTCAATCTGCATGTGAGATTTAAATCACTTATTTTGGCTGGTTGGAATTAACATTTGGCTGATTCAGTAACCTACCATTTACTGAGACAAAAGAGTTGAAACTGTCACATTAAAAAGTGTTTACTATTGCTGTCTGATTTTTTAGACTGCCTTAGACTTGGTCTAAATCATTGGTTTATTTTTTATTTTCAAAATTAAGACCAAACTTTAAGGACTTTCTGTGTTGTAAACACAATTCATGTTGTCTCTGTGTACTGTATAATTTCTTTTGGACAGTTACACTAAAGCTTTATAATTAAAGATGTTATAACAAAGTTATTGCAAACAGAGACTGTAAGTCAACCTTTAATCATGACACAAATATGTATCCATATGGATAATTAGATCAAATAACACAATGGGAATCTCATCATATCATGGTAGTTACAACAAATTTGTGTTTTGTATGTAATGTATGTAACGTTTTATTTTGAGTCGTATTCAATTATACAAGTTGTGAGACTTCTGCACAACTAATGACAAATATAAAATAAAATATTAAAATGTTCGTTTGCTTTTGGAATTAGAATGTCTTGGACTGCTTTTCCGAGGCATGTTGATGATACATTGTCAAGAAATACAGGTATAGCGGCAATTTACTTGATGCACATGTGACCAGCCACTTATTCACAGCTGATTTGAAAGTCTTGAGTGATTGACTATTCTTTATTGATATTGGAATACTATTCCATAGTTAAGCTCCATAGTATCTAATAAAACAGTTTTTACCTTAAATATGACATTAAATACACACATTTCGATATTTTGGATGGGGGTCTATCCACGTGTAGTGGGATTTACTCCAATATGCTATATATATGTGTGTGTGTAGGGCCTAATAAACCAAACCAAAAGTGAAAATAGTAACAGATATAATTAATATGATTGTGTAATTATTTACATAGGAAAAATAAAACATTATATAATTTTTAATGTGCAATCACGGTAGAGGTCTGTTCTGTAATGGATTTCCAAAAACATTTTAATCAATTAGCAGACCATTTAGTTGGGCGCCATTAATTAACATGGGCTTTTAGTGCAGTTGGCTGTAATGGCCAATTATAACGAAAGGACAAAAGAAAGTCCACCCATGTGGGCTTCTATGAAAATGGACAGTTCTGTCAGCGTACTGAATGACTATCATGTAAAGTTTAAAACAGCAGTTATTCTTACAATGTCGTCATAATTATTAAATGCATGGACTCATCAATCTTAAAACTAAATTTTAAATTTATATTTGTTAATTAATCAATCAATGTTCTATTACACTAATGACCTGTGCTGCTAGATTGGTGCAAAAATGTAGATAAGATAAGATAAGATAAGGTAATGTAAGGTAAGACAAGACAAGACAAGACAAGACAAGACAAGACAAGACAAGACAAGACAAGACAAGACAAGACAAGATAAGATAAGATAAGATAAGATAAGGTAAGGTAAGGTAAGGTAAGGTAAGGTAATATACGATAAGAAAAAGACAGATAAGATAAGGTAAGAAAAGGTAAGGAAAGGTAAGATAAGATACCATAAGAAAAAAACAGATAAGGACAGATAAGATAAGATAAAGATTAAGATAAGATAAGACAAGATGTACCACAGTGTACGTGCAAAAACTAGAAAGTGGCCTGTGTATCTCAGATGCTTGACTGAACCACCATGATGATACCATGACACCAGACACCTTAATTGCACATGGACACTCTGACCAGTTACACACGTGGACAACACATATCTTGCTATAAGACCAGACAAAAACCATCAATCGACATCCAGTTGATCACAAGATCTACAGTTGTAACCATCCAATTACCGAATCTTGAAAATGCCAGCAGCTTCTCACAAGTTGTACTACTTCAGCGGCAAGGGCCGAGGAGAGATTGTGAGACAGATGTTCGCCATTTGCGGCTTGCCTTATGAAGATATTCGCTTTGAGAAAGATGAGTGGGATGAAAAGTACAAGAAGTTAGCACCATTTGGACAGTGTCCATTCATTGAAATTGACGATGGTCAAGGCAATATCACAAGACTCAGCCAAAGCCATGCTATTGCAAGATACTTTTCAAGAACATATGGTTTCGCTGGTGACACCTTGCTCGATCAAGCCAGAGTGGAGATGATCGCAGACTCCTTAGCTGACTACGTGGTCCAGCCGTGTGTGTGGATCAGGAGGGAGACAGATGAAGTCAAGAAACAGGAGAAGAGCAAGAAATATGAAGAAGAAGAGCTTCCTACAGCGTTAGACAACATTCAGAAGCAGTTGGAAATGAATACCACAAACAGTGGCTACCTAGTTGGATCCTCCATCACCTGGGCTGATATGTTGTTTGCTATCTGGATGCATTGGATCTCAGGTGGTGTCAAAGTCCTGCCTCCATTGGACAAGTACCCCAAACTGAAGGCCCTCTATGAGAAGGTGGAAAGTCATCCTATGATTGCTGAATGGATCACGTCAAGGCCTGTCACAGACCTCTGATTCAAAATGGACTATATTTGATACGATCAATTAAATACGTTTATGCTTTTACAATAATATATACAGTTTTGTAGTTTGTAACTGTAATGTGTCTTTGCTCATATTATGTGAATTCATTGTGCCATATCTGAACATAATTATTGGAAAGAGGAGTAACTAAAAATTGAATAAAACAATTCCTGAAAACATAATAGATTTGTTGCTATTTGGTGCAGATGCACACATTTATTAGTCAAGGAAATATGTATTTCTACTTACTGGCTCCATAATCCATATGACCATAACTTTGTACTTGCTGTTGGAGGCCACTTACCAGCTGGTGACACAATCTGACCAACTTTTTTTTTACCTTTTTTTTTCACTTATCCATATTTTGTCACCGGTGTTTCTGTTTGAACAAGATACTTGCAGGGACAAATGTCAACATTGAGCGGATGAGATGAGATTCAATCGTCAATAACTGATCAAGTGACTCAAAATGGCCTTGAGTCAAATCCTGCATCAAACAGAAAGTGGATCCACATCAAAACAGCCATGCAGGATCAAAAGGAGAAGCTTCAAAGACCAACAGGAAGTAGGGACCAGTTCCAGTTCCTGTCTCTGCATGCTGACAGCAACTGCAGTTACATATCTGCACAAAGAGACCGCAGAGTACTTGGGCTAATTTGGAATTTGATTGAATTTTGAAGGTTACTCTCTAGTCATTCAGAGATATCCTATGACTGTGGCTACAGATTGCTTGGCCATAATACAGTGTTGTACAAAAGTTCACACCCTCCTGGTATTTCGCGATTGCATTCAGCAAAAACGTATGCCATCAAAGCTTGAGATATCAATTAGAAATAGGCTTCCATGCCTGTGGTATGTTTTGATATAATAGGAACAGTTAATTTGCCTGACCGTATATATATTTCTATTGACATGGGGGTCATGAAACTGACAAAAGTTTACACACCCATAATTTTGTAATACAATTAAAATACAGCTGTACGTCACTTCAACAAAACCAGGAGAAATTGATGGCCTATATCTTAAAAGCAATCGTTATTCATGCAAATGGCATATGTTATTATGTAATGTTTACAATATATATACAGCTGTACAATAATTTCAAGAGTAGGGTAAAAGCAGGACATATATTTTAAAAACAAATTAAAAACAACATTATTCAGTGCATAGATATCTCATAGCATAAAATCGTAAAGTATCAATTTTTTTCTAAAAAAAAATTACAAAAACATAACCTATCCTTCTCAGTCAGATGTCTCCAATGACTGATCTTTAATTCCGGTGATCAAAAGATTGGAATTCACGGCTAATCAGTGACATGTAACGATGACCTTGGTCCCTCGCTTTGATCTCATTTGGTGAATTGGTCAAGGACGCAATTAAGAAGCTCGTTATTCAATTCTGGATAAAATTACTTTGCAGCTGTAGTCACAGTAATAAAGCCCGATTTACCTTCAATGCCTAATTAACGTGAATGGATGAATTGATGCTTTCAGCATCCCATGCAGTCTCTGTGTACAATTTGGTTGACAATTGCCTGAACTGCAGATCTGTGAAGTCAGCTACTTGGCGCTGGCTACTTGGCATTTACTTGAACTTTTCATATGTTAAAAAATTATGAAGCAGTCACAGTAAATTTTATTTTGTTTTATTTATACATTGAACCCTATCTACTTGAGAAAAATCGAACAAAAGTTGGTTTTTCGGCCGACAGCCAACCAACCAACCAACCTACCAAAACTAATTCTAAGGACCCCAGAAACAATATTCAAGCATTAGAACTAAGTTTCATTGCTTTATTTTTGCATACAAGCCCATTTACTTGAAAAAAATTGTATTGCAGGGCTTGTTCTGAGTGACACATACCACAGAAGTCAGTTGGTTTTCAGCTGACAGCCAACCGACTAACCAACGGCAATATCCTGAAATAAGCCCCTCAGAGGAGGAGTTTTAGGTTACAAATATGTATGACATACATTTTGAAAATCATGCTTATGTATTCTCTGTGTTTATTATAAATAAACAAAGTTTTATAAATTTGTAAAAATAAAACAATATATGAACAAGGAATTAATTTCAGTAGTAATATATTGTCTGTTTATTATCAAAAAACGTTATTGCTACTTAATTTAGTTTTTTGATAATAAACAGACAATATATTACTACTGAAATTTATTCCTAGTTCAATATTGTTTTATTTTTACAAATTTATTATAGTTCGTTTATTCATAATAAACACAGAGACTATCCAAAATAAGTAAAAGAATTTTTCAGTATATATATTACTCCTGAAATAGGCCCCTGGGTCCTATATCAGGAGTAATATATAAGGGTTGATGTAATTGCTATTTAATTTTTTTTTTAATAATAAACAGACAATATATTACTACCGAAATTAATTCCTAGTTCAATATTGTTTTATTTTTACAAATTTATAAAATTTTATTTATTCATAATATAAACAGAGAATATAAAAAAATAATTTACAAATTGTTCAGTATATATATTACTCCTGAAATAGACCCCAGGGGCCTATATCAGGAGTAATATATAAGGGTTGATGTTATTGCTATTTAATTTAGTCTATTGACATGGGGGTCATGAAACTGACAAAAGTTTACACACCCATAATTCTGTAATACAATTAAAATACAGCTGTACGTCACTTCAACAAAACCAGGAGAAATTGATGGCCTATATCTTAAAAGCAATCGTTATTCATGCAAATGGCATATGTTATTATGTAATGTTTACAATATATATACAGCTGTACAATAATTTCAAGAGTAGGGTAAAAGCAGGACATATATTTTAAAAACAAATTAAAAACAACATTATTCAGTGCATAGATATCTCATAGCATAAAATCGTAAAGTATCAATTTTTTTCTAAAAAAAAATTACAAAAACATAACCTATCCTTCTCAGTCAGATGTCTCCAATGACTGATCTTTAATTCCGGTGATCAAAAGATTGGAATTCACGGCTAATCAGTGACATGTAACGATGACCTTGGTCCCTCGCTTTGATCTCATTTGGTGAATTGGTCAAGGACGCAATTAAGAAGCTCGTTATTCAATTCTGGATAAAATTACTTTGCAGCTGTAGTCACAGTAATAAAGCCCGATTTACCTTCAATGCCTAATTAACGTGAATGGATGAATTGATGCTTTCAGCATCCCATGCAGTCTCTGTGTACAATTTGGTTGACAATTGCCTGAACTGCAGATCTGTGAAGTCAGCTACTTGGCGCTGGCTACTTGGCATTTACTTGAACTTTTCATATGTTAAAAAATTATGAAGCAGTCACAGTAAATTTTATTTTGTTTTATTTATACATTGAACCCTATCTACTTGAGAAAAATCGAACAAAAGTTGGTTTTTCGGCCGACAGCCAACCAACCAACCAACCTACCAAAACTAATTCTAAGGACCCCAGAAACAATATTCAAGCATTAGAACTAAGTTTCATTGCTTTATTTTTGCATACAAGCCCATTTACTTGAAAAAAATTGTATTGCAGGGCTTGTTCTGAGTGACACATACCACAGAAGTCAGTTGGTTTTCAGCTGACAGCCAACCGACTAACCAACGGCAATATCCTGAAATAAGCCCCTCAGAGGAGGAGTTTTAGGTTACAAATATGTATGACATACATTTTGAAAATCATGCTTATGTATTCTCTGTGTTTATTATAAATAAACAAAGTTTTATAAATTTGTAAAAATAAAACAATATATGAACAAGGAATTAATTTCAGTAGTAATATATTGCCTGTTTATTATCAAAAAACGTTATTGCTACTTAATTTAGTTTTTTGATAATAAACAGACAATATATTACTACTGAAATTTATTCCTAGTTCAATATTGTTTTATTTTTACAAATTTATTATAGTTCGTTTATTCATAATAAACACAGAGACTATCCAAAATAAGTAAAAGAATTTTTCAGTATATATATTACTCCTGAAATAGGCCCCTGGGTCCTATATCAGGAGTAATATATAAGGGTTGATGTAATTGCTATTTAATTTTTTTTTTAATAATAAACAGACAATATATTACTACCGAAATTAATTCCTAGTTCAATATTGTTTTATTTTTACAAATTTATAAAATTTTATTTATTCATAATATAAACAGAGAATATAAAAAAATAATTTACAAATTGTTCAGTATATATATTACTCCTGAAATAGACCCCAGGGGCCTATATCAGGAGTAATATATAAGGGTTGATGTTATTGCTATTTAATTTAGTTTTTTTTTAATAATAAACAGACAATATATTACTACTGAAATTTATTACTAGTTCAATATTGTTTTATTTTTACAAATTTATAAAATTTTGTTTATTCATAATATAAACAGAGAATATAAAAAAAATTATTTACAAATTGTTCAGTATATATATTACTCCTGAAATAGGCCCCTGGGGCCTATATCAGGAGTAATATATAAGGGTTGATGTAATTGCTATTAAATTTATTTTTTTGATAATAAACAGACAATATATTACTACTGAAATTAATTTCCAGGTCAATATTGTTTTATTTTTACAAATTTATAAAACTTTGTTTATTGATATGATTTACAAATTGTTCAGTATATATTACTCCTGAAATAGACCCCTCAATGAATACCTTCATTATTACTCCTGGAATAGGCCCCTGAGGGGCTTATTTCAGGATATTGCCCATTTTTGCATACAAGCCCATTTACTTGAAAAAAATTGTATTTACATGGCCGAAAGTTGGTTTTCGGCTGACAGCCAACCGACTAACCAACCTACTAAAACGAACTAAGGACCCCAAAAACGATAATCAAACATTAAAAGTTTTATCTCTGTACCTTATTGGAAAGAAAACATTTCACTCTTTCAAAATGTTGATTTTTCGTCACTGATACCTGATTAGGGCAACAGTAAGTACAGGGTGTGGCCTAAAAATTTGCACTAGGCATCTCCTCTTTTGGGATAGCTCTAGGTTATTCAAATGCTTATGAGGTCGTTTAAAGTTTTGTCACATTTAGTCAGGGGTATAAGCAATTGGTCATTGTGATAGTTATGATCTTATAATGTTAGACTATATCAGTGTCTAAATTGTTAACAGGGAACATGCCGCAGGGCTTGTTCTGAGTGACACATACCACAGAAGTCAGATTTCTGTCTGCTTGCATGGTTCTCTAGTTGCAGAAAGGTTTACAAATAAGATATTTCCTAGTAACTACACCTCTGACACCACAGAAAATACAATATTTACACAGAATCCTCCTACAGTATTTTTTTTTGTGCATATGTATATTATGGTATTCGATGATAAGAAGGTTGGTTCCAGTTTTGATCCAGCAAGCTCATAAAATTGAAACAAAGAAATATAACAGTATTCTAGAGGGACTATTTGAATCCCTATCTAATCTGGAAATAATCATGTTCAGGAGGATGGGCCAGTTAATAAGACAGAAAAGACAGAAAATTTACCAAAATGGCACTCTCCGCATCAAAAGTATCAATGCTCTACCATCTTATTAAACATGAATCTATTTGCCCCATTTGTGGGGGCAAATGTCAAGCCAGGTGCTGTATGATCAGTGAATAATCTAATGCTTGTATTGCAAAGGCCATGGTAAAAATGACCCGAAGGTGTGATAAGTGCGCATGTGCTATATTTAGATCCATATTATCTATCATTCTTAAGGAAACAAGAAAATATATTCATAAAGATAATTTAGGACTATTATTACTTTCATGTGTAAGATTGCAGCTGCATGCGATCACGGTCAATTGAGGTAATAACAAAAGAGTAGCAGTTGCTGCTGGTGCAAGTTGTTATGCCGCACCCTGTGGGTGATACCTGTAAAGATCGGTTAAACAGAGAAAAATGTGATAAGGGGAGAGCTAAACTCCATCTCAATTTCACTAATCTTTGAAAAAACAAGTGCATGGTAACAGCAAGACACACATGTTGATTTTGCTTTTTTACTGGTGTGGGCTCAACTATCAACTAGAATGTTAAAAATTGTCAATTTCAGTAAATGATGCAATTTCTTCATGTTTTTCTTTTTTTTGTAATCGCAAAACATGCTCATATTAATTCTAAAGTATCTTTCACCACAAAAAAATGGCAAAGTTCCATTTAACAATTGTTCAGAAATGTGCAATAGCAAAGCTAGCTGGCCACCAGTTCCCCGAAACTACTGCCTTACAAGACCAATTTAATGGGTGCCAAGATATTCCAATAGATAAGAGACAAAGTAAAATTTTCAACCCTTATGGTGTGATCGGCAGCTGGCAACATGGCAGCTCATATCGTATTGCCCGATTCACACAAATTGCCCAGATACCGATTCGTTACATTTGTGGCAATTTGTTGTCCTAACCATTCTTATCAATTCTCAGTAGTTATTTGCTGATTTATGCAAAATTGTCCCAGATTTGTTACACTTTCATGGCAAATCTGGGGCCGTTCTGGGCCATTACATTTTAGTTGGTGTTCTCAACATTTCTTATCAATTCTAAGAACTTTCCTAGCTGATCTGCTGAAAATCATGGCAACCAAAGTATCTACATGCCATTAAACCTTTTATGATAAAGGGGCAAGCTAAATTCCAGTTTCCTGACAGTTACCCAAATATTCTGATAAATTTTACCTACATAATCTTGTGTTAAAAACCAGATTTGTGCTTTGTTTGCTTTGTAACAGCGTGTTCACAATGACACCATCATAAAAGGAAGAAAAAAAACATTCAGTTACACAGGGAAAAAAAGACATTTCTTAATGTTGATTTTTAACAGCACAAACGTGCTCGGGAAATTTTGATTTTAATTTAGCACATAGGTCTCTTACCAAATTATCTTTTGGCATAAAAAAGGGAACTTTTTTTTTTTTTAGAAATAGTGGTAAATAAAAATACCCTGAAATTTGGTCATGTGACTCTTTGTTGACCGTAACTGGCTTTACAGCTTAACATATTTGAAATGTTGCATTATTTGTTAATGCCACGATGGCAGAGGAGTCCATTCATGGTCTCTCACCTTCGCTGAAGGGGGGGGGGGGGGGGGGGGAGTAAATCATTACCTTTGCACCATGACAGGTCTTGCCCCATGCTATCACCCCACGATTGTGCTGAATCTCCTCCAATGAAAGTACTAGCCAGTGATGTTTGTGCACAATCTTGAGTTTCTTTACAATCACGAGTTGAAAATTATGGAAGCCATTTTAGGACATGAGAAATAAAAATGAACTGTATAAACGATATAGTAAATTGTATATACAGAATAGTATATTGTATATACAAAATAGTATATTGTATATACAAAATAGTATATTGTATATACAGAATACTAAATTGTATATACAAAATACTAAATTGTGTATAAGCAATGAAACTTAGTTCTAATGCTTGAATATTGTTTCTGTCCTTAGAATTTGTTTTGGTAGGTTGGTTGGTCGGTTGGCTGTCAGCCGAAAACCAACTTTCGTCGATTTTTCTTAGAATAACAACAAAAATTAAAATGTTCTACCAATCCCAGCCTCGAAATGATCCAGGATTACATTAACAAAATAGTTGTTGGGTAACAGGCAGACCTGTCTAATAAATTTTATTAAAAAATTGGCAATATTAATTGCTTGTTTTGATTGCAAAATCATAAACAAAGATTCAATCCTTTCCTGTTATAAATCTACCGTACAATGGTATACATTGAATGTGAATGCGCTTATTATAGCTGTGATAAATTTCGTTATATCTCAATCTGTTTTCATAATTTTAGCATTATACTTTCATAAAAATCAAGTTTCAGTCCGAGAGAAACTGTTTTCAGTTCCTAAATCAACGTGCCCTAAAGTAATATCACATGGGGTATGATAATAACCCATAAACTATTCGCTGGGCCGCTGCGACTAGCTGACGCAGTAATAATAGGCAGTTCCCAGCCAACCATAAACTAGTGACCAGTGGCGCCCTCTATATTCTAGACTACTGGCGACATCTATATTGTATTGATAGCAGATTTGTGATTTTTATCAAGGTCTTTCAAGGATAACATTATTTGTTTTTAGGCGGTATATAATTATAATATAAACTAGAAGATAGGTAAAAAAAAAAGGATGAAAGGAAATGACCCACAATGCCCGGCGTAAATATTTTTAATCAAAACATGGCCGCGCGCGAGAGAATGGATCGTCGGTGGAGAATAAACGAAAGTAAGGCATTTTATGCCGATTATCATGTATGATTTATGATTTTCTTGTTAGTGGGGTTGAGTTGAGTGTTTATGGGATGTATCTAGATGTTGATTGGTATTTGTTTTTGTTTCAGTTTGCGGAAAATCGTATTGTTTACACTGGTATCTAAGACAACATTGTTATGATAACTGATCCAGCTCTTCACAATAAATACGCTATACGGTGTCATTGTACTTACTGCGATCAATACCCACCGGTGACAACATAGTTGCTTACGCCCACAATAGATCAAGTAAGTTGACATTTATTTCTTACCCATGTGGATGGTATTTTGTGGTATTTCATGACTGCGAATGAAGTATACTGGTTTGAGTACTTTGACAGGAGTAGTTGACAGTTCTGGATTTTGTGCTAAATCATCATCATGTAAATTGTAAATCATACTAAATGTGGATTTTAAATTTACTAAGTTAATGAAAACAATAATATAGTATTGTTCCATTATTAATTTGCTTCAACCATATTTTTCTTCTATAAAATTTCAATTGTTCTGATAATTCTGAAATTTTATTGATTTCCAGAATGGCAGAGACAGTGAAAGTCATCGTGCGATGTCGTCCGATGAACACTCGGGAGAAAGATCTCAAATGTGGTGTTGTAGTAAATATGGACAGCAAAGTTGGACAATGTACAATTAATAACCCAAATGAAAAAAAGTCTCCGCCAAAGCCGTTCACATTTGATGGCGCTTATTACTTGGATTCCACAACGGAACAAATCTATGCAGACATTGCCTATCCATTAGTTGAGGTGAGCATTATATATCACATTCATATTTTGCAATTTAAGGTAAACAAGATTTTTGCATGACAGGTATTAATATTATATTGTGCATGGCATAAAAATAACAGCAATAATATCATGAATAATGGTCAAGGATTTTAGACTAAATAATTATTATGAACCTTGTCATCTGATCTGTTATGTGTAATATGTAATTAAGTAAAATTAATGTAACCATAACATAATTTATCAAAATTTGTTATAGATTTCATAAATTTTTGTAACCTGGTATGCACAGTGATGCACTACATATACAGTTTTTAGGCTTTAGTACATGACCTCAGTTAATGATTACTGGCACTGTTTTTTTCTTTTATTTTTATTATATGTCCTCTACATGTCAATAAAATTCATTCATTCATTATGTCTGAACTTTTGCTTTTAATTAGCTGATTATAAATTTCATTGAATGATCTTTTTAGGGAGTAACTGAGGGCTACAATGGGACAATCTTTGCGTATGGACAAACTGGCTGTGGAAAATCGTTTAGTATGCAAGGAATCACAGATCCAGCCACTCAGAGGGGTATTATTCCAAGGTGAGTTGGTGTTAGTTTTTTGTAAGTTATTGTGCTTTATGAAACTAGAAATATTTATTATATTGTTTATTTGATAAGTTGAGAACTCAGAAGACACTGATAGTTGTAGTTTGAATTTAAAACGGTCCATATATGTTCTAACATTTTTCATGTTACCTTGAAAATTTGATATTTCAAATTATATATTTTTTTATTAATGGTTGTCATGGAATAATCAAATGTAAATGTTGGACAAAAATTGCAAAAAGTCACAATTGCATCATATCCATTGCCATTTCCTTCATTTTTGACATTTTCCAATTTATTTCAGGTCTTTTGATCACATATTTGAAACTATCCAAGTTTCGGAAGGATCCAAGTACCTCGTGCATGCGTCATATTTAGAAATCTATAATGAGGAAATCCGAGATCTTCTTGGCAAAGATGTAAAGTCCAAGCTGGATTTGAAGGAACACCCTGACAGAGGAGTTTATGTACAAGGTATAGTTTTGAATTGTGACTTGAATTAATAGCTTTTATATTCAGTGTTCTGTGTCTCAATGCTACTGGTTTGGAGCTTAGCCAGCTTATATGACCAGCTAGCAGGTAGATGTAATGATGAGATGAAAAGGCTTGGAGTCCGCACCATGTCACACACTTACCCCATGGGTTGGGGTCTTTTACTTGCCTCAGCATGTCATTCATATTATTAGTATGAGCGATTTCTATAATATGAGATAAAAGTGCTAAAACTATTAAAATCACTAATATGAAATGCAATTCATATATTTTAATTATATTGGTTAGCTTGACTTGTCATTAAAAATGCGACATGCAAGGAATTTTCAATATTGTTTCAGACAGTTTTGATCCACTATTATTTTAAATCTTTAACTTTACTAAAGTGCAAAAATGTAATGGTATTAATGCTTTCACCAAATATTATAATTATTATTTTTCTATAGCGCTCACATTTATGCAGACTGCACATTCAGCGGCGCTTTACAAAGAAATTAAATTCACAATATCAATTAAGTTGTACGTGGTGGCTCCCCTGGCTCTCCAGCTCAGCTCCCTCGGGACTATACAGTGCTTAGGTACACGTATTTCACACAGGTGCTTGGTAGCTGATCCATCTTTTCTTGATCCATCAAAGTCTTCTTGAGCCAGGTACCCACTCATCTGCTGGGTGGACAGTGGTAGTGAGGACTAAGTGGCTTGCCAAAGGCCACAAAATGAAAGTGCAGCGGATGAGCAGCTGATGAGCCTCGAACCCAGGCCTTGTTACTCTAAAGCCAGTAAAGGTAATATATAATATTGACTCCTATGCTGATTGTTTCGCTTTTTTCCTCCGTCAGGTCTGTCTTTACACATGTGTCGGAACACAGGTGACTGCGAAAAAGTCATGGAAAAGGGGTGGAAAAACAGATCAACTGGTTCGACATTAATGAATGCAGATTCCTCGAGAAGCCACTCGATTTTCACGATACATCTTGAGCGTTCAGATCATGATGATAAAGGAGAAGAGCACATTAGAGTTGCTAAACTCAACTTGGTGGATCTTGCTGGAAGTGAAAGGCAGGGTAAAACAGGTACAAGAAAATTATAAAGTTGTGTGCGTAAACTGATCTTTAATGCACTATTGGTTGCTGGAAATTGTGATATTATGATGAAGACTTTGCTGGTTGATAAAGAAGTAGAAACTGTGAAGTGTTTTTTTTTACATATACATTTTTGATGTAGATTGGCATAGGATTGCAATTGCAGATAATTGGCCTCTACCCACTGTGGTACCCAAATAGCATGTCAGGTCAGGTCGGTGTTAGGGCTCTACACCGGTTTGGTGATTATCGGTCACACCGGTAACAAGCGTGCGATTTTCGGTATCATATCGGTAAACCATAAAATATAGTGATTCTGTCCCTAAGATGCAAAATATAAACCAATTTCCTTTTCAAAACGTAGCTAAGATCGTCGTGATTATCAGTGACAACCGCCATTTTGATTACTTTGTGTTATGCGCTGTGATTGGTCGAAATGAGTAGTCCCAAAATATAACGGCCAATTCAGTGATTAGCTTGCTTGGAGCAGTATCAAGTCAAAACATCTGACAAACAAAACGTCCAAACCTGAAATGTCCAATTCCCTAAAATCCTATTTGAATAATAAATTTGTGTTGCTTATATATAGCTATGAAATGAGTGTATCGATGATGCATATCGTATCGTTTGAATCAAACGATACAGAGCCCTAGTCGGCGTTATACCGATGTCAGGCTGATGTCAAGCCACTGTGGCATGTTATCTGGGAGGACTGCTTAGAAATCGTAAATTTGTAATTAGGGTAAATTTTATAAAAAGAGTAAGAAGTGAAATATTTAAAAAAGAAAGAAATGTACTTGGTGCGATATTGACATTACACATATATTTTTCTTATCTCTAGGTGCCACGGGAGAGCGACTGAAAGAAGCAACCAAAATCAACCTTTCCTTATCTGCCCTCGGAAATGTGATCTCAGCTCTGGTTGATGGAAAGTCAAAACACATTCCGTACAGAGACTCAAAGTTGACGAGGTTACTTCAAGACTCTCTGGGTGGAAACACAAAAACTTTAATGGTCGCTTGTCTGTCTCCTGCCGACAATAATTATGAAGAAACTTTAAGTACTTTGCGATACGCAAATCGAGCTAAGAATATCAAGAATAAGCCTAAGATTAATGAGGATCCGAAAGATGCTATGCTTCGAGAATACCAAGAAGAAATCGAGCGACTTAAAGCCATGCTTAGGGGAGAAATACCTGTGGATGTGCAGGAAGGTTTGTGAACTATTTCAATTTATTATGGAAACTTATTCTTTAAAACTTGGGAATGTAATCCATTTAGTTATTTGTAGGGCACCTTGGTAATTGACCCATTGCTAATTAACTGCACAATAATGGTTTGATTAAATGTAGTATTTTAAAATGTTATTTTTGAGGGCATCTGGATTTTGAGCCAAATATTCAATGAAGATTATAATTGCAATTATGGTCATCCAATAGTCAATGCTGAACATAATTACCTATCAAAGATTGTCAAAATGACCTTTTGTACTCATTGTTGTTACATTATATGTTAAATTTTTGACTGATTAGTAAAAAATCTCACATCCATTTATTTCCAGGTGGTAGTGGTCAAAATGACCTTTTGTACTCATTGTTGTTACATTATATGTTAAATTTTTGACTGATTAGTAAAAAATCTCACATCCATTTATTTCCAGGTGGTAGTGGTCAAAGCAACGGAGTTAATAGATCTGAAACGAGGGTCATCGAGAAAGTTGTCAATACAAACCCTGAACAATTAGAAAAAGAAAAAGAACGCATTAAAGAGGCAAGTAAATTAATATATATGGTGCCTTAATTATTCTGCTGATAGTAGAGAATGGGGATATTTAAACAAATTATATAATGCTAAATTTTTATTTTTCAATACAGGAATATGAAGGAGCAATCCAGTCGATGAAAGAACAATTCGAGGAAATGAAAATGAGCAAACAAGCTTTGCAAGAGGAAATGACGAGGTTACGAGAACATTACGAGCAGGAAATGAGTTCAGTAGAAGACAGAGTTGCTGGTCTGCCATCTCCAGCACAAGGTATTGATAATTAATTGATGTCGAAATGCATTAGGAACAAATCAGTGTCGGTCTGAGTGTACTATTGAGTGTCGAAATACAATTGGGTGTATCCAATCCAAGCATTGTGTTCTGACCTACAACATATTGTTATTTTAGTACATACAGCTTGTAGCTTTGTTATGAAAAGTACATTGTACTAGTAATAAACATTGTTAAACTTAGGTGACTCTACAAAGTTAAACATACTTTTTGCTGTACCAAGTTAAACAGTTAAACATATTGCAAAGTTCTATACAAAACCGTGCTAAAGTTGAACATATTGCATTAAACATTGTGTTAATTATATAGTGCAAAGTTCAACATCTTCCTCACAGAGTTAATTATGTAAACATATTGGGACTATACAACATTTTGCTGAACGTTAAAATATTTTGCATTAAACATAGAAAACCTATATCATGTGAAACAAAAGTTACACATATTGCAACCGTACAAAGTTAAACATTTTGCTGAAAGTTAAACATAATGCATTAAACGTATTTTAACTACACATTTAAACTTATCGCTCGTTATTTTTCAGTTGGTGCTTCAGGAACTTCAGGACGACCATCGCAGAAGTCTATTACGGGCGCTGATGCTGAAGGACCCCTTCAAAATGACCGTAAGTGATGCAATGATCTATTCTTTACATTTGATTATGAAGTCCTAATTTAAAATGCTAGTCATCTGATTTGTAATTGTATTTTTTTTGTCTTTCTAGGTCCTGCTATTTCCAGTGCTGCTGCTGTAAGTAATCTCTTTTACTGAATTATTCTTCAAATCTGAAGGTTTGAAAAACTAGTATGATGATAGCTTCAAACACCTGGCAGTATTGATGGTTAAAGTTGATATTAATTAGGAGACTAGCACACGGAATAGTATTGTTTTGGCAATCCATCATGTTCTGGTTGTGATGGGACTATGTGTTTTATTTTGGGCTGTTCAATTCCTTAAAAATGTACTCCCTTTGCCCCCACTTTTGTTTTGTCCTCTCCTTTTTTTATTTTTTTTATTTCAATATTTAGAAAATATCGGTCAACCACCCCCTACCCTACTTCTGTTCTTGTGGAGGATCCCGCCCCCACATTTTCAAATACCCTCCAGTGCCTCCCCCATGCTTTTAGATAACAGCCCTCCGATAATTACATATTTGGTGATTATCATCCACACAGCAGGAAGGGGTGGAAGAGGATGCCCCTAGAAGACAGCAACAAAAAGCGGCACAACACGCCGTGCACATCGGAACAGTCAGACGAAATGAAGGACCTAATGCTCCAAGGTCGTCTCCCACTGAAATGGATGGAGAGGGAAGTGGTCATGCTGAGGAGGCCTTTAAAAGGTCAGTGTTTATTATGAAATTTAAAAAAAAAATTAGCAAATAATATGAAAGGTGACGTACGTGTGGCATATACATATGCAATTGTATTAGGATCTTACAATTTCTAAACTGTGAAGCAGAAATTATTGTTTTGTCTTCACTAATATTATATATGGTTTTTTAGTGTATTGTAATAATATTTAATGGCAAATATATTTTGAGACACCCCCTCCCTACCCCCGCCCTTTGTTTTTTAAATTAACTCCCCCCCCCCCCCCCCCCCACTTACCACTTTTGCAAGATCATCCTGTTGCTCCCACCCCATATTCCTAATGGAACAGCCCTGAAGTTGGTTTAATTTTCAAACAGCATTTGTGTGAAGACATTAAGTATCTGTGCCCATCAACACAATGTCTTATTAAAAACGCCCCTCTTAGCACTAATGTAATGACAATTGTGAGAAAATGTAGGCATTAACGCAAATGTCACTTGATTTTTCAGATTGCAACAACTTCAACAAGTCATGGTTGGAGGTGAAATGTCAAATAATGAAGAAATTAAAGAAAAACGGAGAAAGAAGAAGAAACATGCGGAAGAGAGGAGACGAAAATTAGCGGGTAATTCTTATTTGCATCCCGCAGCAAATACATTTTCGTAGCTGCCTGTATCGGAAAAATTATTTTACATGTTATAGGAGGTTCTTGGCAGTGAGGTCTTAGGTCATTTAGACAGCTTTCATACATTTACATACGAGTATAATTTTACCAACACTTCGAATAGTTACGAGTTCACTCACTCATTTGGCCTTGTGTTGTATTTGCAGTGTAATACATATTAATACACTATGATTTTGATCAGCATTTCATACAGCTTAGACCATATTGTATTTCACGTTTTCATGTATTTGTTGTCATATTCCATCGTTTTTACACATAAATTTACCTAAATCACATACCGTTTATTTTTCACATTCACTCAAAGAATATGGTAGGGACTTGATAATGTGTAAACTGTACAATACTTTGCTTAAAATATTACTGGATACTTCTCATACTCTATACTTCATCTTCAAATTCTGACCAAATCTTCTGGTATTCTTCGCTAGTACTTTTGAAAAATTGTACTGTTTTGAAAATATTATGGAGAGTAAAATCGACTTACATGTACATACAGACAAAGGACTACTAAATACTAAAAAGAAAAGAAATTACATGCATGCCAAATTCCCTTTGAGTTACTCTAAGACAGTTCTTTTTTCAGCAAAATGTATATTTTCCACTGTATGGTTTTTCTCGCTGATAAGTTATAGTGGAGTGTGGATGTAGTATTCTTAAAGCAGATTTTCAGTACAGATATTGCTTTCTTTTTGCTCAGCTTTTTAGCTATTCTATCTGCTTTGCTTGTAGTTGTACTAGTAGTTTTTACCATTATACATTCGAAATTGTCGTAGTCTGTGGTATTTTTTTTTGCTTTACCTTTAGGCCACAGTTTTTTGATCTTATGTTTCTCAGAACTTTTTCGGACCGTTTATCATGAGACGGTCGGTCGGAAAATTAAAAAAAATCCCCAGAAATTTTTTTTTTTTTCATAAATTAACACAGGTGATGTGATACTTTGAGATGCAATACACATATTTGCCCAGACAATGGTTGATTTATTAATTGAGCGGCACTGCAAAAGTTTGGCCGGTGATGTCGAGAAACGAAAGATCAAAAAACCATCGCCTTAGAAGTCTTTTATGATAGACTTTCTATGGAGTCACTTTTACGTATAATGAATTTCTTCTTTTGACATGTGATGTATTAAATAGTGTAGTTCAAAAGGTTTTTTAACTAAATTATATTATAATAATGTCAGTTAAATCACGCTAAAACTTACATGGATTCATTCAATTGAATTTGTTTTAAAACCAGGAAAGACCATCATTCAGTCCCTATTACATTAAGACCTATGTAAATCTTCTGTATGGAATTTGCAGAAAGGTCAAAATGAATATTTCTCGCATGATATTTTTTTATTTTGAAAAGTTTAGAGCCATTAAGCATATATGATCAAATGAACTGATTTTACCAACTGTCCTCCTCATGTGACAATGAGCTGCATGTCAAAAAAAGTTAAGAAGCTGAATGAAATTGTTATAAATTGTCGGTAATTTTGAACGTGTCATTTTAAAGAGGAGATTTCCAAGATGGAGGGAGACGAAGTGATGTTTAATGTTTACGAAAACATCCAAGATGAAATCAAAGCTAAAAACAAAGGAATAGAGAAGTTAAAAACCAAGGTATGAGATTTCATTTCCTTGTCTTATCATGTCTTATCTTTTCAAGTCAAAGGCATTATTTGCCTGACATCATTCTTATACACATCAAGTTTGACAAAACAAAATGCCGCGATTTTGAAATCAAATATATTTTTAATGCATACAATGTATACAATGAACTTTTTTAAGTCAAAAAGCTCTCGATGTTCAAACAAAGTAAATGTGTCCTTGAAATATTTTGTTTTCTTCTTTTGTAATGTAAGTTATTCAAAAGCACTTGTGTTGTGCGGAAAATTTTAATGTCTTTATTACTGTTTACCAGAGTTAAATGTTTTTTATTTTTGTTCAATATTAAATTTTATTTTTGCTTGTTCTTTTTCAGAATGAGGAGCTAAAAACGGAACTTGCGGACGTTCAGTCTGAGTTTGAATTTGACAGAATCGACTACTTGGACACAATTCGTAAACAGGAGAAAAACATGTTGTTACTCCAGGCTCTGATCGAAAAAATTCATCCGTGTTTACGGAGAGATTGCAATTACACAAATCTAGACAAAATAAAGGTAAGCTGTCCGATTTTTTATATGAAAAAAAAAGGTCTTTATTGTTGTTCTACCAATTTAAGCAAGGTGATATTCCAAGGGAAATATATAGGTTATTTTGCATTGTGTACATGTAGCAAGAGATTTTAATTATGAATTGGGCCCTAATTTATATCTTTAAAATTGTAGTAATCTTTTGAGATTGTAGGTATTCTGATCTAGACAAAATAACGGTTGATATTGTAGATATGAGATAAAATTTCCGTTAAGGCTACTGTCTGTTACTTGCAATGTTATATTTCATAATCAGAAATATTTCCTTGAATATATCTTTGCGTTAGAAAATATAGTTGTAGGTTAGCCACACATTTATGGTCTGAGTGGAGGGGATCTTTTTAAATGGGAGGACATTAGTAGCATGAAGTAACCCAAATGGTTTTCTGATAGGGGCTAAATTTTGTGGTCACGACTCACGATTGATTGATTGGAAAATGGCAAACGAGGGGTTGAAAACAATCACATGGACAACAGAACAACAATTTAAAATCCAATTAGTCTAAAAGTTATCTTTAATCTTGATTATGAAAGACCTTGGTCTTAATTCTGCTTTGTAATCTTTTATCTCGGAGTGCAATAGTATGGACTTCTAGTTGTATAAACAAGAAAAACGAGAAGCAAAAAAAACTTGCTATGAATAATTGAATGGGTCGTATTGATTTTAGAGCCGCATGATGTGCTGGGTGGGAACTGCCTGGCATTGGCAAAACACTAGTTACACATTAGGACGATTCAAACTGTTGCATATCAGCTATTTAGTTCATGCTATTGACCTCCTATTGTAAAGCTTATTGATCCGTTTGTTACTGAGATGATGTAAATGCTTTATGTCTGAAAGGGCTGTAGCAGAACTGGCATCAACTAATTCTTTGAGACTCAGAAAAAGATAAATAATGATAATACTTATTTATTAAATTTCTGTCTTTGTTATGTCTTTGTAAAAGCTGTAATTGCTATTATTACGATAAAAGATTAATATAGTCATAAAAACTAGACAGATTGGTGTATGGTGAATTAAGCATATGAAAGCTGGAATCTTTTAGTGAAAGTTGCTGTTTTAGAAAATTGGGGGCCAATTTAGGAAAATGAATGTGAATGTAATTCCTGTTACGGTTAACCTTGCTTTAAATAATACTGTAAAAGATGTAGTGGAAGCGCAGAGCCATATGCTACGAACAGACAGTTAATTTTCTTGTTTATTTTATCATAAGATCCACCCACTAAATGCTGCTACAACAGATTTAATGTTACGGAGGTTGAATTTCCCCATTGTTGTCAATTTGAATTTCATTTGTATTTTAGGCTCAGTGTGAATGGGACGAAGAAAACCAAAGATGGCTGCTTCCAAAGATGACAATAGAAAAAACAAGGCTGCCCCCTGCAGGTATGGTTATGAACTAAACATAATTGGAATTATGATATTTATTTTAAAAAAACAGCGTTTTTCAAATTTTGAATATTTTCAAACAGACTTCTCCCAAAGCTCTCAAAGTCCAAATTCAAGTGAAGATGGTATGACATTCTATATATCTATTTCATAAATAATTGATAATCATCTCTCCAATTTATGGTGCTATTGTGTCTAATCAATAACAGTGTTACGCTGTAAATAATGTCTCTATGTTTCTGATGTCATGCCTTATATTGATCCAATACCTGCATGTTTTATTATTGATTAAGGAGTTGCTATTATGAGTTCTACGTTTTTTTGTTTAACGACCTTGTCTAGCTATTTAAGTCGTGCATAATCACAACACGGACAAATTGAATTGTTTGGCTGATTTACAGCTAGTCTTGGTAGTTCTGTCATGTTTATGAAATCATGAACTCTAACCTTCAGTCTTAATTAATCAGTTTTGTATCGAAATATTTTGTGGCGTGTACTTTTAACATACAGTAATCTATCATATAAATCCTAGTATTTCACAGAATGTGTAATCGTCAATTATTGATCCCTCGTGATTTATACCTCTTTAGAAATATAAGCCGTTAATCAGAGACAATATTATCTCTACCATTAATAACACGAGTTGTGCTCTTAAAGGAAGTACTGACAATTCAATGCACTTGAATAGAAAATATGTTTGGTCACGAATTAAACTCCTCAAGCGTGAAATATACTATTGATTATGTCACAACAGTGTATGTTGTTAAGTTTATGGGACTGTTTGTATTGATTTCTATGTCCGGGTTGATATGTCAATGTCTGCTTAAAATGCGATGAATAAATGTGGTTCTTGTCATTAACACTAGGTGGCGTTATGCCCGGTGGACGAGACGGGAGCCCCCATGTGGAGACGCGACAATTAAATGGCGAGTCCCAACCCAGTCTCTACGATGACTTGAAATATGAAGACAGGTTTTATGAGGTACTTGATTTATGGGCATTAATTATAGTATAATCAAAAATAAATTTCCACTTATTTTTTTGTCTCACTTTTGCATGAATATAATTTCAAAGCACAAAATAGATATAAAATGAAACCCCAACTTTCTAACCTATAAAAAACTCTCTGTGTAAATTAATTTCAAGTTTGCAATGATTTGTTTTTGCAATTTTGTCATCATTATAACCATTTGTTATGGTCACAGAAGCAGTAGAAATTACAATGGAGAATATAGCCAACTTCAGGTTATTTCTTTCCCCAGAAGTGTTTTTATCAGCTTGCTAGAAAGTTAGGATTTGAATTGTTGGGTAAATGTTTATCCCATTAAGTCCTGGTCCATGCCATTTGTGGCAAAATATGACCGAAAAACGGGTAGACATTTATTTAGAATCTTACTATAGTGTATTACTTAATCCTTGGTTTTCATGGTATTGGTGAGCATTTCATTTATTATTACATTGACCTACTCATGAACAACTTGTATAATGACGATTTTCTTTCTTTTCCTCCAGAAATTACAGAACAGTTCGGGACAGGAGGTAGCAAACAATTATTTCCGCAACAAGCGTGCTGAAAAACTACTAAGTCAACCAAACGAAAGCCCAAGAGGTATGACATGTTGCTTTAGAATTACATCAGTCATGATTGTCGCTAACAATAGTTCCAATAACACACTAGCAAAAAGCTTAACTAGTTGGGAGTGTAGAAGTTTAATAACAGTGAAACACACATTTTCATGACGTCAAAGTGTCACTAATTGTCGCTCTGCCAGCTCCCCATGCATGGTGAGCTTTGTCGGTGGGAAAATGTTAAACACACTGACAATTATAAATATACTTTTCAATCTAGGATTTAGTGATATTGTTGTAAGTGACTATGACAGTAGATGGTATCAGCAATATTTTTGGTAAAGTATGATACATCATTTTGTTTGTCATTAATTAAGGTGTGGCCATTATATTTCATTTTAATAGCAGTAGAATTTTTACCTTAGAAAACCACTCCCAAATGTCCATATCTTTATATGATATATTTGAATTGTTTCTAAGATTTAATTGCCTTTTCCTCTGTTTCCAGGCATCCAAGTAAGAGAACCAAGTCCTAACCTGATGTCTCCTTCTTTTACGAATGGCTACGGAGGCGGTGGCACATCACCCAACGGTTCCTGGAGCAATAACAACCGCTCTCCTCCGTCATCCGGATTGAGAGCTGCTCAAGTTCACAAGACTCTAAACGGAGATGATCTAGGAGCTCGCAAACCTTTACGATTGGAATCTCTGCCTCAAACGAGTTCGGGGAAACATAGTAAGAAGAAGAAGAAACAATTTAATACGATGGAGCAATTGTAAACTTAATAAGACACTCAATTACTAAAGGGTACCTTGCAATAGTTTCAATCAATACGTCAGATGTAATGCAATTATGCCGCTTCTGTGTCATTTATATTAGTACTATTTTCGTTAACGACATTATGATGTTATATAATGATACTTGTTTTACGCAGTTCACAAATTATGCATTGAGGTCACTCATTGGTCTGTCTCGAGTATAGATCTGTCTGCAGTTGGTATTTCTGATAATTCATAATTGTGTCTCTCACTGTTGTTGAGCAGATTTAATGGTAAAGATCGGCTATTAGTTGATATACTGAGACGACACAGTGCTTGCCATTGTTCTAAGTCACATAACAAAGTGCAATCTTAGTTGTCCGTTATGAATATTAATGCAATCAATAATGGATGCGCCACAGTTTCACGCAAAGAACTTTATGCAATGTGCATTAGTTCATTGTACGGTAGAATGGTTAGTTGGGAACCACCACACCACCAGATGGCTCTGATGTTGATACACATAAACATTGTTATGACGTCATGATGATTCCATTGTTCTTGTTGCAGCGCCCTCTGTTAGTCAAGTTTCTCATTGCAATTAAGACTCAATTAGAATCTCATTTGTTAAGCTTTCTCAATGTAGCCTTGTCAGATAATCTTATTAATTTTTGTAACACCAGCGTAATGATACTAACGACTGTCACAGGGTAATATATAATATTATACATGACATTAGGGTTTAAATGCCTGCATTTTAAAGTGTCATTCCATCTTTCTAATTCCAGCTTTACATGATTGATTGGTTTGACAAATTGTTGCTAGACATCAGTATGTGGATAAAATGAGGTAGATTCTCTATTGCGTTTTGTGTTATGAATTTTTCTTTTTGTTAAATATGTAGTCAATAATCCTTGGCTTCATTATCCCTCCAATGCCTCCACTTTATTGATTTTATATATTTTTTTTGCATTTTTGACGTTTTTGAGTTGTTGAATTGGGGACTATATTTACCAGTTCCAATTAAAGTTTAGTTTTTTGCCATTAGCAATAAAATTTTTGCATCAATATTCCTTGATAAAAATGCTCTAGAAGTTTGCGCTGGCATCGCAAACTTAATTATAGCTTAGTCACCGAGTCCTTCAACTGACATTTTGTCCCATGTTTCGTTAAATATTCATGACACAACTGTTAACTCTAAAACTACGTGATGAAGTCTGTCAATCGTTTTGTTTCGGTATTGATTTTGCAATGTCTACTCCAATATCTGCTCGTTTACGTATGCAAATAGCAATTAACTCATCCGTCAAACTTTGAAACAATTATGTATTCTATATTATGAACTAGTATTCAGTCGATATGTCGCCTTCTATTGCATTAACTCCAAGGAATTGGCTTGCGAAGCGTAAGCATCGCCTACGTGACCCGAAGCAGTCTGTGCTACTATTCTATATGTGTTATTGAATGACCATGGTACACCTTAATCAATTTTCTTTCACAGTACTGATGTATTCTTACTTAATGACTGAGGTTTATTTTGATATAAATTTATTAGAAACCACCATATCCACTTAATGGGATGAGTAGGACATTTTTCTAGGCAATTTATCAAAACTGCATTGTCAACGTGATTGTTACAGTTTCTGTGATACATTCCTAATTATATATTATAATAGAAATGTATTGTTTACATTTGATATGTTATTGTTATTATGCTATTCAAACGCTCCAAGTCATGTACATATAAGGTGCCTGTGCGTCTGATATGATTTATCATTTTTGATGAGACATTGTTAGGAACCAGCTTTAACATTTGTTGTTAATCAAATATTTTTGTTCTAAGTCTGTGATTTTAATATGACAATCAAAAAATTTTAACATGGAGAAAAAATCCTGTTGATCCCTGATAGCTTTTGCATAATTCGTAGGAGTAAGTGGCATGAATTTGCCGTAGAGGGCTGCACTTTCCTATCGTAAACCCTGTTGGTTTTTCTAATTTTTTACCAAGACAATTTGCTATTTATAACTAACACTGACTTATTTTGCGGTTTTTGGGATGAAATGAAATGTGATGTTAAGCTAGCTTTATGGTTGTGTTAAATGTATAATATCTCTTGTTGGTTAAATCAAAGTTTTAAAACCTGTTTATCAACTTATTTGTTTGTGGTACACTCAATCTTGCCAAGTTGTTTAATGCAGGGCATTTTACCCATAAGTTCGATATACATTATGTATTGAGTTTCTTGCAGCTAGTCACTGGCTTATTTACTTTAAGGCATAAGACAGACATACTATTTATTTCACTCAATAGTCACACGCGCATTAAGAAGTACAAATTTATTGCTAGGAGGTGTCTCAGGATGCACTCGCTCAGTCAGATTTTGACGCTACCGTGAGAGCCCCCTTCACAGGAAGAAGAACATAAGATACTCATTTACGACTTTTGTACTTTGTTTCTTTGACACGATTAGATTACTGCTAGTCTACAGTAAAGTTTTCATCAAATGTTAGTTAGCTGCGGCAATTAATTTTCCACACAAACTGCATCATTTATGTGGCATTTTCGCTGGCATTCTTCACCTCTCAGTAACTAGTACATTAATGTAATTATAATGGAACGATGAAATAATTTGTGTATACAAAAGTGGTCTAATATATGCAATCCAAGATTAGTTGAATAAAGTTAGTGGAGAAAGTAATATTAAAATATATCTATATATGAGTATCATTTTTAATGTTAGTTTAGGAACAGTCACCTGTCAACTTTGTCAAAGGTTAGGCTAAGGAATTGACTGAAAATGGTTCTATAGACAATTTAATTAAAATTAACTTCAAGAAACTGCAGGGTGGTCTCCTTAAGATGTTGCTTAATACGTTCTACTTTTCTACTTGTTCATTTTAAAAATCAAAAAATTGTCAAATCCAAAGTTTACTGACAAACTGTCGATAAATTCTACGAAAGTAAACAACATTTAATAACACTTTAAAATTGTCCCTTGAATGCGGAAAAACTGACAAAGTATGATGATCTCTTTTGATTTCAGAATTAAGAAACAAAAAAGCTAAAGAAACGCGTTTATCCTCAAAGCTATTGTTATTTTGATGCATGATATCTTTAGTGTGTCAAGTTAGGAATTTGTCGCTCTTACACTGATCTCAGTATTTCACTTATATGTGCATCAGTCATGTGATATTATACATTGCTCATATGTTAATATATATATTTGCATATATTTGCATATATTTGCAAGTTTTAGTGTATATTAGCATGTTTTTGCATAAATTTGCATATATTATAGAATAGCCTATATATGCTTTGCATTACCTAATGATATGATATAGCTTTTTTTTTAATATAAATATTTTTCCCATCCAATTTTGCCAAGGAATCTCTAGATAGCTATTTAAGGCTTCTCCCCGGTGAACTCCCTGTGGGTTTAAATTATTCAGAAAAAAAATGATAATAAATGACTGATCAGCGTTTTAAATAAGGTGGGTTTAATCTGGCACAAGCATAAAAAGTGGCAATTCATTTAATTTGACGGGAATTATAGCGAAATACTGATTATATGAATTAAGTAATTATTGAAATTTATTTAGAATTAACGGAGTGCTTGTCTTCTGGTATTATTCACTGTTTGGCTTAGCTTATCACACTACCTAATGGACTGAAATCTGCAGAGCATATTATGGTTTTTTATAAATCATTGTTACTGATATCAATACATAATATACATTTGACAACTCATAAATGCACACAAATGAAGTTTTACAAAAATATATTGTTTTTGAATAATGTATGATACATGAAACGTCCAATGCTGAAATATTTATATTTATTACGATTGATGTTTTTCGTATAATCATAACTTTGGTCTCACCCTTGTTATGGCGACTGTTTTGTAATGAGGTCACAATAAATTATATTAGAAAATAACCTTTTTTTGTAGTGATTTTGATTGTATGTGTTGATGGTGGTGTGCTAAAAAATCAATTTTCACTTGCAAGTCTATGTATGGCATATTTTGTAATACATCACAATATACATGTATTGATTCATCCATTCATCCAATGTTGTATAAATCTGCCGATACTTATATACTGCCACAGGTACACGGTGGCAACTTTCCAACGCCTCAGCACAGACACCGAGTACAACTTTCCGAAGCCTCTACTAGTTGGTAAAGAGCAGCTGCCCAGTGGCTGGGTGCTAGAAGCAGTAGGGGAGAACCCAGGCAGAGGGGAACTCTGCGAAGTCTCCCTCTCTGGGGGACTCTGGCTAGCGAGGTCTCCTTATCAGGGGGACTCCCTTGGGGGCTTAGATTGGAGTTCCCTGCTGAGGGGGACTAAAAATCTTTAAAGGCCTCTAAAATCTGTTCTAATTGACATATCAAGTTGCTTCCAGTGCAGGGTGATGTGAAATCTCATTAACTATCTCTGTGAATTTTTCCAGGCAAAGTGCTCAGCCAAAAAACAGGTGGACTCACTGGTCACTAATTTGTCAAATCAACACCAGAGGTCAGGCCTGCCCTTTGTAATCTGATACCTCTTATTTGATCTTTGACCTCAGAACTTTCTGTACCCCTCTCCACTCATACCCCTCTCCTTTCATGGAGCTCCATGACCAATGGGGTTTTATACATGACACTGATGACCATTTTGGAGGGTGGCCACTTAATTGGCCCTTTAAGAAAATCAATATCTTGGCTAAGCTCATGGAGACCAGTCTACTCTTGTCTCCATGGATAAACCATGTTTATATATATATAACTATAGCACATGGAAGGTAATCAAAACTTAAAGAGAGATAAAATTAAAATCATATAAAAAAGCTAAGAATGACTAAATTCTTGCTCTTTTGTTTTCAATATTTAGAAATACATTCAACTTATTAATTAAGGTTTTTTTTTTTGGTTCATTCCTTCATAAGTTATAAATATGATTTGAACCTCTGTACTAAATATAAAAAAAATTAAAACCCCTCCCCAACTTTAATAAATACTGGGCTAGTGGTTGCATAATGTGCAGGGTGTGTTGCCTGGTAGTAATTAAGACTAACAGAGTGGCAATTGAGATTGCCAGTTCAAGTATCTAAGTTAGTTGGACTTGGTTTTTGTGGTAAATGGATATCAGTGATGTGTTTGTCAAGAAAAATACATGTAAAATGATACCAAAAATGACATGTATTTCATAATCATAACTATAATAGGGTCAAATTAAACATCCCACTTTAAACAAATAAGAAAAAAAAGTCAATGAAGAATTATATGTATTGGGAAAATTAGACTTATTCATAATAAAAGCTGTTGCTTATGTGAAACCTCATATAAAAAAATGAATAAACAAAATATAAATTATTTTTTGTTCAAATGAATATCAGCACCAGTTTTCTACCAAGGTTAATTAAGTTGCTAATTGCAAACTGCTGGAAGGGCATGTGTTTTCAATCAATTGCCTCCTCCCCCCCCCCCCCCTTACATTCATACCCTCAGTGTCACTCAGTCAATGGACATAAGGCTCAGGCTGAGGTTAAATCAGTAAACTTTGTGCATTTTACCCCTGTTCATTTTGCATCACAGATTCATAGAAATTTGCAATTTAGAAGGCTTACTATAAATTTACAATTTTTTACATCACAAGACATCACTGTTTTTTGGCCATTAAAGTAAACCTGAGTGTGACTTATGTGAAAATCATCAGTTATCCATAATATACAATGTATGAGGTCATTGGAATTAATTTTACTTAAAAAAAAAAATCCTCCAGTTGTACCAACCTGGAACATACAATTAATTGTTATATTTCCAGATATGCTAAATAGTAGGAAGGTTCAAGCAGACAACAGTTGCAGTGAATAATAACATGATAATAATACTTCACACAGCATATTTCTAGTAATAAAAGAGGTGATAAACAAGATAACGTGAAATTTCAGTTCTTTCAAAACTCATCTGAGACACTGACTGAACCTTTGAACGTGCCGGGTTTCCACTACTTCTGCTCTTGTCTCCATGCTAATACAGTGTATACATACTGAGATTAAATATAATCAATCAATCAGTAAATCAGTCCATCAATCCATCCATCTATCTATCTTTCTTTTTCTTTCTTTCTGTTTTTATTTCTTTTTTCTATCTTTCTATCTTTCTTTCTTTCTTACTTCCTATCTTTTTTTCTTTCTATCTTTCTTTCTTTCCATCTTTGTTTCTTTCTTTCTTACTTGCTATCTATCGTTTTTTCTTTCTTTCTATATTTCTTACAATCTTTCTTCCTATTTTTATCTTTCTTTCTATCTTTCTTTCCATCTTTCTTACTTTCTATCTATCTTTCTTCCTATCTTTCTTTCTAACTCTTTCTTTCTTTCTATCTTTCTTTACAAATGATACAAGGTCACTGCAACAAGGGTGTATACTGACCCTCTCAGTGCCACAGTGAGGTATGTGACGGTCATTTAGGTTGTGATTTGTGGTAATAAAAGGGGTGATAAACAAGATAACGTGAAATTTCACAGATATACTAGAGTCTAATGAAGCATTATAGCCAATACTCAAGAGCATAACCAAAAGCCACCTAAAGGGGGGTAGGGGGGGGGGGCTTTACCCCTCCAACATTTTAATAAAAAAGAAAAGATTAAACAAATCTTTTTAAAATTTGTTGGGTCATTATTCAGTACGAGTCTTCAAGATCTTTCAAAATATTTGGGGGGGGGGGGAGGGATGGCCAAATTTTCAAATATATTATTTGGTTTGCTGAATTTTCCATGGTAACTATACAAGGGAGGGAGTTCTGACTACTCTTGTCTCCATGCATTTACAACAGCTCTGGCCTCCTTGGAAGAGCCAAATGGAACAAATCATAATGTCATGACAGCACCCTTTCAAGACTGTAGGCACCCCCCCCCCCCTCCCCCACCACTTTACCCTTTTAACTTTTAATGGCACCTTGACTGATTGACAGATCACCCCCCAAATGACCGTCACATACCTCACTGTGACACTGAGAGGGTCAGTATACACCCTTGTTGCAGTGACCTTGTATTGAAAACCCTTGAAATTTACTATTCTCCTCTAAAGTTATGATACATTCAGCTAAATTCTGAGATAATACAAGGTTATGATAAATTTAAAATCTTGATCATGAAAATTCGGAAATATAGTAAAAAAAAAATATATATATATATACAATGTAAAAAGATTCAAGGTCATTGTGATTGAAACAACAGTAAACATTCAAATTTAATGTAATTTGTTTTTTCATTTCTAAAAAAATATTTATTGGAATGTGATAAACATTACCTAACTGCTTAATATATCATAGAAATGTTAGAATTATAAGCCCTTTCCTTTTCAATAACACATGTATAGGTGTATACATTGTACATGCATTAAGGCAGTTTTTTTTCCACCAGGGATTGACATGAATACTAGCCATTTTTTACACTATTTGCTGCAATTTATTATGGATTTTTGTGACATTTACAATTATTTTTACCTAAAAAGATGAAAGAATCTGCTGTCATTACCACTAATAGGGGGCTGTCAGTTTTCCTTAAAAATAATAATAAATTAAATTTCGCACCAATTCTTCTACTCTTGTCTCCATGGTATTAGCTAATCTGAAAACTCATTATTGTAGTCTATACGAAGTGGCATGCACAGTGCCCCCCCCCCCCCCCTCCCTTCCACGGGCCTATTGGGAAATTTGTGCCGATATTTCCCCAAAATTTCTCTCACCCTATCATGATATTTCTCAAAATTTTAGTTCATCGCATTATTAAGACCACCTCTTTAGTTTGAGACCGCACTGTTACAAAAGACCACCTCACTGTTGAGATCAAATTATTCCTAAGATCTATCTATCTATCTAACTGTCTATTTGTCTATCTAATTATCTATCTGTCTGTCTATCTGTCTGTCTATTTATCTGTCTGTCTGTTTGTCTGTATGTCTATTTATCTATCTGTCTCCTTATCTATCTATCTATCTGTCTATCTTTCTGTCTATCTGTCTATCTTTCTGTCTATCTGTCTATCTTTCTGTCTATCTGTCTATCTATCTGATTTAGCCCAAGACGCATGATGAGATCCTATATAGTTCTGACTTATAGAAGTAGGGGCCATCTCGAAACACAGCATAAAAATGCCTCAAACATACCTTTGCTCCATGGTGAAATATACTTGGTTTTATTCATTATAACAAATACCATATTTAAAGCCTAAAAATTATCATAATGCCTAAATAATCTGATAACATTTGTGTGTGAATTCAAAAGAAATAAATTCTTACATACATAGGTCAAGAAAGTATCTGCATGCCAGAGTGGTATTGTTTTATGCAAAATGGTCTTGATTAACCACAAAAGTTTATGTTAAGATTAAGACGGAAATATATGTGTCATAATATAGCAAAATGTAAGTAACTGACTGACTGACTGACCATGGAATCACTGGTGACTCCATGGACTGACTGACAGACCCTTGTATTCACCCTGCCTAAGAATTAGTTTTTTTTTCCGAAATACATGGAAAAGTGTTAATAAAACATCTAAACCTTTTGGAACTACACACATGTATAATATATATATAATATTGGCACTGCATATGCAGTTGGGGGTTTTGAAAGGGGACTTAATTTCTGCTTTGAAGCCAAACTTCTCTGTGAAGGGGCCAGCCATCTGTGATTATATCATGGTGAAATTAGGTCTAGTTTCGCTAACAGCTATTATAATACTGTGCAGATTAAAATGATCATGGGGTATTATTATTGCATACATTTTCTAGAGAATTGGCGATGCATTAAATATGAAATAGATAAATCTATTTGCAAGCATATAAAATAGATTATATAATGACCAGCAAACATAGTGATTGAATCAATTTATACATCATGTTGTGGTTCCATAATAGCATCATGCCGACCTTGCATTGCTGATCCTAATGGCACGTTGTTAAATTGTAAGGTAGTATGCCAGGTGCTATAATACTGTAAGGCGGCCTCAATAGTAAGGTGGTCTTAACAGTGAGGTGGTCAATAATTGCAAAAAGTGGTCTTTATGGTAAGGTGGTCTGTTTCAGAGGTGGTCTCAATATTGAGGTGGTCTGAATAATAAGCTGATCTTAGTGGCAAGGTAGTCTTAAAAGTGAGGTGGTCAGTAATAAGGTGGTCTTAATAGTGAGGTCTTGATAGTAAGGTGGTCTACTGTGAGATGGCCTAATAGAGAAGTGGTCTTAATAGTAAGGTTGTCTAGATGGTGTAATTTCTCCTAGTTTGAAGATTTTGAAATAACCTGGTCAGTAAAAATGAAATAGCAGATATATAGATAGATAGATAGATAGAAGGATGGATGATAGATAGATAGATAGATTGATTAATTGTAAATTGATTGAAAGAAAGAAAGAACAACATTAACTTATATAATTATATTTCACACACTGCATAATAGCTTGATAGACAGACAGACAGATAGATAGATAGATAGCTAGATAGACAGATTGATAGACTGGTTGATAGTTAGATTGATTGATAGCTAGATTGATTGATTGATTGTTAGATTGACAGATAGATGGATTGATAGTCAGATTGATTGATTGATAGTTAGATTGATTGATTGAAAGTTTGATGGATTGATAGTTAGATTGATTGATTGACAGTTAGATTGATTGATTGAATGATTGATAGTTTGTTTAAGGGCAATTACTATGAGCTGACGACTGTTATGGCCTGTCTTAAAAACGTATAACTTTGTGTTGGAATTGTGATGACTACTTTAAACAGACGCCTCTTTATTTCATAATAGAGCAGCTCTGACATTCAAGATCTGTTAATGGCTTAATAGTCTAAAAGGTTGCCTGTAAATATTGATGAACTGCCTTGGTGGGAGTTCTCATCAATGAACTATATTTATATGGACACTTGTCCTATTATATTTGTATCATATCAACTGGAATACTAATATCGAATAATAAATGCCAAGGTATATTTTATGAAGTTACATTCATTGCATAGCTCTTTGAATTATAGCTAATTGGTTATCCTTATAATGTTGGCCCTGGTGTACATTTAAATTTTATCTATATTCAAACTAATAACAGTATTTTGTGTACATTAATTTATTATTCCGAAGTCCCATTTTTTAATACAAATATATCATACAAATAAGCGTGTATACACTTGTCGAAATTGCCATACTGGGTGATAGCACTGTCGTATCAGCAGTGAATATAGGAGTCCAACATAAGAGTTTATGGGATGAGGTAACTTATGTAATTCTTATACCAGAATCCCTCAAAAATGTAAGTTGGACCATACACCATCCACCATTGACAATATTCTCCACTCATTGTACAACATAAACAGCAGCCATCCAACATACACGGCTGCTGTCCAACATACACTAGCCATCCAACATACACTGCAGCCATCCAACGTATACTGTTGGCGCAGTACAGCTGAGTGGAGAATATTCATAAATGTTATTATAAAAGACAAATTCTTGTATAAAATATAGTGTTGTCACTGAAAGAAATCGTCCTGCACAATGTCAGTGAAGGGCCCATCGTCCTCTTCCTCAGCATGCTTAATTCTCTGTTGAATTGCTCTTGCTTTTCTCTCTTTTTCTTCTTGCTCTACTTTTGCTTTGTTCTCCTCTCTCTCCATACGTTCCTTCTCTTTCTTTTCTCTTCTCTCCTTAAAACAGTCACAGCAGCTGCAAAAAGGTAAAAAGCAAATGAAATAGCTATCTTATGTTTCGTTGAACATTTTATCTCAAATCTGACCCAGTGCCGCGAGAAAAGTTTTGTTCCTTTCCAGTGAAGTTCCTAAAGTACAGTACTTTTCACAAATCCCTTGAATTAGAATTAGGCAAGTAAAAACCCCACCCCATTAGCAATTAGAATTTCCTATAGTACACCGATGTTGCCCCATTATACCCAACCCAAGGTTTATGGTTAAATTCCAGTCAAGTATGAGCAAATTTAGCAGTTAAACATATCAGGTTGTATGGGTTGATGTTGTTATAAGCTACAGTACAACTTGTAACAATGAACTACCATATAAGACAGACCGAACGACATAGGTAGACAGACGAACAAACATATCGCTTTGATTTCATACATATAAATCATTGAAAAACATGGTTTGTTGAGATGAAATGAGATGATTCATATATACAAAAATTATATACCTATCTGAAGACACCTCAGGGGCGGCTCAAGGGGGTCTTGATCGACCTTCCCCGCCCCCTTTCTTTGGCAAAAATGCCCCCCCCCCCCCTTGCAGGACATCGCACCTTCGCTGCTCCTATGCCTGCCCTGCCCCCCCCCCTTTCCAAAATCCAAGATCTGCCCCTGCACCTTATAAAAATGCAGCGGGTCATAGCTGATTATTTTTCAGACCATCGCATTGGCACAATAACAATGAAAATACAAAAATCAGCGAATGGCTTACGTCGTGTTTTTCATCCTCTGGTAGCACTTGTTCTTGGCCAGCCAGGGAAACGTCTCCTCATCACACCAGAAAGTGATGAAGCAGAAGATGGCCAGGCCAATGGTCACTCCACCGATGATGCAGCAGATGACGATCATCATGGTCCAGCTGGCGAATAAAAAGAGAAAAATACATTAGAATGGTGATATGAGCATAGATAGTTAGCTACTCTGAGGAATTTACCTCTGGCTGGCCTAATGGTTAAGGTATCTACCAATTCCACATTGACCAGCTCTGATGAAGGTCTTATGTTTGATTCCTGGCCTGGGCAGTCTTTATGAGCTACATCGTGGCAGGAAAACGGTCGCATGAAGTGCGGGTACCTTTTACTCAGTGTCTATGTTGAGGCAAGTAGAATGTAGCATCCAAAGGGTAAATTTGCGACATGAGTTGGACCGACCTTATCATCTCATCATTACGTCTGCATCTGGCAGCAGGACATATAAGCCGATTAAGCTTCAGACCCAGTAAAATTGAGACATTGATACATTATGAGCTCAAACGTATGAATTCTACTATATATGGAATAGAGGTGTCAGATAAGAAATTGTGGACTGCCACCCACCATCTCACTTTACTTGTCAATCCTTGTAAACTACAAAGACATGTACGTTGTGCAGGGCTTATATTAGCGCAGATGCCAAGTACAAAGGCACTACCATTATCCCTCAATTGTGATTTTTGGCATTTAGAATCCACAGTAGTGGCACTGGTGTGAGCTCTTACGCTCCGGCGGTCAAACCTGTGTTCAAGGCTGATTGCGCCCGAGGGAGTTGAAAAACTGTAAAGTCTGCAGAAAATGTTTAAAACATTGAGGTTGACTGTTAACCCAGTACATTACATTACATTATACATCTCAGATGGATATAACACTGAAGTGACATTTGGTTCACAAAGAGCACACAACTGCTATTCGATCCATGACCTTGTGTATAGATGCGCCAACACTCTAACCACTAGGCCGCTCTATTAACAAGTGTAGTCCTCACCTGCCCCCAGGTTTGCAGCATCCCACTGTAGTGTCCTTTTTGCAGCATTTTGTGGTCTCAGCTGCCTTCATCTCATCCGTCTCGCAGTCCACATAGTTGCCACTTTCTTGTGCAGGTTTCTTGGCATCGACGATGCAGTCCGTGTTGCTGTAGTCTTTGGTTACTAGAAATAACAACATCTTTTATCAGCCAATCATATCCAATTGTTATACTGAGACTCCGACAAGTTTTATTTCCTATACATATACAAAGAAACGGTATATACAGGTGGAGACACCCCTAAGATAATTTCCTATCGCTACCGGGGTGCCACCAGAATATTTTTCATCCCGATCCCAGCAGACCCTACCAAACAGATTTCAGCATTTTAAATAAATTTATTTATGATGAAATTAAATATCTAGTTTGGAGAAGGCAATGAGAGACACTGTATATCATGATGAGACAGTCATGAGCATCATCCCAGCTGCATATCGTTCGGATGAGACGTTAAATTGGCGGTCCCTTATACTCCGTTTCTATGCTGTAAGTAGTCAACTTCAATCTAACCCCACCCCACAAACAGGGCTAAGAGGTGGGTGGGTGGATTAGGGCTTTAAGTTCCATATTTCTGCACCTATTGGGCTAACTAGGACAGGCAGGGACCATGGCAGTGAGATGAAGGATGAAACAGCCATCCAACTTAGGGTTGACCGGGAAAGGAACCGGGGTCCAATGGTTGGAAGCCCAGCGCGCTCGCTACCACTGAGCTAGGCCCCTACCCCACATGTCATCTGTGTCTACTTGCTCTACTTCCCCCAGGCCGAAATGGGACCTGGCTATGGGCAGTGATGACGATAGTAGAGTGCTTAGCCTGATGGGCTTCAATGGCTGCTCAGCCGTATACCCCTCAGGGAGATGAGAAAGCTTAGTGCTTGAACAGGTCTGCCAGAGGGTCCTTCAACTTAAGTGACAGGCTGCCAAGGTACCTATGAACTTGCTATCACTACCACTGGACCAAAACGGTATGCAAGTGGAATGGATCCTACGGCCATTTTGCTAAATTCTAATAATTTTATGAAGTATACTGCTATCATTCTTCACTGACTGCAAACTTGGTATTCTAAAATAAAATTCTGCTCAATTCAGCATTTGCTTTTGAAAATATTATATTCTCTGAGCAGTAAGCCATTCCCCCAGTACCATATATAATTATATATACATACCAATTGGAGTCAATTTGGGCAAATGCATTATTTTGTTAATGCCAGCCTTTTTATTGTGTATGAAATTAAATTGTTAAAATGTTGTTCTCATTGTACAATAAAGGCTCTTTCAATAAGGCAATTGTCTTGTGGTAGCATGATCAATTTGAAATGTTCCGGGAAAACGAACCTTATAATTCGATATGATCACAAGACAACATCAGATATGATTTGATCAATGGTAGGTCAATTGGATCATAAAGACTCCTAAATACCAAAGGAACCAGATATGTGGTGGAGATTTCATCTTGTAAATTGGAGGCATTTATGTCTGCTTTACTTAATATTTCATAAAAAAAGAAGCTATTGGAGCCTTCCAGTTTCTAATAGTTATTTTTAATTACATGTTTTTCTATTGGAGTATATCAGTTAATAATTTAAACTGCTCTGACCCGAATAATTAATAAAATTTCCAATTGCTGTATCTTCTAAACCATTGACACTGGAGACCTGAAATTTTGGATTTTTCCATAAATTGTATAGTCCTACAATTAGTACTTTTTTTCAGAATATTTTGAGATGGTGACCTGGGAAGTTTGTCTGAATTTTGGTGAATTCATATGGATTGACCCAGTGGAAAATGCACTTGTGCAAATGTCGCTAGCTCATGTTTTGCTTATGTCACTTCGATACTTAACCCTTTTTCAGAACATTACATTTTGAAAAATATGGATTCATGTCAACATCTTTACCCTAGGTACAAATTTGCATGCCTACATTATGAAAAGTAAGAAAGATATGGACGTATGAGCTTGGAAATTCATGCCGTTTGGTTTTTCCGCAAAACGTTAATAAAATTTCAAATTGCTGTATCTTCTAAACCATTGACACTGGAGACCTGAAATTTTGGATTTTTCCATTAATTATATAGTCCTACAACTGGTATTTTTTTCTTCTCTTTTTTTTTTGAGATGGTGACCTAGCTGGGGAGCTTTCGGTGAATTCATATGGATTGACCCTACTACTTATAAATTCAGTTGATGAATCAGTGACTTAACGATACAGGCCTGATATTACTTGTATAATCCACCAAAAAAATAACACTCATAAATAAATCATGAAGTGGATGAATTGAATATATGAATTATTTGACAGACAAAAATATGAGTAAAAAAAAACCAAAAAAATAAATGCATTTACCTGAGAAGGCAGTTCCAACCAGGCATACCACAAGGAGCCATTTGAAAATAACTCTCTCCTGAATTTGGCTCATTTTAAGTGTCTTTAAGGCAGTTAGATACTTTACAATGTTTCCATTTTGTAACAAATAACTCCTAGTTCTTTTATAGATCATATACTGTCTTGTGCATGTGTGTTTCTAAGCACTGGCATCTCTCGGTTCACGCTGAGTTGGTCTTCAAAGCATCCCATAACACTAACTGAGTCTGTCAATTGTGCTCAATCTGCTTTAAGATGTATATTGATTGTTACCTGTGGCATATGTGCATTTGCATAGCAGCAGAATGTGATGATTTCTGTTCAATACTGGTAAGTCAAAATCCCATGCATAAAACATATTACAGCATAGCATATATACACCATTTGTTGATGCTTCTCACGAAAGTGTTAAATTATGCATTACTTATGCAGGATAAAGTGGTGCGTTAAAAAAGTACATATAATTCAATACACTTTATAAAATGAAATAAACTTGGCATGATTGTATGTTTCCAGTTTGAAAATATTGAACCATAACTTTCCTGTGAAAAAAAAAACACTCGCAACTTCGCTTCAGTTTACTGAGTCCTATCGATTACATTGTTAAAACCTAGAAGAAGAGAAAAAGGAAATAAAATACAGTTTATAAAAAAAAATTCTCACTAAACTGCCAAGGAATAGCATACATACATATACTAGAAATTACGTCATTTAAATATTTATTTATTCATTATTTTCCATTATGGTAATGTTCCATTAATGATCATAATCTCCTTGACAACCCAATTGATAATTCATTGGGCTTCTATTGTTTCTAAGCACCCTGCATGACGCTCACGTGATGCATATAGATACCTATTTAAAGATATTCTCCAAGCATGTAACTTATAATTTGCTCCTTGAAGGTTATCAAATGAAATATTCATTCATTTTTTGAATAAGGGGTGGTAGGTAGGTAGGTAGGTTGTTTATCGGCACTTAAAAGGGAATTATACAACTGTTGAAGTCTCCATTTTAAACCAATATAAATACAATATTGTACAATTATTGCAAAGTGGCAAGTGCAATATCAGTTCTTATGGAACAGAGACAACTGATATTGCATGAGGTAATGTGGAGTGCAATATCAGTAGGTGAGGTTGAGTTATATATGACTTTTTGTTGTTTTCCTTATGGAGAAATAAATCCTTTTTGAAAAAATACTAAACAAAGCAGCAATTATATCAACCATAGCCATGTCTTTATTATGTAGCTAATATAGTGATAAATTTTCAAGTTACTATACACATCATACATCCTGACCTCTCTTTTCACACAACAATAGGCGGTTTTGATCTATCATATATACCATGCAATATAGCCGTGCAATATGCTAAAATATTGTACGGCTCTCAGCCAATCAGAGGCCTGGATATAGTAATAAACTCATTCCTCACGCAACATTATGGACTTGATTTCCACAGAAATGTTAACATTCTCGGGTGTGTGCGGTATGCTCTTACTAGATTAATGGAATGTTGGCTGAATGTAAATTGTTTAGTTGGGCCCGTGTGGACTCATAATTACAGTTTGTACATGGCCAAATGTGCCACATGCGTTTTCCATGCTAAGGATAAATGCATGGAAAATGTATGGTTTTTGCCTAATTATAATGAGGTGAAAACCATACGTTTTCCATGCGTTTATCCAAACGCATGGAAAATGCACGTGGCACATTTGGCCAAGTATTGTCCACTTGATGGTGTACTCCACAATCCACATGGATGCTAGAACATATACATGATATAGGCCTAGTCAACATACAATTCCTAATGAGAAATAATAAAGTGCAATTTTCCGTATGATTTTCCATATGGTTTTTCAATATGTATTCCGTAAAATGTCCTATTATCTTCAGGAGGGGATTGATGTTGTAATGTTTAAAAGACCATAGCAATGTCAGTTGGTTAACTTTTGTGAATGTAGTCATGTTATACCTCTCTGGAGTTATGCAGCTTAGACAAAGTGGATATGGGTGTTATGTTGGCCCACACTTCATATGATGTGTAGCCTATGCAGGTGACTTGGTTTTACTTTCCCCCCACAAGATCTGGACTGCAGAGTATGCTCCGTATTTGCCAAATCTACTCAGGATTATAAAGTTCAACTCAATGGAGCAAAGAGCCAGTTTATTGTCTTTGATTATAAGTTCTCAAATTGAAAAATTACAATGAACATTTTGGTGTCATAGTACAGAATCAAATGCTTGCAGTTCACCTATAAGACACAAATTATATGCTGACTCTCGTTCCGATGATCTTGACAGCATCATTGGCAGTTTTTATAGACAATATAATGCATTCGATGTCGGTTTGGGCATATTGCTTCAGTTGCACAAGCTGGATTATTTAGTACTTACTGTTGCTCTTTTTATGGATGTATGATATTTTGCCGCACCGCAAAATGGAGAAGTTGAGTGTTATATGGCGGAAAACTCTGAGATCTGTCTGGAGGCTTCCCTGGCATACACACTGTGGTTTATCTCGGACTTTATGCTCAAGTCATGCATTTCTGTCAAGATTTTTAAAGTTTGCTGTTGGTGCTCTGCACCATGATATTCCAGAGGTGTCTTTGGCATTCATAGTGTTTCAGACTGCAAGACTTTCGGTCTTTGCATCCAATGTGCAATAGAGACTGCCAATTACTAGCAGAGTTAAGGGGCATTCCCACTATCAGGTATAAGACCTACGTATGACCACGGATGGCAAAATTGGACTATACGTGCTCACTCGTGGGTCTGTTAATCACATATAAATGCTTTCCACGAGTGTATGTGGGGCAGTCATTGATCGCTCGTCGGACGGTTGCCGAACTTCTGTCCAAGCATCCGTGAGGCATCCCTGAGGCATCCCTGAGGCATCGCTCACAGATCGCTCATAGATTGCACGTAGATCAGATCGCTTGTAGATAGCTCGTAGATATCACCCGGGCAAGTGTTTCAAGGATGGGGTGGCTACGTATGGCCACAGATGAACGTAGAACGTATGTTAAACTACGTAAAACGTTTGCCAACTGACTCCTGAGTTACATAACTAATATTAACAATCACTAATAGAACGTCCGCCAAAGTTTTAAACATGTTTAAAATGTTTTGCCCTCTCCACGTATGCTCTTGAGTGGTCAAGTGCGACCAGGAGTGTTCTACGAATTAGCGCTAGTATACATAAAACGCTCGGCGAGTGAATCACGTATGGCCAAGGATGACCAAGAGGTAAAATCATTTTTCATCCATCGTCATACATAGGTCTTATTTGTGACAGTGTGAACGCCCCTTTAGACTTTACTTCTAATGAAGTTAAATCAATTATTGAAGACGTGTCTTAATTAATCTTGGCATTTTTATATTTATAGTATAAACCATGTATTGTATTAGTATACCAAGAGTATGAATAAAGATGATATATATATATATATATTTATATATTTACATACCCAAGCTTGGTATGTATGTAAGAAAGGTTAAATGCAACATCCAGGAGCTCAGGAATATTATGGAGGCTTCACAGACAATTGAGTGATATTCTATTGAGCAATGCTGTCACTGGACAGTGGTGAAATCAATGACATACAGTTTGGTTGATGTTGTGGAATCAAAGTGTAGGTTATGATATGGATTCCATTGTCAATATAGAGGAGTTAGTGGTTGTCACCTGCTAAAACATTGATTCCACGTGGAGAGAACGTGGATTCCACGTGGATAGAACGTGGATTCCACGTGCCAGTCTCATGTGGAGGAGAGTTATTAGCATTTTCTACATGATTTTTTAAGCAGATTGATAATCCATGTAGTTGTTCAATATGGTCTTTTCCCATGTCCCTATATATGCCTACTGATACCAATAAAGGTAAATTATTTATAAATTAGTAAAAAAAGGCGTGTTTAATTATTTAAAGGATGTTACATTTTTTACTTGATTCAAATCTTGCCAATAAATAGCATTGTGTCTTGATATTATTGTAATTTTAAGAAAACCCATTCTTCCATATAATGACAGTCATCGCGTATATCTTATGGAAAGTAGTTTCCTTCTCTGTGTGAAAAACTCTCCCATGATCTTCAAGTTTTGAAAACTTTATTTTGACAAGTCTATTCATTATCATAATATACATTCATACAAAGTAACTTTCTAGTACTTGTACACAAATACACACTGCTGTACTACATGTTTGTAGCAATATTCATACAAAGCTTTACTGCAATTTCACTAACTATGTACACACAAGTTAGTTTTGATTTGCTTAACTTGATCTGATACGTTATGTTTTAACTAAAAAAATTTGGCTATCAGCAGCAAAGATTTCGTGCTCTTGCTCGGCTGATGCCTGGTTAATTCTATTATATTCTATTATATTTTATTCTATTCTATTCTATTCTATGTCTGGTTACTCATAGAGTTGGAAACCAATATAGCTCTTGGACTTGGAAGTTAAACTCTAGAGAACGTCATATGAATCCAGGACTCTCATTGGTTAAAGCAATCCCTCAGCCAATGAGAGTCCTGGATTCACATGACGTCATCTGAAGTTTAACTTCCAAGTCCAAGAGATTAGTTTCCACCTCTATGAATTTGGCTGTAATCCAGTTGGGTGACTGGATTACATATTCACAGGTGTGAATTGACCTACCTAACGAACCTAAGTAAGTGGTCTCCACCAATCTGTTGCTTATATATCATCCTGAATTTGCAATTCAGGAAGGACATGCTCGTGAATTCATAGTTAGTAAATGGCAGTAAGTTAGTAGTTTGAATGCGTTATTATAAGCACCAAGCAATAAGATAAAACAAATGTCAGTTTCAAGATACAATCCCTAAAGTTGGCTCCTCTGCTATCACAGGTCGATCGTTGTATCTTTTAGTTTTTGTACCAGATATCAATCTAGAATACCTCATACTAAGATATCTGACTGCTTGAGAGAACTACTAAAATCCAAATTAAAATTCTGAGGACATGCCTGGTGAAGTTTTGTCGTCAATTTTTGTGCATGCCGGTTTTAGGAATGCCCATATAAGGCTGTCTTAGCCTCTGTTTGGGGAAGTGAGCTGTATGACCAGCTAATTTTGGCAAAAAGTCCTTGGTTACCACATTCGAAATGCATAAATTAATGTTTTAGACATAATTGAACTGGTAACTATGGAATTTTCCTTCAGAACAACATGGTTCTTCCACTCGATGAAGGATATATTAACATGTCAATTGTATCAACTTAAGTGTAATTTTTCCTTATCCTACAAAACTTTGTTCTGCACAATCTATTATTGACTGTTATAACATGCTATAAAAAATCTGGTACAAGTCCCTTTATTATGAGAGCTTTCCTTGTTAATGTTAAGGGCATTTCCTCATGTCTCTTTCATATTTATTTCTCTTAAGTCAACCTGAATCTACCAGAAATATGATGCAGCAATATTGCAAAAGAAGACACGAGAATAGTCATTGACAAACTGGATGAGATCTTGCAAGACTTTGCAATCAATGAATGGGGGTTTCTGGTAGTTAAAGCTGCCCATTTTTCAAACTTGTATTCCACAGTAGGCATTGTGCAGTTGTAAGGTTCACCAATATATTTGTTTTTTTCGTCTTCATATCTTCGGATTAAGATAAAGCGCTTGTCTTCGCACACTCCTAAATCTGGCTCCATGCATCTGACATAGTTGTCGAAAGCTCTGCAAGGAAATGGAAAATGCAAGTAAAGCAAAACACTACATTTAAAATTGGCGACTCTATGTACATTTAATATACTAGAGAATGGAGGATGTAACTTTAACTCTAAAGCCCCCGTCTCACATAGCCGGTTTTGCCGTAGTATGACGTAACGGTTATGCAACAGCTTTTTTCGCCGGGTTGGCTACAGATTCTGGCGTCAAAAAGGGTTCTATGGATGACTCGGTGGGTTCTACGGGTGACTCGGCGGGTTCTACAGGTGACTCGGCGGGTTCTACGGGTGACTCGGCGGGTTCTACGGGTCACTCGGCGGGTTCTACGGGTGACTCGGCGGGTTTTACAGGTCACTAGAAGTAAGCCGACAGGTAGTAGGAGTAACTCGACGGCTTCCAGGAGTAATCCGTCGAGTTGTAGGAGTAACTCGCCGACTGCTACCAGCGTCAGCATCAGCGTAGGGGTTGTATATACTTTATAAGGCTGCTGCTCCCCTAATATAAGTCTGATTCTCGTCAAATAAAGATTGAATTTTAGTAAAGTTCGACTGCCTCATGTATGCTCGTGGAAAGAATTTATACATGATTAAAAGCAAGCATAGCCCATTTTTTATGTCCGTGGTCATACGTAGGTTTTATCCGTAACAGTGTGAACTCCCCTTAATGAACAGCCATAAAAATTAACACCATTTTAAGTACAAATCAGTCACAGCAGCAAATAGCTTATCAATGTATAGTAACAAGTTATTGCCTGATGCAATGAAGTGTTCTTGTGTTTTCTTACTGATATGAATCCAAGCATCATACGTCACAAATTATTAGAATCCTGTTGATTATGGCATTGTTTGACTAGTGTACGTTTAGTGCCTAGTTTGGAAAACTGGCTCCATGGTCAGTCACGCAAGACAATTTTTGCCTTGACAACACTATAAACTTAATGCACAAACAGTTTTGGATCACTTAGCCAGTTCAGAAAATAAGTATAATGTTATCTACGACTACTCCTAATTCTGCAAAAATGTATGGCCTGGACTTACCTGCATGTTAGGGTATAGTTCTCATTTTTCTCACTCAGCACATGAATATGAATCCTAGAAAGTAGTCCATAACAGGATGAGATAACCTCTTTGACGACCGGTAGATGGCAGTATATAGCAAACACAGTTGCAGGATGGAAAACCAGTAGCACTAATAGTAGATGGAGCCACTTGATGACTTCCATGACAGAAGATCTGAAAGATTTGACAATACTTTGTAATGTATTGATGAGCTGATAAGGGTAGAAGTCCACACCATGCATGTTACACATTTACCCCATGGGTGGGGTATTTTACTTGCCTAAGCATAGACACCAAGTACAAGGCACCTCCAATTTAACATCTCATGCGATCGACATCCAGCTGGGATGTGGCTCATGAAGAGTGCCTGGGCCGGGGAACGAACCCGGGACCTTCAGCAGAGCTGGCCAATATGGAATTTGCAGATGCCTTGACCATTAGGCCACCCGGCTGCTTTATTTTACTAAAGCCTGACTATCTGAGAGTGTCATAACTGTACCCCTGAATGAAATAAGTTTCATCTAACAAAATAAAATGGATTGCCATTGTCTCAATGCTACGTAATGATGACATGATAAGGCTTGGAGTAGCACATTTACCATGATGCAAGGGTGGCATATTTTACTTTGCTCAGCATAGACAATGCTTCTAACTGCTGGGTCCCGGGTTCGATTCCCGGTCGAGCCTAAGTTGGATGGCTGTTTCATCCTTCACCTCATTGCCATGGTCTCTGCCTGTCCTAATTAGCCCAACTGGTGCAGAAATACAGGACGTAAAGCCCTAATCACCCACCCCACCCCTCAGCATAGACACCGAGTACAAGGCACCTTCAAGCTGACGTCTCAAGCGATCGACATCCAGCTGGGAGGTAGCTCATCGTTCATTATTCACTTTCATTATGTTTTCTTATTGTGTTACCAGTACCAACATCTACATGTCACCAGTAAAAGCTACATTTATGAATCAACAAAAAACAATGTAAGCAAGAAATGAACATTCAATCTTCTTTATATTGCTGTACGATTCAGTTGGATAGACTTACCACCTTGGATAACAGTTTCCTAAATTCCCATCTCGATGTAGCTGTTTATCTGATTTCATGAAGACTTCCAACCCAACTGCATTTACAGATATTAGGTGTACAGGCTTATCAGCACCTTCTCCTGACTAGAGCATTCAGTGTATTAACTATTAAATTGTCATTTGCATGTGTTGGAAGCGTGTTATATTGCTGAATTTCTGATAATTCCTGAGGGAAACATTAAAATGCCTTTCAACTCCCATTTCATCATAGAATCTAAAACGTGTGGGTGAGAGTGGGAATTACTGGGATTTTATTCTCATTTTGTTTATTAGCGATGGAAAAAACACGAGAGCTCTGCTCTGTAGAGTGAATGACTTGTCTAAATGACCAGAGAGGCAATTTTGTCTGTGACACCTTGTCAATACATATGAATAGTTCATCAATTACCACTCAGTTCAGCTGTTGTTTTAAGTATTTTAAAGTGGATTTCCCTGAAGTACACCATATTCTCCTATTGATTGTTCCAAACAAATTATATCTGTGGGCGTTTATTTTAATTTTAAATAGATGTCATTATTCTCTCCACCCTCTCATTGTATCATTGAAGTCTTTGAATGAGAGTCCATATCATGTTACGAACTTGAAGTATCCTATTCACGTGGGTCTTTTACTTACCCCAGCATAGGTCCGAACTTGAAGGACCTCCAATTAAATTCTAACATCTCATCCAAACGTCATCCCGTTGGGATTGCTCATAAGGAGTGCCTGGGCTTGGTTTCGAACCCAGGGCCCTCGTATTGGAGCAGGCTAGTTCCTTAAACATTAGGCCATCCATGCATATTGATGGTATAGAAGTAATAGTTATATCCTGGGTAGGGCTGTTGGTGGGTGGGTGGATTAGGGCTTTACATCTTGTATTTCTGCACCTGATGGGCTAATAAGGAAAGGCGGGGACCACAGCAGTTAGATGAAGGATGAAGCAACCATCCAACTTAGGCTCGACCGGGAATTGAACCTGGGACCCAGTGGTTGGAAGCCCAGCACACTACAACTGAGCTAGGCCCCCACCCTTTATCCAGGGTAGGAGGGAGGTATATAACAGTTTTGATAAAACCAACAAAAATAACTATGATTAAGGGATAAAACTCCACTAGACATATTTACGAATTTGTTTGCAAATTGTTTGATTTGTTTAGTTGCTCTTATTAAGCAATGAAAGTGCATTTTTCACTCAGGAGGGAGTAAACTAAAAATAGGAAAACTACAGTTAGTTTCATTAAAAAACGGCCTGTCAAATTGAATCGAAACAAAGCTAGAAAACTTCTCCTTTATGATGCTACCTGCCACCAAATGGAACTATCTGGCTATATCTGGCTAATAGCTACTCAAAGCCGGATCAAAAAGTACATATTTATGATACATTAGGTAAATTTCTTATATTTACCAAGGTTTTTATTTTTGCAGTAAGCCGACGATAAGCTAGGAGTAGACAGAAGTGGCTGGCTTTAGCCAGTTATAGCTACAGCCAGGAATAGGTTGCTACAGCTGTATAGAGTCTACCATGCATTATGAAACTGTATCTAGGTGGATTAAAGGCTTTTAGTCCATGTCATGTGGATTTAATTTAGTTTATGGGATTAACCTTTCACTTTCGTTGGCACCAAGCAATGTATCACCATCTTGTTGCCTCAATGGGATAGCTATCAATGGGCTATCAATGGGATAGCTATCAATGGGCTATCAATGGGATAGCTATCAATGGGCTATCAATGGGATGGCTATCACTATAAACCGGAACTGGATTTCACTGAAGCTCGACGCTGCAGGAATCGCATCGTCAAATGCTAAAAACCGTAATTTAAACTACATAAAAGTTATCATTCAATTGAATAAGTTGTAGGTTTGCCAATTTATGCTATAAGGATTAAAACTCGACTACCACGACATGCCTCCGTGCATCACGCTGCGATTTAAACATGAGAGGGTGACACTGTACACTTCGATATGTGTGACAAAATGCATTGTGTGAAAGAATCATTCAATATTTATTTAGCTGTAAATATTTATTTAGCATGTAATTCAAATAATTTCACACCATAAGCATATCCATCTAACACCTGTGTATTCTTTCTGCAAGAATACCACCAGAGTTACAGCAAAACAATCTGGTTCAAGGAGGAGGCTGATTATAGCCATTAAATCAGTAAATCAGTTGCCATGGCAACAGTTATAGATGTATTTGCTTGTAATGACATTTTTCTGTCTCTAAGTGGCAATTACTGACACGATAATGGAGTATCCTTCTAAGTTGCCATGAAAAAAGCCCTTTGATATTGCTATGCCCATAAAAATGACAAATTTGGTATTAAAACTGTTGCCATGGTAACCATATTTTAGCACACAGTGGGGATTTTACTGGGACTTATTTCCTGTTATCAAAAGTGATTAATTGTACAAACAATTATTATTTATGATAAGAAAACACAAAATTACAGAAGAAATATCATTTGTTTTAATATACTATAGAATACAACTCAATTGGTTGCCATGGTAATCATTTTTGGTCAACAAAGCCCTAAAATTGAACAAATTCAGTGTCATTTTCGCACAAGGTGAATTAGTTTTTAGCGGGTTAACTTGCAGGTCACATTTTAGCCCTCATGTACTGGACCACATGTCATGAATGACATCAAATTGTCAAATAAAAGTTAATGTACATTAAAATTACTGCAGAACTTACCCGTAGTGTGTTCCCCTTCGTAATGGAATAGGTCTATACTGAGCAATGACCGAAAGTGCTTTGACACTTTTAAGTGATTTAAAGCAATGTTTTTGTAGCTGACTAATTACAACCTTTTATTGAGTTCCATTTCCAAGAATCAATAGAGTGTCATATGTGTGATGGACTTACTGTAAGTCATGCGTTACATGCCCTTAATATGCATGATGAATTTTTCATGAAATTTAATTAAGTGTTTACAGGACTGATCGTTTGATAGATTATTTCTTTACTGACATGGGCCTTTATTAGGCCCCCTCCCATAAGGGGCTTACAAGTCACATGACAAATGTAAAACACTTTAGTCAAGGTAACAAAGGGTAACATAACAAGAAACAACATTAACTGAATAACTTATGGTAATATGATAACAAAAATCAATCTATGTAAATAAAAGATCTACATCTCTGGAGAGCATTAAACAGAAACTCTGCAGTATACTGAACTAAACAATCTGACATAAACGACTGGAATTTACCATCAATATTAGGAAATGCTAAATTTGGTTCTATTGCAATAGCTTGTAGTATCAAATTATTTCTCAAATCAGCATAAACTGGACAAAAAAGTAAAAAAGTGACATTGGTCTTTCAATTCATCTGTAATACAAAATTAAAAAAATCACCATACTAATGGATACTTATTTAAGCCAATACTGGTTGAAGTTCTATCTAAGTGGTATCCATTGACTTTGCCTAATTGTTGACGACATCTGCCATTTGCATGTTTGCCAAAGTGCTCCATTAATATTTCATGAATCTCTTCCTGTCTTAATTACCACAAAATAAAGTGCACCGACCTTTTGCATCATCTAGGCGATGCATTATTTATCGAGGTCTGTCCTTGCAGTTGACTCAACCACTCATTTATTGCATTTTAATTTTTCATTGGGAGTTTGTTATTGCTCAGTTTTTTGTATCAGAATCTCAATCCATAACATATCCTATAATTAGCAGAACTCATAGAGATGTAGATACTTACTAAGAATGGTTTTACAAATAATCTTTTGAGCCTAATGAAGATTGTCAGTGACATCACTGACGTTTGTGTACATTAAAGCTGTGGCCAGATCACTGATCTTCACATCCTTGAAAATGGCTTAAGTAACCTAATTGTGGCAAATTTGTATTCCTTGAATAAAATGAAACAACTTTGATTTGAGGACCATATGTCAAAAGTGCCTGGTTTAATTTTACCAAAGGTATTTATTAAATCTTAGCAGTTCCCATCTCAAACATCAATGGACTCATCCATGTTAGTCTGATTTCCCGGAAATTGGCATGGTTCATTTTGGTCTTAGGCGTGAAAGCTTGTGAAGGTTTTCAAGTAAAATGCCTAGCAACTCAACAAAAGCTTAATATCTACTTACATTATTTCATTCCTATGAAAACTAATGTGATTTGAACAGTAACTATGTTGTTTTGGCTGTTAATAAAAATCCATCATGAATTTGTGCTTGTGATGCTGCTGGTGTTATGCCAGTGTAGCAGTGGTCACTGTATTGCAGGCATCTGGCTATGATTGGCCAGTTTAATGACACACCCACACTCTGACCTATAAAATGAATGAAACTGGCCTCACACACTCACTGTTCTCACTCTTTCTTAAGTGAAACAGTGGCATTACACAAATTGGATTTGTCAATAGCTCTTTATGTTTCTGATAGCTGATTGCATTTGAAACTGTACACTTTAATTAATTTCAAGTAATTACTAATAGGCCAATGTTTAAATGAAATTATTTCTTAAACTCTTAAATAGCAGATATGCAGTTCAAAAATGTTACACTCACTGAACCTGTCAATTATGTATGTTAATGTGAAAAAATGAAACATGATTAAATTTGTTTTAATTTGGATCTGAATTAAATTTGCAAAACATCATATTTTTCTGAAAGACTCTGTTTTTTTGGCTGCAAATTATGGAATACTAAAAGTATTTAGGTATATGAAAAAAACTATAATACTTCATAGTTTGACTAACAAGCAAAGGTCTCTTTTTATAATTACTTATACTATAGATGGTGCAAGTGGTCAATTTGCAGACAGTTGTGGGTAGCTAGGCAAAAGTAGCAAGGATCTATGGAAAAGGACATTTTATAGCACGTTCAGCAATAAAGACAAAGACATAAATTTATATGAACTTTACTAATTGATTGTAATATTTTGACATAATACCTTGTCAGTATCTGTTACCTGCAACTAAAACCCTTTAGTCTATACAAAATAGTTCAATTCATTTTTATTTATTTTTTGCTTGTCTAGAATACGTTAACCAATTCTGATACAGGTCTCTTTTTTAAAGAGAGCTGTTCTTGTTAGCTTTGTTTACAGGTCATTTTGCACACTTATAAATCCTGGGCCTCCTCGTGGCAATGGTGGTAACATTGTGGGTGAAGACCTTAAACCCCAGTAGCCAACACAGGGCTCTCTGCAGTGCACACTACAGTTAGGTTGTATACCTAGCACAAACGTGAATGACCTTGCAGGTTAACACATTAAATATGACTAATTAACATTAACCCTTGCACCTTCTCACACTTCTTGGACACAACTCTCATCTGAATTTTTTCCTTTAAAAAGTGCTACTGTAGTGTAACTGGCAAAAATATGGATACAAAATATTACCAAGTTCATCAGGTAATTCTTATGCTTAATTGCATGAACTGAACATGTGAAAAACAAATGCATTGGTCTTGCCTACTATATAAATAAATCAGATGTAGTGATGGAAAACTTATATACATTTTGACACCTATAAAGATACTCTTTGCCCACCTAAACATGGGCCTTCATGCCGTGTAAAAATGTTATCCTGATTTATTTTTAGGAAGACTGATGGATGACATGAGGCCCTTTGCCTGTCTTGAAATGATAACTGGTAAGCTTTCCAGTCTCTAAGTGAGTCACTCTTGTAGCTGCTGTCCTCTGGTGGTTTGTAAAAACATGGTTCCATGACGTCAGTAAACTGGAGTTAGGATGTATACATCACCTGCAAACATCAAGTGCACCAATAGATCCATTATATCCCACAACGTGAAGTGAACCAGTCAGTTTCAGCCCATATCTTCTGATAAAATATTCCTTTTAAAGTCTTATTTTTAAGCCCTGCTCCTACCTACAGGAACTGCTACGAATTTTTACGCCATCAGGGTGGGGCCTAGCTCAGAGGTAGCGCTCTGGGCTTCCAACCGCTTGGTACCGGCTTCGATTCCCAGTCGAGCCTAAGTTGGATGGCTGTTTCACCCTTCGTCTCATTGCCATGGTCTCTGCCTGTCCTAATTAGCCCAACTTGTGCAGAAATACAGGATGTAAAGCCCTAATCACACACACACGAATTTTACGCCGAACTGTTATCAATTATGAGTGGTCAAAGTTATTGGCAGTTCACCAGTGTCATCTGATATTAATAGATAATATCAATTACGAACTTCCAGGAACTGCTATGAACTCCTAAGAACTAATACGAATCCACCTACGACCCCCCCCCCCCCCTACGAACTATTTAAGTTGCTAGTAACCTACAATAATTTTTTAACACTTTCAAAATTTTCGTAGCCTGCCAGGAACTGTGGTGATAACCTACGAACTTTTACGATTAGCTACGAACTTTCACGATGTTCGGAGGAACTTTTTGCCAAACTAGTAGTTGGTGGGAGTTCAGGAAGCAGTCAGCAAAGTGGAAACGGGGTTTAGCAATGCAGAAAACATCAGGATCAACGGTGATGAACCCAATCCGTTGCTATGGCCACATTATTCGGCCCATTTACCATTTTGTAGATTTCTGCATATCCTGTGCCCATGACCATTTACCATTATTAATCACTCGTGAGGTTCATTGTACGGAGCTATTCACTTTCATAAGTCAATTATAGCTTAAAATCAATTACAAATGCTTGGCAACTTTGATAATTGTATGCTCCTTTGATGATTGCACTAGGGCATTATTGTAAAATGCTTTTTTGTTGTATATGTACATGTATCTTTAATGATATTACGTGCACCATGGGCCCCGTTTTAGGGGGGGGGGGGGGACAGGGGGACAAGTCCCCCCCCCCCCCCCCCCACTTTTTTTGTACCAACATAACGATTTGACTGTTGGTGTCCAGACGTGCACAATGCACACAATAGGAGCAATTAGGACTAAAATGCAGATTGTCAATAATTGAGCGGACTAATAGGTATACGTATTATTTTATTGACAGCCTGCAATTTTTACTTTTAATAAAATACGTCTATGCCTTGGTAAGATCATTGCATTACAAAAGGTTCCAAAAGGCAGACTGGAAATATGTGCTAGAACAAATATACGTTTGGAAGAGTTCAAATCATGGAATGTTTGATGTTGTTTTACGGTTCTATTTTAATGTCTATTTTGTGGATTTCTGCATATCCTGCGCCCAAGACAGCCACCTTTCTCAGCTACCCTTCATTTGGTAAGGACAACCTCGGAAGCTACAGGTAATATAAGACATTGGTTTGGTTTTATATTTGCTTGTATACATTACACCTTTGATTGGCAGTATAGACACTAAATTGGAGCAGAGTGGAAAGTAGACCCTGGATTTGATGATATATTTATAGGTTATCACATGGCAAGAGGCTGTATCTCCCTCGTATCATCACCCGAGACCCTGTATCATCCCGAGACCCGTAGGGTCGAGGGATGATACAGGTCGAGGTAAATTTTTATAAATTTTGGATAGCCAGCACTGAAGTTATGGCTGTCTTGAGCACCTGATAAAACTCTAAAAGTCAGCTCAAAACTGCAACTGAGTCTATTTTTAGCACAGCAAGCTTATGACGTCATTGATGACGTCACAAAAACGTCACAATTCTAGTTCATGAAAAGCATTAAAATGCCAGTTTTTTGTATTTTAAAACCTTTTGGATACCCTTGGGATGCATTTTTGGGAATATTTTGCAAGTATGATGACTTTTTACTGATCAGAAGTGCGGGCAAAAACACATACTCTGTCTGAATGGCAATTGATAGGACTTCAGTGGTAACTTTGTTTTTGATCAACATTGACAGCAAGTGGCAGAACTTTATGAGATCTCCTGCACTTGTAACATTTTAAGGTACATATTGGTGCTCTCAGAAATGTTCTGCATTTATAGAATTTAATGAAAGAAAAATCATTTGCATCCATTTTATGGGTCTGGAAACTTTGGTATATTATCTGTGTAGAAAATGCTATTTAAACCAGATTATCCCATGACTGAGCATGTTTTTCCCCTGATACTGGACGATACGGCTTTTCGAGGGACGATACGAGATTCAGCCAATCATAGACAAGAACTGCAGGGATGATACAGGTTTTAAAATTTTTAACCCATGAGCAACCAATAAACAGGGACGATATTGATTTCCACAAATCAGGAGCAATTTCAGAGACACACCTCCAAAACTGAACTGGCCAATGAAACGCTGTTGCTATCAGTTTGTTTTGTTCAAAACAATGACAAATTTGGGCTTTCAGTGTGTCATGAGCGTCATCAGTTCAAATGGCATTTTCTACATAAATTAGTGTAACAAAGTTTTCAGGCTCATCAAATAGATAAAAACTATTTTTCTTTCATTATTCTATAATTACAGAACACTTCTGAGGGTACTAATACCTTCAAATGTTGTGCAAGAGATCTCAAAACTGCCACTTGTTGATCAACAACAAGTCACCACTCAAGTGTGACACTGAGGCCTTTAGGTGAACTGTATCTGTTCCTGGGCTTGTAATCGGTCAGAAATTGTCATATTTCTTGAAATATTCCCAAAAACCAATCCACAGGGAATCCACAAACTTAAAAGCATCCAAACACTGCCATTTTAGCTCCAACTGTGGCATTTAGCTGACTGGAATAGTGACGTTTTTGTGACGTCATCAATGACGTCATAGGCTTGCAGTGCTAAATTTAGTTTCAGCTGCATTGTAGATCTGAGTTTAAAGCTCCGATTCGGTTGCTCAAGACACCCAAAAGATCAGTTCTAGTTATTAAATATTTACGAAATTGCAGGGGATAAATCTTGACATAGTAATTGATCACACTGTGAAATATCAAGCATGGTATCATCACCCTCGACCTGTATCATCCTAAACCTTTCAGGTCTCGGGATGAGACAGGGTCTCGGGTGATGATACCAGGGAGATACAGCCTCTTGCCATGTGATAACCTATATGTATGCATATTTCTGGTATTAAAAAGATAATTCAAATTATCAGTATCTTGGGTCATCTTTATTGGTGGGATAAAGGAGAAAAGTCAAAAAAGATACACGCAACCTTTTCGACTTAACTGTGAAGAATACAAGTGTGTAATTGTAGAATTGAAATAAAATGTTATTTTCATGCATGTACAGTGGGTAGGCATCAAGACTGACAAGCATCATGGCATTGGAAATTCCAAATATATGGGAAGGTACAGAAGCCATTTTAGGACAAAAAAAATTTAATTGTATAAACGATATAGTAAATTGTATATTAAATGCCGGATTCTTTCAGGAATTTAACAACAATTAGTCCAGAAGATTGCGCAACTGTTTGTGCGGAAGATAACGGTTGTGATGCTTTTGATGTCAAACCATTGGTGAAGTCAGTCGAATGCCACTTCTTCGCATCAAATGGCTTTGGGTTTCATGTCGTCTATGGAAAGAATGTTGGTGCTGGAAAATTTTTTTACAAGTCTGGTAAGTAGAAGAGATTGAACAGACAAATGACATCCAGTTCCCAAAGCAAGTTTGGGAAAAAGAAGTTGGTGACAATGACAAAAGGTTTATTTACCAAATCGACAATAATGCGAAGGCATTTACATTTTTTATGCTACACACTATCAATCTGGTTTAAAGTATCATCAATAGAGTCTTGTCACAGAGCAGCCCTGAATTAAGCAAGACATAACTCTTTCCTCTCCTCTTATTACTCATTTTACTTTTCAGACATTGTAGGTCATAACTAACTCCATAATTTTCTCTGGGAATTAGCGGGAAATCAACTAAATGATACTGTGTTAAATATACATTAAAAACGCACTAAAAAATACTGCTGCTAGGATGCACTTTGCTTCTAGACTTGATGTTCGCTTTCCACACTACCTAGCCATATGTATATATTAATGACCTTATAGATTAAAATGTTGTTTTGACTACCCTATGCCCTGGACTTACAAATCCAAAATCAACTTGTACTATTCCAATCATAATTGATTTTATATTAAATAATCCAAAATTTCATTTTTAGTATAAACAGTTACTATTGAACCCTAACCCCAAACATTTACCCAAAAGCCCCAAATTAAATGTCAAATTTGACCTTAAAGGTAATTTTCAAGGCCATTTGACCCTCAAAAGTGTAACTGTTAAAATTAAAAAAAATCTAGAATTACCAAAATATTTAGATTTTGACCAGACATTTTTTAGCAGTTAAAGGACATCTATGTGTTTTTGCATTTTTTAATTTTAAAAAAATTCATAAAAATGGAAAGATGAATCATCAGTAAAACAATGACATTTTCATAAAACAATTATGAAAATGTCCAATTTTGATGAAAAATATTCACTCTAGCCAAATGCCAAGCATTGGTGACCCTCAACAATTCAATAGAGAGCTTTAGAATCTACTGTCAACTTTAACCTTTGAAAAGCTTTTTAACTTCAATCGGTTCTATCCTAGGTCCTAATTAATTTACAGACATGAAACCAAATTATTCTTAAGGTTACAATAATTAGGCAAAACCAGACCTCCAATGTCCTTTAAACACTGAAATTTTTCATATTATGATTTGAACTGCCAGATAATTTTTCTGAGTGTGTATTCTTTGCATGTCAGACAATTGTGTACTCTCACTTGATTAGAGGTTATTTGTTGAAGGTCACAGTGTGCATTATGTCACTTTAAAACTGTTCATGGCCCAATGCTACTGGTCTGATGCTAATTAAGCAGCTAACATGACCAGCTGCCAGAGACAAACTGTTTGCAATGCTGAAGTTTGTTATTATACAAGTAGGGTTGACAAATCTGCCTTCCTGAAACTGGTCATCCGTTTCAGCTTTCTAGCTACATTTCTAAATACAGCAATACTGCACATTTTACCTATATCACAGGTTAAAACACCACATTTTAATCCGATAAAGTTTAGATTTCTCTTTAGATGACTGCGGTTATTAATTTTACAATTGCTTGCAATAAAATTTACAAATAAAATGTTTTACTTTGCAAGACGTTCAAATCTACAAACCATTTGTTAAAATATTTGTGGTTGTCCACATATTGGACATAATATATTTGTGTGAGCAGTACAAGGTAAACTCAATTTTTTTTAATTGCCTTATTCCATGCTTAATTGAGTTCATTAATTTCATGGCCATCTGAGTTCCACAATGTACACCCATAGAAACAAGTACAGTATTTTTGAAACAATTTAAGCACTTGCGACTGAACGAAATGACAATTTGATATCAACTTATTTATGCTTGCAATAAGATGTCCTTTTAAAAAAAAATTAATATCATCTTCATCAGAAGTATTTCCTAAGTGAAACACTTTATCATTTTGTTGATGTTGCATCAATGCATGAAAAGCATGATTGTGATTAATGTAAGATTGTAACACATATAACTGTTTACCAGGTTAAGGTTATAGATGAAGTCAATACATATTCCATATTCCTTTTACAGATACAGTGACATCATTGTTTTTTGGGCATGGCTGTTTCAAAACCAAATTTATGGGTCCAATGCTAAAAAGCTACAGACCAGTCAACATTGCACAGTGGAATGACTATCTCAATTACGCAAACAGCATCATGTCACAATGTGCAGCTCTGGCCAGGGAGAAAGATCACAGAATGTTCGGCCTTGAGTACTGGGGAGAATGCTACACTTCAGCTGAACTGGATCTGAGTATTCAAATTCCCGCATCCAGCATTGCTTGTGACACATATGGTGTTGGGGATACTAGACAGGTATTTGTCTACAGCATCTTGTTCTGAACTTTGACCATTCAACTTCTGCCAAATGGTGATATTTTTGATTTTCCCAAAATGTTGCAACATAGACGACTAGACATTGATTAATTTATCTTTATATATTACATAGCCAAATGTGCCACGTGCGTTTTCCATGAGAAGGATAAACGCATTGGTTTTAAGCTAATTATAATAAGAAAAAAACCATGCGTTTTCCGTGTGTTTATCAAAACGCATGGAAAACGCACGTAGCACAATTGGCCATGTAGATATTAACCTTTAGTAAATGTTATTTACAACGCACTGCAAAAAATTTTTAACCATGTAATGGTAGATGGTGATATTAAACATTTCTGTCTGGGAGTGATTTTTGTTTTCCTAAAAGTTTGCAACATAGACAACTAGGCATTATAAATGTATCATTACAGATTAAATATAACTCTTTATTATATGTTATCTGTGTAATACAAAACTGATAGATAAGTTGGTATAACAGGATATAGTGGATGCCAGTTGAATTTGTGATTGATTTAGTTAAAAACCTAATACACAAGCAGTGTTTAGTATAACTTGAAACTACTGTAACTGAATAAAAAAAAGGAACTTACATTGCAAGAGTGGAAATTTTAGTGTTTCGTACATGGCCAAATGTGCCACGTGCATTTTCCATGCGTTTATCCTTCTCATGGAAAATGCTTGTGGCACATTTGGCCATGTATTTGTTAATAAAATAATTCTGTGTTATTATAATTAAACTATTACAATCATACAGGTAGTTCAAACTAACATGGAAAGATGCCTGTCTCTGCTCGGGACCCTTGAATCTTCAGGGTCCCTGGAAACTGAAGTGACCCACTTTTACGAAATTGCTATGCATGTACAACGTTTTGCTGACCGTACAAATTAGTTCTATGTTTGCCGCTCCAGACTGCATCGGAAAGCACTAAAATTGTTTTGGGTTTTGCTTACCTTGAACATAATTAAGCAAGTTTGAGCAAGTGTAAATCGAGGACCATTGGTCAAAACTGCTTGGGTTAGTTGTGCGAGACATGTAAAGTGAATATAGATAGCGTGGGCAGTGGACTTGTACACAGGATAGATGCATTACATCTATTTGAGATACATATTCATTTTAGCCAAATAACATTCTTGACCTGAAGATCATTTCATTCTGTATTTTAATGATAGTGATCTCTATCATAAATCCTTATTGTTGCTTTCAACAAAAAAAAATAACTATGTAGGTGCCAGAAGTTTAATTGGTTTGAAAATCACATATGTGTGGCATAAAAGTAAAAGATACCAGGTTATACCAATAAATGTGTGACGTGTTGCTGTGGAAGAAACACATCTTCATATAGAATTCCAACTGGTTACTGCATTGACGAAATAACATCATGTACATAGTTGGATACACTCAATCATACATGAACAGCCTACAATATATATATATATATATATATATATATGAAAACAACCTTGACTTACCCTGGTGTGGCTGAATGTAAGTGCAAGTACAAATGTAACACAGTTCAGTCAAAGTCAAGATCAGATGTGCTTTCTTCAGGACCTAAATGTATAATCTGGTGAGGACATTGCATGTGTTGATGAAAGGTTTAGGGAACCCAATAGCAAACAATATGAAATACCCATAATTATTAATAATGTGAAGGTATACATTTATGGCAGGAATAGTGATAAGAATAAGGATCACTATGATGCTTTTTTCTAATTGGTTAAAATGTTGAACTGATGACTGTAGACAGGAACACCTTGTCACATCACATCCAGCTCTTGTGTAGAAAGGAGCATGCTGGATTCTGCTCATGAGGTCACCAGAAGTTTGTCATGTAAGTGTTTTACCTTTCTTATTCTTTATATAATGCCATGCAGTTCTGGTCAGAATGGTCCACTGTGACATTTGAAGATTAGTTGAGAATATAAGTAATTATTTAATATTGGCTATTTCATTGTAGTAATACATTTTAACTCACATGTTCACATGGCTCTCAGCCATTTTGACCTTACTAAATTAATGAGAGCTTACATGCTCCAAGGTCAATGGATTGTATATGTATTATGGTTTATAGTCATAGTATGTAATTATGATTTATACACACATCATTTTAGTTATTTTGTTTATTAGGAAAATCTGTGGGTAACATTTACTTGTGAATGTTGTGTCAATTTTCCACTTTAGTGTAGTGTGGTAGCTGTGGAGCTACAATCAACTGTGCCAGCTGTGCACCTGGTTCTCCAACTCATAACTTCGTGGGTGCTTGGCCCATGAGACTGCCTCAGACTGACTTGTGGGAAGTAAGACTCGTTGACTGACACGGCTAGAGCGTGGTTCCACACACTCAATTTAATTGAACATCAGCGTCATCAAGGTCTGTGGAGATATACGTCAGTGTTGTCAAGTTCTGTGGAGATATACATCAGCCTCATCAAGTTCGACCATCACACATCCGAGCCAAGGGTCCTGAGTTCACCATCGTGTGCCCAGCCAATGTCAGCTATACAGTGACTTTATTACAAGCTGTTGTTTTTTTAATCATTTTCTCCTATAAAGACCTGCAAATATTTGCAAATACTTATAGATACTTGTTGTCATTAAAATTGTTGTGATCACAAAGTGTCTTGTCCTCATATCCCGTGACACCCACATAGAAGTTGGACTTTGGTGATATGGAATCATGCAAGGTTTTGCGCCATCTACCAGTTTGATAGTATGCTCGTAACCTTTGGCTGTCCCAACGAAGGTCAAAGCCATCACGATGGCAATTCAACATCTCCTGGGTGTCACTGATTTGCCTGTGACTGATACCAAGTCCCCCCTCCCCCTAAATGACCTAAATCAAATAACTGAAATATCATCCTCCTCAGATAATGCAGAAATTGAGGCCTGAACCAACATTTTGGGTAAGGACGACTTCTTCAATCAGACCTAGTGGAGTGTTAGCTAGAATGATGACATTTACTTGAGTCGGGTTGCTCACCCTAAAATGCCAATTTCCCTTGAAATTGTCTCCACTGACCACCATAGGCATGACAATAAGTTCTCCAGGCAAAGTCAGACGATCACTGGATAATAGAAAATTATCATCTGAAGCATGAAAATCACCAATATGAAAATCGACAACAAGTTCAGAATCAGCGGAGACAGGAGCTGTTGAAACTAAGCAACTAAAGCAGTCATTTGAACGTTTGACTTCAGAAGATAAGCAACTGTAAGCTAATGTTCAAGGTTTGGCATCTCTACATTTGTTTGAATTAAATGAATCATACTTGGCTATAGAGCTATCAATACCTATTATTTTATTATTATTATTATTAATCTTTATTGCAGACACACACACATACATTAGGTACAATATATGGGGGTCCATATCTTCTAATAACTACCTAATTACTGAGTATTATTGTATGGCACTGTAAAAACGAATTCACAAAACAACAGTACGAAGCAGCTCAACTGCTCGTCCAATACAAATATAACAATGAGTCCCAATGTCTTCTTATGTAAGATTGCCAAAAGGCGTCACTACTAATAACATTCATAATAATACTTTTTTCAGACCTGTTGATCCTTTTACTAAATTTATAGACAAGATTTCTAATAACTGCTTCAAAGGTGCTAACTCTATGACTAGTGAACTTCAGACTAGCACTACAATACTTGGAATAGCCCATCAGACCACAAAATGCATTGTTATAACCACAACTAACATGTGTACATGGGATAACAGTAGGATTTAAATAAGATTTTCTTAACAGTACTTGAACCCATAAAAAATTTACGAACAAGAACATTACACTGAATATACAAGCTTCTACATTGTCTCAATATATCCATGTCATCAGATGCATTTCAAGGTATAATATGTCCCAAATACTTAACATGATCTACTTCATTAATTAAATCATGGCTAATGCTGAAAGAAGGCAGAGCAACATGCATTATTTACGAACTCCTTACCACCAAAATTGCACTTTTATTACAATTGTACTTGATGTCATGGGCAGAGCCATAGGTAGAACATTCATCAATTAATTTTTGGAGCCCTGAGGCTGAGGATGAAATTAGGACAAGGTCATCAGCGTACATGAGATGGTTAATAACTGTATCACCAATTGTACATCCTGTTTGTTGTCAATTAAGTATACTACTGAGATCATCCATATAGACATTTAATAGAAATGGTGACAACACTCCCCCTTGTCTAACTCCATTACTCACTGAGAAGGGCTGCGACAGCGCATTTCCCCATTTGACAAACACAGTCTGATTTGAGTACCAGTGTAGGAGTATTCTGATAATATAGCCAGGTACTCCTCTTGTAACCAGTTTTCTAAATAATATTTCATGGTTTACATGATCAAAAGCTTTTGACGCATCTAAAAAGCACATGCAAACATGCCCATTACATGCACGGTAGCGATCAATAATCTCCTTCAGGACATAAATACACATGTCTGTACCATGTTCAGACTTAAAACCAAATTGAAGACTAGTAGTAAGCAGTTTCTCCTCTATCCTATTGAGTATGACATTTTCAACAAGTTTAGATAGAACATTGGCAAGAGCTATTGGTCTATAATTGGCAGTACTGCCAATTTTCTTGGCTTTGTCCTTTATAACAGGAACAAGGATTGCATTTAACATTGATTCAGGTAGAAAACCATGCACAAACATGCCAGATATACACATGGCTAACAAGACAAAAAGCCTTGGGCTAGCATATTTAAGGTTTTCAGCATAAAGTCCATCAATACCATTTGATTTATCATTGTCCATTTTATAAACAAAGTATCTAATATCATCAGCAGTTACACAAGGAACAGGGTCAGAGTCAACCACATAATTAACAGATCTTGTAGTCTGTAGACAGGTAAACAAGCTCTGATAGTGAGATTTCCACATATTTGCTATATTTTACACTCACTGATCGACAATCTGCACCTAAGTCATAATTGCTTAATAATATTGTGTTCTGTGTATCTGTAACAGACTGCCGAGTTTGGTTCGAAGTATTTATTGTAACCAGTAGAAAAACCCTGCAGTATACATAAGTTTATGAGTATATATACAATAATAATTGTTATTTAGAATACTATAGTATTGCACTAATTAATATACAATTAAATAGTATTTGACTAATATTACATATTACACATAGATATCATTGAACAGCATAATATGCAATAAAATATTGAATTTATATATATTTGTAATGTTTGTATAACCAATAATGAAACCTACTCTGAGTTAGGGGCTATGAGTTAGACAATTCAGCTGTGTCTCTCACAGCCCTCACAAGACCACCAGTATTCTAAAAATCAGTCATTGTACATAAACTTAGGAATAATGATTGTGAAAACATTTTAAAGGTACCAAATATATTTTGTAATAGGTAATATAACAGAAATTCAACTGAATACTATCTTAATCAGTGGGTTTCCACCAGTACTGAGCAGTGACAACTCAAGAATGACACAGTGCTATATGCTTCCTGTGAGATTAGGTCCTCGGTGAAAAACAACAAACTCAAGATACAAGTTTAGACAGCTTTATTAGCTCAAATGTCACATAGACAAAACCCTGTTACACAAAGTCTCATGTCAAAAATTTTAGGCCACAAACACAACTTTGCCACCCTTCACCATCCAAGTTGCTTACAGTATTTGTGCATCCTGCATACATGTTTATTATAGTTTCATGAAATACGGTCGACTCTAGCTGTCTGTAAGATAGCGACCTGTATCTAGCTATGGTCTAAACATGCTGAAGCCAGCTGCTTCTGTCCACTTCTACAGCAAATAATCGACTTACATCTATCACAAGACAAATATAAACCTTGGTAAATGTAAGAAATTAATGTAATATATCATAACTATGTAGACTCAGTGCTGTCACTCGAAGATCTATTTTTTTGCATGGCTTCCTCCAACTCACAGTTAAAGGAATATAATTTAGCACATTATTGCAATTACGAGCAGTTTCCAATTATTGTGTCCAAACACACCATCATTTTCTTACTATAATGGTATGCCCTTAGCAGATAATCAAGGGCATTTTGCAAATAACAGCAATTTTGTGAATACTAGTACTTTGGTACTTAGAATGACTGAGTCTTTTTTATAATATTTGACAATAATATGACTGGTGGACTCAGCAAAAAACAAGTTTAGACATACTTCTACAGGGCCTGAGTGGCAAAGGGTAAATTCATGTATTTTGCATCTTACAGGTAACAAAAATATCTGCAGCAAGTGGCTGGATATTTTACATCAGGCTATGTTTAAAAATTGCATCTTCATGCAGGCACCGGTCTAAGATGGATGATTCCATTGCCTGGTCTGTTAGGGGCTTGGGAGTTGTGATGCAGAATAATAATATACTTTACAGTGTGTCGTCACCTATAAACCAAGTGATCTAATTATGGACATTCTTTACAAGTTAACCTAGTTGAACAAAAGGATTGGTTAAAATATGTAGCTGATAGGCTGAGTATAGACTTAAGAAATCTTCTCTTAAGACTACAAGAGAAATGGATTCTAATTTTTTTAGTTAAGGCAATTTTTCTGAATTGCTCGCTGGTCAGAACAAGAATTGCGTAAACTCAGCACATGAACATCTAATTATTCTGTAATTTCATTGTTAGACCTTTAATACCATAAGTCAGCCTATAGGCTATAAAAGAAATTGATTAATCTACTTTAGTCGTACAGTAGAACCTAATTCCAAAGACTGACCTCAGACAAAAGTACTTTCTGGGGGGAAAAAAGTACAGGCACAAAGGAAAGTTTTCAACACAATACACAAGAGGGTGCATCATAGACAGCTCTACAATGCAATTCTCAGACTGGTGGCTATCTTAAGAATTATGACACATATTCCATGTATGTAATTCTAATTACTTGCAGCTTAGGGTGATTCAACATTAATCCACAACAGCCTTTGTGGAATCCATGTGGCTACTAAAATTCTACATCTCCAAATCCACGTCAATATATGTAGTTTTAGTTGATATACCCACACCCACAAACTTTCCTCTAGGAAATACCATGGTGGTGTGCCTATTTGTTTATCTAAAATTGAACCATATCTGAAGTTACATTGTAATGTTTTTTGACTGCAAAATTTAATTCATTATTAATTGCAGCATTTAGTGTCATGTAATTTATGATGACGTGTGGTTGTAAAAGCAAATTAGATTCTTACACACACAGAAGTAGCCGTCTTTGTAAAAGTTTGATTAGAAAAAAGTTGACCATGAAAATATAAGAAAAACACTGAATCTTAGTTTTTTTATTCATATTTTTATTTAACTCTCACAATTCGGTATCTCTCTTACATATGTATGATGAAAAAATATTTAGATAAATTACCGAGCAAATATGCTGAAAAATGTGTGAGGTTCATTTTACTATGGTATAGAGAAACACTTGATCAGCTTCACCAACACCATACGTGTCACAAGAATAGCTGGATGTGGGACTTCGAATGCTCAGATCCAGTTCAGCTGAACCATAGCATTCTCCCCAGTACTCAATGCCGAACATTTGGTGACCTTTCTCTCTAGCCAGAGTAGCACATTGTGGCAGCGTGATCATGTTAACATGATTGTAGTAGTCTTTCCATTGTGCATTATTCACTGGCCTGTAGTTTTTTAGCAATGGACCCATGAACTTTTTAGGCAAGGTTTTGAAACAGCCATGGCCAAGAAACAGGGAATTTAAGGTGCCTGAAAATAGTAATGACTTGTCAACTTTCATAACTTCAATAACCAAACCATTTATATACCCATCATCATTTATATAATAATGGCGAGAAATGTTTTCAATTAAAAATGGTTAAATAGCAAATAAGAAAAAAAACATGAACCCCAATAAATGCATAATAACATCTGCCAATTAATCAATATGTTTCATTTAGCCACCTTACCCAGCTATTCTCTGTCATTATATCTTCCTTAAAGTTGACAGTAATGCAAAAAGTATTAAAGCAATCTTTACAAAAAGCTCTTACATCCATGTCACATTTATCTCTATTTCAATGGAGACAATATATAATAATGATATTATAGTTTGCATACTGACCTGATTTGTAGAAAAACCATCCTTCATTGATCTTATTTGCATCAACAACATGAAATGCTCTACCATTGTAAGCAAACAGACTGCAGTTGAATTTTGACATCATGCTGATGATGTCAAAAGTATCACAATTGTCATCACGGTTACATGACATAGCACAGGACAATTTGGAAATGGTTTCGAATGAACTGGAAATGAAATAAGAAATTTTTTTATTTTTATTTTTACATAATAAAGATGTCTTTGTAAAAATTATCATGTAGACTAGTGGCTGACATAATTGACTGGATGATCATGTTGGCATGATAAACAAGATTACTCATAGTTACTTATAACGATTCAATTTTAACCGACTCCAGGAAACTTTTCTAGTCTGAAATATTCTTAAGCCCCCCTCTCACATAGCCGGTTTTTTGCCGTAGTGAACTCGTAGTATTACATAACGGTTATGTAACAGCTTTTTTCGCCGGGTTGGCGACGGATTCTGGCAGCAAAAAGGGTTCTACGGGTGACTCGGCAGGTTCTACGGGTGACTCGGCGGGTTCTACGGGTGACTCAGCGGGTTCTACGGGTGACTCGGCGGGTGACTCGGCGGGTGACTCGGCGGGTGACTCGGCGGGTGACTTGGCGGTTTCTACAGGACACTAGGAGTAAGTCGACGGGTAGTAGGAGTAACTCGATGGCTTCCAGGAGTAACCTGCCAAGTTGTAGGAGTAACTCGCCGACTGCTACCAGCGTCAGCATCAGCGTAGGCAGAGAGGGGGGTTGTATATACTTTAACAGGCTGCTGCTCCCCTAATATAAGTCCGATTTCGTCAAATAGAGAATGAATTGTAGTATAATTCATACTGATTCTATGCGTGTTTTTGGATCGAAAATAGACCAAGTATTAAACGAGTTATTTGTCTGAGAAGGCAGCTAGGTTGGCAGAGGCAAACAGTGGTGCTCCCGCACACGTCTGCGCCCGGACTGTATCAAAGGCTGCTGCTCCCTTAATATTCGTCCATACTGGCTTGTAGTATAGGTCATACTGATTCCATACGTGTTTTAGGATCGAAAATAGACCAACTATTAAGCGAGATATTCTATATTATATAATAAGCATATAAATCTATCTGACTGTCTCAACTATCTATCTACATATCTACATATCTATCAATCTATCTACATATCTATCTACATATCTATCTATCTAACTATCTACATTAAAGAACAGCGATTAAGGTTGGGGGCGTTTTTTACAAGAATATTCTTGATTTTGCTTAGTATACTCCATTAATTTTCCTCACCTTATCTATTATATAAATTTGATTTGACGAAAATTGGACTATATACAATTCATTATGACCGTTATACTAAATGACAATTGACACTCAGATATGTGTGATGTTCAAAGTGGCTTCTTTTTAATTGTGAATTGAATAGGACATGACATTAAACCTGTAATCCAGGTTAATTGCAATTGACTAATGACAATTAACCTTTGTGAAGGACTTCTTTTCATTTGGCTAATTGAATTGAATTACTTATGTTATTATAGCTCATGTCTAACAATGCTATCATTGTTTTATTTTCATTTTTTATATCAAAGACTGAATTGTTCAGGGAAATGTGTAGAATTTAAATAATAGTTAAGGTGGGGAAAATTAATGGAGTATACTAGGCACAAACAAGAATATTCTTGTTAATAAAGTTAGTAATACCTCATAGAGTATAGATATGTAGATATGTAGATAGACAGGCAGTAATAAGATCTTCACCTAATAATACGTTACTATCAATAATTAATAATATTAGGGGAGCAGCAGCCTTTTAAAGTATATACAACCCCCCTCCCTGCCTACGCTGATGCTGACGCTGGTAGCAGTTGGCGAGTCACCCGTGGAAGCCGGCGAGTCACCCGTGGAAGCCGTCGATTCACCCGTACTACCTGTCGACTTACCCCTAGAACCCCTGAACAAGGCATCGGGTTTACTACGGGTAAAATTAGCGACGGGAAACCCGTCCAAGTCGTCGAGTGACTCGACGGCCTCCAGGGGTGACTCGACGACTTCGAGGGGTAATCCGATTGGTTAGACCGGTTTATTGTTTACTTTTGAACACCTGCGATTTTGCTACGAGAATTCCCTGCATGCATTGAAATTCTGGCTACCTGGCCCGAGAATCCCGGTTTGGGCCCGAGTCACAGGAGTGACTCGACGAGTATCGCCGAGAATTGCTGGTTTGCCGTCAGCTTGGAGCCAAGAATCGCGTTGCGTAACTGTTACGTCATACTACGGCTTCACTACGGCAAAACCGGCTATGTGAGAGGGGGGCTTTAGTTTGCAAGATATATAATGTAAAATATACTATAAATTTTAGAAAAAAACATAAGGATTGGAGGTTACTTACCTGTATGGCTGTTTGCCCAAGCATAATGAAGGATAATTACCGAAGTACCCAAATTTTCCAAAAGCAATTGTGGAGTCTAAAAAGGCCACAAGCACAGTAAGTGCCAGGCAAGACTCCATGCATTTCATGGTAGACTAAATGCTGCCAGTCAAATTCTAATTGCTTTTGGCATGATTTCCTCCAACTCACAATGGTAGAATAAAAAAAATATTATTGCACAATAATGCTCAGACTGCGTTTTCTTCCGAAAGGCGGCGCTACGATCCGGTGCCAAGCATCGGCTTTTCTGATAAACGATTTGTCACTCCCCTGAAATCGGGGAGGGAAATGCTTCCACGCGTCGTCTGCACACAAAGTAGTGCGATTACTACACCTTATTTCTTTCTTCCAAGAAGCCACCCGCTGTGAAACTGGTTCAGACGATTTATTTTGACTTAAACTCTACTAACGTTATGAAATTGAACAACTTTACCATGGAATTCCACCAACTGCATAAGGTACTATTTCGTAAATGGCACTGAACAAGCGTTGTAACGGCGTTGCGACGCTTAATCATTGATCCATTTTCGGCAGAAATTGGCTCAGACTGAGCTATTTGCCAATATCTGTGTAAAAACAAATGTACATTTGACAATAGAACACCCGTTTTTTCAGAACTTCATATTGTGCATCATAAGCAAAATCAATTATGCATGAGCAGATTGATAAAAAAATATATATATATAGATATGAATAAATAAAATGTACATGTGTTGTTCAGAATGATGTAGATGAAAGATTATGTGGATGGAAACCAAATCGAAGATTGAGAAATAAGGCAGCACATTTTTAGTTGGGCAGAATGATTAGAAAAAGCATTGCAATTTTGGAATCGAGATTGAAGCGGGCACAAGACTGGACCTGGCTGTGATGTAGAATCGTAGATAGATGAGAGAAACAATAAGGCAAGTCAACTGCCTTTGATTTATTGGTGGATGACCCAGTAGTGTTAAACACATAGATACTTTTGCCTTAATACTATCAACTTGTGTAAGTAAAGTGCTGAGCCGATGCACACACAGCATGAGTGGGTAATACTCATGAGAGCCAAATTCTTCATCAGAAACTATCTAGCAATGAATGATTGATAAGAAATTCACATAAAATTATGAGACTTTTGATAACATAACATCATATGCTCAAATGGTACAAATCAAGTAGCATGTGCGCTGGTCGGTAATTTATTTTTATCAATAATCTAACTTGTTTTGCTAGATTTGGATTTGAAAAATAAACATTACAATAGAAGATTGGTTTATTTTATCTAATTGTCCATACCAAACTATACAACTTCATGCTATATTCACTAATACAATAGACAATATTATATAGATACAGATTCATTTATTTTGCCCACTATTATTACAAAAACATGTTAAAAATACAGAGATTTCATTTAATAAAATATTAAGCAGGGTGACTCCTCAAAGATGATATCGCTGCCGAGGGGCCACCCACAAACCAACACTAACTATGGAAAATTACAATGATGTCAATGCCTGGAGTCCATGTTCACAATGAAGTATATGGAGTGTTATTGACAGCAAAACATAGCTTTCTTCAATTAACAAAATAAGTATAATTATACAATAATGACTACAAGTTATGACACACAAGACAGTCTGAAATGTTACATTGGCTTAAATAACTATCAATAATCTTTTCTTAATGTAAATTTTAAAACTATATATGGAGTGAGTATAAAGTTTGTCCTGAATATCAATTGGCATATTAATAAAATTAATTGGGAAGCTTATAGATTGTCTCTCGAACTCATGCCTCACAGCAGGCACTCGACGATTACCTCTTGCTCTAGTTAAGTATTCATGAAAGTAATCATCACTCAACCTTATCATAAAATAGTCTGGTAACAATTGATTTTCATATTTGTAACAAAATAAGTAGTCATGCAGTGCACATAGATCATCAATCTTAAGTAACAATAACTGTTTGAATATACTTGTTTTTAAAAACTTGATGCTTGTCACAATGTAAACTAAAATAAAGATTTTAAAAAACAAATGACAGTAACAATATTAGCATGCAAAAAAGAACTTATGAAAATAGAAAAGTTTATGTATTATTGTCCATATCTGGCAAAGACTAGTAAAACTGAAACTAACAGCATTGCATTGACCTAGTTTTATTAACTGCAGTATTGCGCTGACATTGTCAGAAGATCTCCATCATATATCAAGGACGGTTGCAATGTATAATCGATAGCAGCATTATTAAGTAGTTTTCATGTAAAGTTCTACATTGGCTAACAGTATATATACATCTCACAGCACTATCCATAACCATCTGTTTAAAATAGAGATAATGAAAACTTATATAAATATTGAATCACAAGTGCTGGCGAAATTAATCATTGATATGCACAACAAATACAAGGATTAACTGCCAAGTAGAAGCCTTCTCATTGTTTAGAAACGGTCGCAGATTTTACCAGAACACCACGGATATCAATGAGAATGAAGTTATTAGCCCCCCATGGGGAAAGTCAGTTACAAAAAGAGGCAAGGAGACCCCTCTAAAAGACATATTATATGTCGCTTCTGAGGGGCCACCTTATCATTTCAATATGTTATTATGGAAATAGCTTAAATTTGCATTGATGGAATGATATGCACATAATTTTTTGAAATAATGAGTGGGCAATACTCTGGAGAGCCAAATTCTTCATCATCATCAGAAACTATCTAACAATGAACGATTGATAAGAAATTCACATAAAATTATGAGGCTTTTGATTACATTACATCATATGCTCAAATGGTGCAAATCAATTATCATGCATGCGCGCCGGTCGGTAATTTACTTTTATCAATAATCTATCTTATTGTCCATACCAAACTATATGACTTCATGCTATATTCACTAATACAATAGACAATATTATATAGATTTAGAGATTTTCATTTAATAAAATATTGAACAGGGTGACTCCTCTAAGATGATCATGTCATCACTGCTGAGGGGCCACCAACAAACCAACACTAACTATGGAAAATTACAATGATGTCAATGCCTGGAGTCCATGTTCACAATGAAGTATATGGAGTGTTATTAACAGAAAAACATAGCTTTCTTCAATTAACTTAATAAGTATAATTATACAATAAAGACTACATCTTATGACACACAAGACAGTCTGAAATGTTACATTGGCTTAAATAAATATCAATAATATTTTCTTAATGTAAAATTTAAATTATATATGTAGTGAGTTTAAAGTTTGTCCTGAATATCAATTGGCATATTATTAAAATTTATAGGGACTTATGGATTGGCATGCCTTACAGCAGGCACTTGACGATTCCCTCTTGCTCTAGTTAAGTATTCATGAAAGTAATCATCACTCAAACTTATCAAAAAATTGTCTGGTGACAATTGATTTTCATATTTGTAACAAAATAAGTAGTCATGCAGTGCACATATATCATCAGTCTTAAGTAACAATAACTGTTTGAATATACTTGTATTTGAAAACTTGATGTTTGTCACAATGTAAACTAAAATAAAGATTTAAAAAAACAAATGACAGTAACAATATTAGCATGCAAAAAAGAAGTAAGGTTCCAGCTACTTATGAAAATATAAAAGTTCATGTATAATTGTCCATATCTGGCAAAGACTGGTAAAACTGAAACTAGCCATCTGGACCACCCATGAGGTCAATCCTAGGGGTTGGCGGGATGCTGTGGAAATTGCTGAAATGCCACCACATAGGATCGGAGGGAACTATGCTACCCAGAGTGCCAAATTACAATGACTGTACTTGGTGGACTATGTCATCTCAGAGAAAGGAAGTGTCCCATGGCAAGACGATATGGTTTGAGAAGCCTGCAAGATTTCACAAATCAACCACGCCTGCAGGAGCTTCTTCGTCAGTTGACACGGGCCTGCATGCAGGTACCTACCAGTCTTCTGGACCTTGGCCTTCATAATATAATATATAATATTTTAGCTAATATTACAAAGAAATTTACTCTACTAATAAATTATATCATTTTATTAAATTCAATTACCAACTCTATTCTATAGATGTATTGCTTGATTGATTGATTTAAAGAACTATTATTGAAAAAAAGGCCAATGAAGCATAAAATTACAAATTATTAAATAAATATAAATGTAAATAATGCATGGACCCTAAAGGCCCCTTCACACTTAGCCGGATTAGACACCGGAGCATCCCGGAGGACAACTCCGGCATACTCCGGGGAATGCCGTGTAGACCTCTTGTTCATGTCCGGCATTGTCCGGCATTGTCCGGCATTGTCCGGCATTGTCCGGGGCTATCCGGTAACACTGTGGGACTCCGGGGAAAAAATTAAACGTTTAATTTTTCATGCCGGAGGTACCGGATTAATTCACTCCGTGTTGATCCGTGTAGACTCCCAGTAGACTCCGTAGATCTCCGGGGACCTCCGTATTGACTCCGGAATACTTTGTGTGATCTCCGGCTAAGTCGGCGTCAACCGGGCGTGAAAAGTACACGCTGGACAGTACAAGGAGCAACACGGAGTAAACATGGAGTGAACAGGGAAAGCGGGTTACAGGTCACTTGCTTGTCCGTTAACCCTGTTATGTACACGGTGTCACATGAGTTCAATGCGGAGAGGCCAGAGTGAACAAGGTGTCACCATGGTGTTAATTAGACTGACACGGAGTGAGTACGGATGCCTTAGTATATATAGAACTGCCGTCTTGGGAGAAGCATCATTCTGCCGCACGCACGCTGTTCATCATCATCTCCGCCCGCTTTAGCTCTCCCTCACATCACTTTCACTAACCCACCATCACTTTCACCTTTTTTAGTCGCCTAACTCCTCTTGCTTTTTGGGAAATACGCTCTGCTTTATCTTGGCTGTCTACAAAAGCAAGCTGTATATATATGTTTTGTGTTTCATCTGTCTCTGTGTTGTCTGTCGTATCTGTGTCCATCCATTTCTTGTTTAGCCAATAAACGGCAATGTGTCCAAACGTATTCAAGCTGAATTGTGTTTGTTAAATGAGATTTACGTACCATGTAAATTTGGTTAAAGTCACTGGGCAGCCATATTGGTTTCTTCTTGCTAGCCACTTCCTGTATGGCCAGGAAGTGTTCTGGTCTCTTGACCATCAGGTAGCCAATCAGGGGGCACTTCCTTGCCCCTAATCCTGGGAGCTTATATAAGCGGACTCTCCTGCTCAAATTCAATCGCCTCATCAGATTCAGCCCATCTCCCGTCAGTAACTGGTACTGCAGCTCCACCGCCACCTGCAGCAAAAGCGAAGAGGCACAAGAAAGAACCGCTGAACCTGACAGAAGACCAGGAACAAGATGTGGCCGACTCGTACCATTCCCAGGAGATGCTCTACAACCGGCAGCTTGCTTAATACAAGCGGACAGACATTAAATCGCGAATAATCGACCAGAAGGCGAAAGAGGTGAGTTGTACAGCCCAGCAGCTGAAGACGTGGATCGACTCCTTGCGGACTTCAGTGGGGATGCTTACGGATCCAAGCAAGAAGCCTTCTTGTGGGGCCGCCAGAATCCTCACAGACTGGGACAACTGGATAATGGAAAATTTTGGCTATCTCGAAAGGCACATCAAGAGGGTTGATGCTGGGAAAAGAAAGAAAGGTGGGCAGCTTTCCCACAGCTTATCGGCCAAAAGCGCATCCAGCAACAGAGCTACCACTGAGGATGATGAGACCTCTGAAGCTGATGAGGTCATTGTGGATAGTTCGGATGATGGTGGCAGGGATTCGGATACCAGCAGGTCCAAGGGTGGGCCTTACAAGGGCAGCAGCAGGAGCAAGAAGGGGGCCCCTCCTCCAAGCAAGAAGACATCCAGACGTCATCACGAGCCTCGTCATCATCATGACTGTGATGCATCCAGCCTTGCAGGTAGTGGAGGTGGAATTGCTACACAAGCTGTCAATCAAGTAAGTATACTGCTTCAGTGGTTGTGATAATCAAGATAATCTTATTGTAATGTTGCAGTTTAAAGTTGTAATTGTAATCTTGCATTTTAAAGTTGTAGCTTTTCCATAGTAGAAAGTGGTAGCTTTGTTTCTTGGCACTTCCAGTGTTCACTGTATGGTGATGTGTCTTTTCATTACATTGTCAATAATGCACATGCTATTGCAGTTGCCATGTGACTTTTACTCTAATGTTGTGTTCTTTCCTATTTCCAGCTGATTGAAAAAGCCACAGATCTTGTCCAATAGGGTTTTCACGGACATGATATACCACAAGGTCATGAAGATGGAGACGGACACTTGGTGGGATTACCAGGCCCAAACCTTACAGCACCTGATGCAGTTTAAGCAGGCGTATCGTCGGAAGCGCCAGCAGCAACTGCAACAGCAACAGCAGTATCATCCCTTTGTGCCTCCTGTCCCTCAGCAGCAGCAGTTCGTCCTCCCTGCTCCTGCTACTGCAGCCAGTTCATCCGGCCCTGCCACGCAGATGTTCCCTCAGCATTCTTCTAGCCCTGCTGCCCAGATGTTCGCTCAGCATTCTTCCAGCCCTGCTGCCCAGATGTTCACTCAGCATTCTTCCAGCCCTGCTGCCCAGATGTTCACTCAGCATTCTTCCAGCCCTGCTGCCTAGATGTTCGCTCAGCATTCTCCCAGCCCTGCTGCCCAGATGTTCGCTCCTGCGTCCGGCTCTTCGCCACAGGCTCTCATGTCGTCTGCCCCTTCTTCGTCTGTGCCTGCACCGATCCCCCTCCTCCGACATCTTCGACGATAATAAGTCAGGCATGGTTGACTGCAGGTCCTTTGCACGGTCGTCCTTCCATGTCACCACAGGATTGTAGCACGCCTCAGGATGTTTCTCTGACCAGTTACCTGGAAATGAACAATGAACTTTTATTAAATGAACAATGAACTGTTATTACAAGCAACTTATACATTTAAAATTACTGGTCATTGTATTATTATGTTACTTTTTTTTTCATGTAAACTGTACTGCATGACAATAATTAAATGCTGTGTATTTTTTGCACTTGTGTGCTGCAGATGTCTGAAGTGTCGTAATAATTAAATGTTCAAACTTACATCATTCGTGTTGTTTTCAAATCTTGTCTTGTTGCCATGGTACACTCCCAGCTTCTGAGTTCACGTAGTTGACCAAGTATTGCCACATTTCCTTGGCTGCTCTGTTGGTGTTGCCTCTGTACACATGTCCCATGTCTGGTAGATTGGCATTCTCCCTCCATGCACCTGGGATGATCTCATGGATGTCTGCATTTTTCTGGTCCACAGCATTCACTTGAGCAGTTGGATACTTCATCCTCAGTAGATAGATAGATAGATAGATACATTTTATTTTGAGTCGTATACAATCCGAATACATATAAAATACACATATATACAGCACATTTTACATGATATCCAAGCATTACGCTTCTGTACGACTATAATACTGTTAAAATGTATATTAAATCAAATCAAAGTAAAACAAATAGTATTTGAAATTAATAACTAAAATCTACATACAGTTCCTATCTAGTAGGGTCAAAGTAATATTTATCAAGGCTACATGACAGAGCTTGGTAATATATACATATTTAGTACCTTTGGCATATAGCACCATACAGTTCATAGTCACCCAAAGGCAATACATTTGTATACATAATAATTATAACGTACTTCTATAAAAATTCTAAATTTGACACATTTTCATAGTTTTGTAACCATTGTGTAAGAGCAGATTTGAAACTAACAAGAGAGTTTGTATCTTTGATATCTACAGGTATAATCGACCATAATTTTGCCCCATAGTATCTGAAGCTTTTCTTTCCATAAGTAACAGTTTTGTATCGTGGAATATTATATACATCATTGTCTCTCATTTCGTACCGAGATTCCCTACGGACAAAGAGGTTTTGCATGAATATTGGGGCTGTTTGATTTTTAATTTTGTACATCTGGATTGCTACAGTTTTTATCCACCTTTATATATATTTAGTTGCTGTTCATTTCTGCATAGGTCATCATATTCTGTTTCGCTATCATTTGCAACAAATCGTAATGCTCTTTTATTAGTTTTTTCAAGTTTCTCTTGGTTTGATCTGTTTGCAAACATCCATACGACTGGGCAGTAGTTAAAATTGCTACTTATATAGCTGTTATACAATACTCTCTTGCATTGTTTATCAAAGCAGTTTTTAATCCTTTTATTTGTTTACTTGTCTGTTTGCATAATTCATCTGTATGATTGGCAAAGTTAAGATTGTTGTCAAATTCAACTCCCAGAATAGTAATTGAGGAGGAGCTCTGTATAGAGTAGTTTCCAATATTTATAACAATTTCATTATTTGAGTGATTGCGACTTAAGAACATAAGTTGAAACTTATCAGCATTGGCTTTCATATTGTTTAACTGAAACCATTTCATTGCAATTTCACAGTCCGCCTCAAGTTTAACTTTTATTGCATTTACATCTTTATCACTGTAGCTAAATGTGTTGTCATCAGCGTTATTGTATGCTTTAGAGCTTATATTATGATAGAGAAGGTCATTTATAAACACATTGAACAACAATGGCCCTAGAATTGATCCCTGGGGAACCCCCTTTCTATTGTTTATCCATTCAGAGCATGTATTTCCTATTTTCACTCTTTGCTTCCTATTCACTAGGTATGATTTTAGTAAGTTACATACATTTGTACTGAAGCCATAAGCATGTAGTTTGGCCAAAAGGAGACCATATGGCATGCAGTCGAATGCTTTTGAGAGATCTATAGCTATAACCCCTACTGAATTTCCATTGTCCAATGCTTCACGCCAGTCTTCCACTAGTCTAGTTAGGATATCATGACAACCATGACCTTTTCTAAAACCAGATAAGTAATCATGGAATAATGGTTGCATGTGTTCATAAATTTGGTTTGATAAGACTTTTTCTAGAATTTTAGAGAGAGCTATCATGAGATTTACGGATCGATAATTATCTTTGTCCAGCTTGTTCTTTTTCTTATATAGTGGAGATATGTTGGCCATTTTCATGTGATCTGGGAATATATTTTCTTGAATACATTTATTAGCTATTACTGTTAAAGGCTCTATCAGATATATTTTTGTCATTTTTATGAATTTTCCTGGGATCTCATCATATCCAGCAGCCTTCTTTGAAGACAAGGCCCTAATAATTTTTTCTATCTCCCGTTCAGATATCTGTGCTAATTCTACGTTGCTGTGTGTTTTGTTTATCTTTTTAGAGGTAAGTTCTACACTAGGGTGATTTGCATATGTTTCAAATATTTCTTCTATAGGTCTTTCATTATTTTCAGTATTAGCAATATCAGTGCCTATCTCACTGAAAAATTTATTGAATATTTGACAGACTTCTTTACATTCTGTGACCATTCTGTCGCTTTCCTGAAGTGGTATGTTATCTAATTTAGTTTTACTTTGAGAGAAGATAGGTTTTATTGCTTTCCAAAATTCTTTATTTTTCGTGTTGCCCTTGCACTTTCTTCAAAATATTTCCTTATTTCCTCGCGCTTTATTATGGTGACTGCATTTCTATGTTTTCTATACTGAGCTAGGAAGTGGTTACTTCTATGCTTAAAGAACTTATTTCTGAACTGATTTCTTACAAGTATTGCCTTTTTGAGTCGTTTACTTATACAGTGAAAATCATTCTTTTTTATTACTTTTTCCTTTTTAGGAGCATGTTTGTCTAATAATGAGATTAATGATTTGTGTAGTCTATTGAAAGCCTCGTTTGAATCACATTCAGCTAAACCTAGTACGGAGTTCATAGTCATCAGTTCTTGGTTAACTGTATTATAATCTATGTTATTTAGCTTTCTGTATTGGATTACTTTTTTCGCTGGGGCAGGTAGTTGGTGTCTTAAAACTCCACCTATAAGGTTGTGAAAATCACTAATTCCAGTATCTATAGAGAAGCCCCGAACATTATTTTGCAACATGTTAAAGTTTAGGTCTCCTATAATAACAATGTGTGCATATAAATCAAAGACTTCTTCACAGAGTTTTTCAAAGTAGTGTTTGAAATTATTGGGCTTCATTTTAGGGTTTTTGTACATGCCTAATAATAAAATTTTAGTACCTTTACAGTTCAATTCAATTGGCATACACTCTATTTCATTGTTACATGAGTTTATATTTACTCGAGTTGAAGGTATGTTCTTTGAAACATATGTAACAATCCCCCCACTATTTGATTGTTTGTCTTGTATATACATAGTGTAATTTCCTATTTCATACAATGTATCGCAATGTGAGGAGTCTAGTTTAGTTTCGCTCAACACTAATACTTCAAATCTGCTATCCACAAGTAGTTCCCTAACTTCATTGAATTTTAGGCGAAGGCTATTTACATTCAGGTGACCTATGACTAAGTTATCATTATACATATCTTTCAAGCTTTTGGTTTCATTATTCACATTTTCCACCAAGCTATCATTGTGATTACATGTATTAACTGTTCTATTTTCCATAATGGTCGCATTTGAGTCTGTTAAATCACTTATTACACTCATATCCAATTCATTTTCACTTTCATCACATGGTTCACTAATTTCAGGACTAACATGTACATTAACACTTTCCAGGACAGTAGCATCAATTTCTTCATTCTCTAGCAAGTTCGGTACACTATAATTATTTTGTTCATTTGTGAAATTATTTACATTTGATTCATTTGTTAAACTATTTACATGATTTTCAGTTAAGTTATGCATTGCACTAATACTTGAATATTTGGTAACATTTTCATCATACAGTTCTATTATTTCAAGATTGTCATTTTGAGATTGATTGTCAACTTGTACGGAGTCACTTTTCTTGTTTGCTGCCATAGCTGCGATAGCATTAACAGCGGCCTGTACAGCATGGCCGGAGTCCTAGTAGGTGCGACAGTGCTTTCGCTTGTGGCCAAGCTTGCCACAGGTCCAGCAGGCGATTGCTTCAGGTTGACGACATTGTTCAATCATGTGTCCATGCTCGCCACAACGATAGCAGCTTGGTTGTTGGTTCTGTGTAGCCCATTGCTGGGTTCGAATCTTTCGAGTCAGATGCTGTCTCGCTTTTTTCCGATAAAGCATCCAGAGCTTTCCCAGCATGTTTTCTCCTGTGCTGTTATGCCCATGACCCCAGAACTCGTGAGAAGTGTCCTCGATGATGTCCCTTTCCTCTGAGTCCAGGAGGGCTTTCTTTGCATCAGGACACACGTTCAGCTTAGCTCGGATGATGTTGTCCATCACATCAACTTTTCTTCGTTGCCAGCTGGTGTTGGTGTGGATGCGATCTCCGATGCGCTTCGCTTGTATGCCCGTTCTGCTCTTTCGGGCAGCTTCGGCTGTTTCCATGTCGTCGTGATGAAGCGCTTTCTTGTACATGTAGGCGGCTTCACTTGTGGAGAACGAGACACCCCTCATAGCAAATCCGCTGATCTGGTAGAAGTTCGAAAGGGGATGTGTGTGGCCCTTGAAACGGTATGGAGAGCTTGTGTTCTTCTTGTATCTGGTGGTGGTGAAGGCCGATTCCAGATCTTTCTTTGGGTTGATGTTGCAGTTCTTCAGTAGGTTGTCTACTCCATGTTTGGACAAATGGAGGCCATCCTGAACTAATGTGGCAGCGTTTACACAATCGTTTCGTAGAAAGAAAGTGTCATCATTGTCTATAAACGAATTGCCAATATCATCACACACTTTCTTTAGGTCCTCGTTCAGTTTCCTTGTTTTCTGACTTAGATCTTTATCCGTTCGGGGCAAGACGCTGCTGATGGTTGTCTTCTCGGCATGCAACGACGTAGACACCATCAGTGCCTGATAGTCCGTATGACTTCCTCGGGGGATTTCTTCTCAACATCAATCGATCCCCCAACAACAACAATCTCGGTGGATGCCTTCTCTTCCGGTAGCTCGTTCAAAGCGGCATGCAGTTCGCTTACGGTTGCTCCTCCCTTAGCGATCACTTCCCAGTTTTCGAGGGAGTTCTTATCGATGTTTCTTAGCAAACTGGTTCCCAGGAGGAGAGATGGCTGAGGAGGAACACTAGGTGCAACAGGGACCGGAGTCTCAACACTGTCCTGATTCCTAATGCTCTCCTTCAGTAGCTGCAGTTCCTCTTCTGTCTTTGTGCGAAGGTCCTTCTCAGCAGAGACGTTTTCCGACATATTCTGTAGGAGCTCCATCATCTGGGACTGGGCGGCCCTCATGGCTGTCATTTCATCCTTCAGTCCATGGACCAGGGTGGCCAGTTTTCCGTAATCATCCTCAGCTTCAGTCATGGTGCTTGAGTCCATCATTGCTGCTCAGCAGCTGGAACAAGCAAAATAATATTGGGCAGATTACAGTGGACAAGAATAATTTACTGTGTTCAACTTTTTGTCTAGTATTTTTCTGGGAAATCCCCGTTTTGGAAGTAGGTTGTGCAACACACAGCAAGCAAGAGTTATGGTGCACACTCTGTCAGGACTTTGAGGCATTGTTGTGAGGAGACACCTGAACCTGGCAGCCAAAAGTCCAAAGGCATTCTCTACCACCCGTCTAGCTCTAGAAAGTCTGTAGTTGAAGATTCGGTCTTCCATGGTCATGTTCCTGTGAGGCAGAGGCTCCATCATCCAAGTCTGCAGTCCAAAGGCATCATCCCCAACTATGAAGTAAGGCACTGGTTGGTCATCATTAGGCAGGTTATCTGGTGCAGGTAATCCAATGTTCTGTCTTTGTGGCGCTTCCTTCAATTCTGTCTGACTAAACACTCCAGCATCTGAGCCTGATCCACTGGCACCAATGTCAATATAGAGGAACTTGTATTCAGCATCAACTACAGCCAGTAGGACAATAGAGAAAAATCCCTGGTAGTTGTAGAACAATGGATCCAGACTTTGCAGGACATCTGATGGCAACGTGCTTCCCGTCAATGGCGCCGACACAGTGGGAGAAGTTCCATCTGTTGTAGAATCCATTGGCAACTTCTTTCCAGGCTTCTGGGGTTACAGGATAACGCATCACTTCTGCTGAGTACTCGTCTATGATGGCCTGGCAGACTTCGATGACAAAGATAGAAATGGTATTGAAGGCTACCCAAAATCCATACTGCAGAGACATGTAGCTGTTGCCCGTACCCAGGTAGCGCAAGGTAATAGCCCTCCTCAAAAAGGTATCCTGCTTTGTAATCCTAGGTCCCACTCTGGCAAGAACTTCATGAAATAAGTCAGGCTCCATACTCATGAAATTCTTGAAGCCACCCACATATTCTGCAGTCAATTCAGCCATCAGTTTTTCATACTGCCCATAAAGAGGTCTTCTTAGGAGCCAAGGTCGCACCCACATTCACCTTCTTCTTCTTCTTCTTCTTCTTTGTGTAGCACCAGCATTTTGTAATAAGTCATCTTCATCAGTTGTTGTTGTGGCCCTCACTGCACCATCTTGCAGTTTCTGTTCATACAGAATTATATCATTAGCAGCAGTAAGTAGCTGGACTTGCATGGAGCGATCCGGGTGAAAACCGCTTAACTCAGTAGTGATATCGTAGTAAGATCGTGTAAAGATCGGGTATATCCGTGAAGGCCCCCGTGTAACATCCGGTTCACATCCGGCACAGTGGTGTTACCTCCGGCAACAACCATGGCTCGTTCCTTGGTTCACCGTGCACCACCGTGTTTCAGCTGTACATATCTGTGTAGTGACCATACACATCCGTGTAATGGCCGTGTTGTTCCGTGTTGCCACCGTCTTGCCTTCGTGTCCACACCGCCAAATATTTCATTTGTTGTCATTTCTGACTTTTTTCGCCCGGACCGCCCCGGATTTAACGAAATTTCATTCCGGGACACTCCGGCCTCTGATCCGGCTAAGTGTGAAGGAGCCTTAATAGACTTACAATTTGTTTCAAAAACGCCATAAATGCTTAAGATGAAAATATTTAATAGTTATCTTCTGTTCTCAGTCAACAATATAAATTTGTATAATAAAACATACATAATCTTTCATGGTTCACCGCACACAGGACACCGGGAGTCAGGAAATACACGCTGCGCACAGTGCACGGTGCCTAGCTCCGCCCCCGGTCTGTGTAAATTAGGCCTAGTGTCCTTTATAATGATCGTTTGGTTTGCACACCTGCTAGTTACGCCACCTCTCGCCCTGCACGTTGATCTCGCGTCAGTCAAAACACTCTGAGCAGACGGTAATAGTGGAAAATCGTCAATAACTATGTTAATGTTCACCGCTTGACAGTCCAGTTTTTCACATCGCAACACAAATTTTGATAGGTAGGAAGGCTGGGGATGGCCCCACAACCTGCGTGACACTATATTTCAGATGGGCGAACTCAGCCTATGTAGGTTTCTCAGACTGATCACCGCCAATGGCGGCTCACTATAAACGTTACATTATGAATAAGAGATGACAGCGGCGTGTGGTCAGTCAGTTTCTCGGGCTACTGTTGCTGCTGCTGCATGTTCCTCCTGACTTCTGCCTTCAGCTGCCGGAAGAACAACATCAGCTGGGCTTCGACGTCGTCATACGTGTCCCAGTCCAACTGAAGACACTCAGAATATATGTAGTCAGTCATCGAGCGAATTCTCTGGGTCTTCGGATCTGCAGGAGGAGGAGGAGGAGGCTGTGGGATGGCCTTTATGTGCTGGTCAATCCTTGCAGCTGTCTTCTGAGCAGTCTGGACTATGTCAGCTAATTTGGAGCTTGATGCAGAAGAATGATCACCAGTATTCTTCCTCTTCTTGAAGGGACCACCCTTAGTTGTCGCTGGGAAGACTGTACTTGGCTCGACGTCAACTTCTTCAACTTCTTCCAGTTTTTCAGGCCCAGAATCTGGCTGCCCTGCATTGGAGCTTTCATCAAAGTTAGGCAGTTGCTTCTTGCTCTTCGCAATCTTCTTCTTTAGTTTGACACCTTGACGAGACGGCACCCTGGAGATGTGTTGCTCAAGGAACCCAAAGTTGGCAATAATCCACTTCTCCTTCTATGTCAGATTTCTCTTGGCTGTACTGGAAGGGCCCTGCTTGATGAGCTTCCCAGCACTGGTTCTGATAGACTCAAGACAGGTCTTCAACTGTAGCCCAGTACAGGGGACACTGAGGGTCTGTGCCTTGTCATCGATGAGCCTCATCTTCCTCTGATGATCCTTGTAGTCACATAGAATATGTGATTCGCCTTGTACCAGTCAGTGATGTCTTGCTCATCATTGGGAGGTAGAATAAGCTTCTCAATCTTTCTTCTTGGCTTCTTCTGAGATGCAGCAGGAGCAGTGGTGGAGGAGGCCTGGGTGGCAGTTGACTGGCATCACTATCATCATCTTCTTCTTGGGTGTCTTTCTTCTCCTTCTCCACATCAAAGTCTGGATCTCTGTCGCTATCATCCATGTCAACATCAGAAGACTTGGCAGAAGACCTGGCAGGAGACCTGGCAGGAGACCTGGCAGGAGACCTGGCAGGAGACCTGGCAGGAGACCTGGCAGGAGACCTGGCAGGAGACCTGGCAGGAGACCTGGCAGGAGACCTGGCAGGAGACCTAGCACACGTGAGTCACATGTAGCGTACGTAGGTATTGATTTTTCTATACGTACAAACCAATGACTTATCTGTGGTACACGTGAGTGCCAACATAGCAGCCGATGGTTTAATCGTCGCACACATAACTCTCCAGCCAGGTTCTTGACACCCACGTGTGCAACGGTTAACCCACCGGCTTGTAAGAGTGTCTCACTTGTGACTTGACGTATGCCACGAATGCATCTACAGCAACGACGGCTTCACTACGGTTGCTAACTATAAATAATCACCCGTGAGTTTTCTACGAAGTTTTGAACATGAGCAAAACATCCGTCCTTTTTGGCGGTTGTTCTCGGTTCAGGGACAACTGCGAGGAATCGAGTAAGGGTGTTCACCTTCTTCTACAATAACCTCACAATAACCACAGTTGCAGCACGGATGCCTCATTCTACCATGGATGATTCTACGAGAGCAATACGGCTTCTCCGGGAAAATCGGCTGTGTGAGAACCCCACTTTAATCATTTTTACAATTTACTAATCTTTTTTACAATTTACAAATTAGTTTTTACGCTTTTCCAATTCGTTTGTACAATTTACTAATTCGTTTTTATAATTTACCAATTCGTTTTTTCTATTGAGTATTTCTTTTTTCCATCTAGTGTTCCGTTTTATCAATTTAGTATTAAATTTTTACAATTTAGTATTTTGTTTTTTCCATTTAGTATTTCTTTTTTTCAATTTAGTATTTCGTTTTTTTAAATTAGTATTTCGTTTATACAATTTAACCTTTTTTTTTTTTCATGTCCTAAAATGGCTTCCGTACAATATAATTCAATGGGGCCGAAAGAGAAGTGTCCTCAGCGTATATTATGGGATAGAACTATTTAGTTGCTGCTGTTATGTGGATCATTAAGGTAATGAACAATAATAACACACCTGTTTTTCAGTTAAGAGTTAATACTTTAGAAACTGGCAGAACAGAGTGCTACACATTCTAATCTGGAGGTTTTAAATTCCATATTTTCAAGGAATAAATATGCAGAAACTTGTAGCTTGGCCCATCATGATCTCAGTGTTTTTGTGAACCTGGCCCTGAAAACTGATCAATATTCTATGCCACAAAACCAGTTGAGTCAACTTTGCAACTTATCATCTTAAGTATCCAAGCACTCATGCCCTATTGATTTTACTTTTGAGATGCACAATTCGAAGTCCTCGCATTCCTAAATTACAAAAGCACTTAGGGTAATACTGTGCATTACCAGTAATTGGCAGTGCTCTGAATGTTACAGAAGATAATAACGTCCTAAGTAAGTTCTCATTAACTGCGAGTTTGATGATTACTGTATGAAGCCATGTCACAATCAGTCAGATCTTTTGACTGACAGCATTGTGTCTACAATGAAATGCATCGAGTTCTACCCAACACTTGCCGTGCTGTTGGCTTTTGTAACTTTAGTTGACGTTGGAAAATTTAACTATTTTAACAATTATCCTTCAGCAAGACTGTACAATGAAAGGCCTTACATTTCAGTAATCATCTTAAAAAAGGTTATTTTGTAGCTTTTTTATATAATTTTTTATTGTCCTGGAAAGTTAAAAAGCTGTCTGAAGTCAAATTGTTTTAAAGAAATTATGTCAATGGCTGTCATAAAAATAATTTAAGAGCAAACAAATCACAGCAGCCATTTCCAGAGAACAAATGACATTGTACATTAATATAAGAAAATTTACATTTATATGAGAGGACACTGTAAGACTTTATTTTCATGCTTCACTTCCAGTTCATTTGAAACTACTTCGATACTGTCATGTGCTATTTCTTGTAACCTTGACAACAATTGTGATGCCGTTGGTGTCACTTCTTTGATGTCACAGGTCAACTGCAGTCTGTTTGCTTCCAATGGAAAAGCATTCCATGGTATTGATGGGAGGACAATCAGTGAAGGGTGGTTTCTGTAAAAAACAGGTCTGTATGCAATTTTGACGTTAGATTGAGCAGTAAAAAAAGTATAACAGATTTAGATATGAACATGAGAAACGGAATTTGTGTATCTAGAACTTAAAAATGGCAGGTGTCTTCTGTCTTTTTCCTCTGTCCATCCTAAAAAATATGATAAATTCAAGCTTGTTACATGGATAGCCCCAATGTGAGATAACTAAAAAGTGTATGAAAAATTAACATTTTGGTTGGTGAATGTTGTCCACAATTAAAACTAAAATACTTTCCAGCATTGACCAAGTTACTCGTCACTTGGGGTATATTAATGACATGTGAAAATTTACTATGTTAGCAAGTTATGGTTGCAGTCAATTAAATTGACATGTCCTATATTCATGTTTTTTATACAGTAACTTCATTGGTTCTTGGCCATGGCTGTTTCAAAACCTTGCCTAAAAAGTTCATGGGTCCATGGCTAAAAAACTACAGGCCAGTGAATAATGCACAATGGAAAGACTACTACAATCATGTTAACATGATCATGCTGCCACAATGTGCTACTCTGGCTAGAGAGAAAGGTCACCAAATGTTCGGCATTGAGTACTGGGGAGAATGCTATGGTTCAGCTGAACTGGATCTGAGCATTCGAAGTCCCACATCCAGCTATTCTTGTGATACGTATGGTGTTGGTGAAGGCCATCAAGTGTTTGTCTATAGCATAGTATTCTCAAGATTACAATTATTCCAGAGTGGTTACCTTTTATCTGCTTTATAATATGTTAGTTTTTGTAGATGGAGAAATTAAGCCTGTTAGTAGGTTGGAATTTTTTCCTGAAATGTTGCAACATAGACATCTATTAGTGCATTACTCAATCCATTAATTTTATTTTAAATGTAAATAAAATTGAAAGATTCTGTAGTGGATACCGGTTGAAATTTGTATTAATTTTGGCAACTTACATGTATGAATACGAGTTACAGTTAAGTAAAATGGAATTGTTATAGGCATTACTAGAGTGGCATGTTCTATGATTGTACAATCAAAAATATGTATAAAAAAAATTTCTTTCATTCACTCATCTCATTGATCAAGACAATTGTGCAATTGTTGCAATTAATGAACTGATACCCTTGTATAATATAACATAATTGCAATCATTTATTTTCATTATATACCATGATTTGATACATGTGTACTAAATAAAGATATATATATACTATACAACAAACACGATTTCTACCAATCATAACTTGACTAATCTTTTACTATAAATTTGAAAATTTTCTATGGCATTTTGATTGACATGATCTTGCTTAAGGTATGTTTCTGAAGTTTAAAGTATTGCCAGGTTTCAATCCATTTTTGCTGCCTAATCCTATATTCATGAAATTTACTACAAACCAATTTGTCTTTCTTGACCAGTCTCACATTTCAATCTGTGTATTTTTATTGGATTATTTAATATCCTCCATCTGGTCTGTTCATTTTTTATTTCGTTGGTATTAACAATTCAGATGCACTTATCCTTATAAAGGTTTATATCATCACATCTATGGAATTATTGTATGGGGAGGGCAAACTAATAGAAGTTTTAGGCAGAAACAGCCCTTAGCATAATTGCAAATTAATAAAATGCACATATTGTAAACTTTTTAGAAAGCTAATAATATTATACATGATCTGTGTACATTGCATACTTGAAATTTTGCTATACATTTTAAAACAGTATGTTGCCCAAATTTTTCTGAAATGCTGCTCAGAAACACCTTCATCTATAACGAAAACCTACGAAGTCACAGCACATGAGTCATGAATTTGCAAGACATAATATAAGCTATAAGTTTCCCAAAATATTCAAGGAAATAAATCAAAATAAAATATATACCCAAAGCCTAAATAGTTTCAAATATTAATTAAAACAAAATTTTATAGATTCTTATAATGTAATTTGTAATATATTTATTATGATGACTAATTGCTATATTTGTAATGGTTTGGGTTGACTGGTGTCATCTCTGGTATTGATCTACTGTCATTTATGTAATTATTGTAATTTATTTTATATTATATTTTTTTGTTTTTTGAAGACTACCACTGTGTGTCTGTCCCCTGTCACAGGTTGCAAGATTTAAAATAAAATATTAATTTTATTTTAAATTTGGACTAGGGTGGCCCCTGGACAGCGACATCAAAGTTGTCTTAAAATTACCTGCTTAATAGACTTAAGTGAAATATTGTATGGTTGATGAATTGCTTTGGGTGAAATACAATTTCTGAATCTGAACCTGAAAGGTTTAGTCGTATGCTGGAATATTATGATCCAGAGAGTAATCAAAATTGCAGCTGATTAATATTCATGACCTAAGCTGGCATTGAACAATAATCTATTGATATTGTACATGGCCAAATGTGCCACATGCGTTTTCCATGAGAAGGATAAACGCATGGAAAATGCACGTAGAACAATTGGCCATGTACCTTAGTACATTGAAGGAACAATTGTGATTGGATACAAGAGAAAAATTATTCATTAGTACTGGAGATAACCTGCCTCTGCTAAGATGGATGAGGCTATGGGCGGGGAGTTCCATAGTTCGTTAGGGGTATGGGAATTGTGATCTAGTAAAAACATTCTGTGCATAGATTTGATTTTACAGGAGAACTGAATTGCGAAGACCCTTACATCTAAGAGAAGTAAATGTTGATAACATTGCTGATACTGTACATAAGTGTTATATATGAGTTTTCAAAACTTGGCCTAGGCAGCAAGTGGCAAATTCCTTTTTACAACTCACTTTATACATTGTAAAGTTTTAATATTTGCAAAAACTAAACCTATGAACAAGAAGAAATTCCTCCACCACTATATTGGCAAGTTAGCATTTCAATCTGTGGTCGAAAAAAACCCATGAACACGTAACCCTCAGCCTGCCATGAGAAACTCAAACTGTATACTTGTAAATCCCTCAAATTCCTGCAAAATGGCGAAAGAAAACCCAGCATGGCACCCCTGAAGTTAAATGTCATGGAATTCCTCTCCCCCCAAAGTACACAGCCATCTTATGTCCTGACATGATCACTAAGATATTCATAAATAAAGTTCAGTTCACTTCAGTACATAAGAACAGTTCACCATCTATGGAATCCCTCTTCAGATATCTTCCTCATAGTAACATTTTGGTAACTTCAATTGTCCATGCACTTGTAATTACATTTTACAGCAGGTGGCGATACTGTGCTGTTGTCTTCACGATATAGTCCTTCACATGTGATGAAGTGTTGGTTGATATTATGTGCTGTTAGTTTCATAAAATATGGTCGAATATGGACAGCTGTAGCCATCTATTCTTGGCTGTAGATACAACCCATAGCTTATAGTCGGTTACACCAAAATATAAACCTTGGTAAATGTATGAAATTTATCTGATATGGTGCGACGTGTATTTTTATATCTGGCTTTGAGTAGCTAGCTATAGCCAGACAGTTCCGTTTAGTGGCTGGTAGCATTATGTAGCAGAAGTTGTCTAGCTTTGTCTAGGTTCATAATGCTGATGATAACAAATTGTGCTTTGGATGACATGTGGAAGGAATAAAGGTTGTTTCAAAACTTAATTGAGCTGTGATGTCGATTAATCAAATCTTAAATTTTCATGAAAAATAAAAGTAACTACGCAGGTGACAGAAGTTTAATTTGCCTGAAAGTAACATGTTGTGGTAGTAAACTTTTATTTAAAGTCATTTAAAATCACGTTGTCACATTCAATGTACAATACAAAATATATGACCCAAGCCGAAGCTTCTGTACGACATATTAAGAGTAATAATATACAGTTTGGAAAGTATAAGTATAGGACTAATCTATAAAACAAATCTATTCTACAATATAGTATATATAATAATAATAATAGCACACATATAAAACACTCCATCGTACAATTCAGCACCTAAGAGGAAATAAAGATTGTGTATGACTGTAAACTGTGTACTAGACATCAGGTGCTTCATATGAAATTAAGTAATGGTAAGTGTAATGGTAAGTGAATATTTATATATAATAATGCAGTCATGTTAGAACACGATTTTATACACATAGACAATATTATTGTCTCCCACTCCAAAGCTACACGAGACAGCAGAAGCGGTAGTTTGGATGCTCAGGTCCTGGTCTCCAGAAGTGTAGCACTCAGCCCAGTACTCGATGCCAAACGTACTGTGTTTGTTGTTCCTTGCATGAGAGGCACAGAGGTTAATGATTTTGTTTGCGAAATTGTAGAAATCCAGCCAGTTAATTACATTCCTCCAGCTTTCCACTATGGTACCCATGAAGCCACTTCTGTAGCAACCAAGGCCAGCGTACAACGAAGTCGTGGTATCTGCAGAAACGTGAAAGTAACATGTACAAAAACTAGGACACATTACAATGAATGAATGATATTCGGTCATGTACTGTCGATTTGAAAAATGGTATTCATACCACTATTACTCTATTTGGTATACAATTTCCATGAAGAATTCATGTGACCCTCATTTGTGAATTTTCTGTCATTTTGTTGGACTGATCTTGCTTTCAATACGTCAAGGTACTTTAAAAACTTTAAAAAGCCAACAATGACATGAAAACATTGGTTTAACTAGCATAAAAACGAAGCCAGACAAGATACACTTTGTCACTTTGCCTGCATGAGGAGTTCTGTGAGTTGTAATTTGGTGAAATAACCATCTTTAAAAAATATCAACCTGCGAGGTGTTTTATCTTTGAAGTATGGCCGCCAAGTCATCATACTCCCATCACCATTCTTTTTGGATAAATTTCATAACGAGCACTGATTGTTATCACCCCTTTGCCATATAGTAAGTACACCACTATTGGACTGGATTTGTACATTCAAAGGGCATTTTTCATAGAATGAGTTCTCAGGGGTAACTCTGTGTTCTCTAGATCCCATATGGTACAGTCAGGGTATAGTTTTTCAAGGAATGGCTGATCCTGATTATAATTTTTATTTTATTTCATTTTTTGGTAGGCAGCGTAGGCAGGGAGGGGGATTTTGCGAGGCCTGAATTTGTACTATTATCAAACTTTTCTCGGCTTCTACTGGTCAGATCTTCACCAAATTTGGCTGTACGAAAGCGCAAGTTAAAACTAGATTTCCCTATGTATTAAAGCACAGGCGCCAGCCGGAAAATAATTTATCATTGCTTATAATAATGTTAATTATTAGGTAGTTAGTGTAATTTTCCGGCTAGCGCCTGTGATTAAAGTGTTTACATTGTAGGCCTAGTGCTGCTGGCACTCTACACACAAACACCAGGTATCTATTCTTTAAAAAGAATATTCTTCTTAAAGTAGAATTATGTGTTCATGTCGTTTTGAATGGAAGAAATTGTGACAAAACAACAACAGAAATGCCTTACTCTTCAAATTTAATTAAAAAGCCTTATTGTTTATAAAGGTTGCTGCTTTTTTATAACCAAGACATTTTAAAACTAGTTGCCTGGCATGATAAAATCCATTTATTTCAATAGGGCAGTATTTAAAAAAATAAGTCATCGGATACACTTTATATATAATATTAATAATAAAATCATTAAAATGTAATCCATGATGCTTGAGCTATCTCGACATATTCGAGGCTTCTACATACCTGGCTTGTAGAAGAATTTCCCGGCACCAAAATTCTGTCCATCGACGACATGAAACCCAAAGCCATTTGAAGCGAAGAAATGACATTCAACTGACATCGCCAATTGTTTGACATCAAAAGCATTACAACTGAGATCCCCCAGACAAACAACTGCACATTTTACTTGGTGTTTTGTTGTCAAATTCCTGTAAAAATGAGAGATCCAAGGAAATAGGCGATATAATGGTTATATGACGAATAATTATAATTTGCCGATATAAATTAGATGCGTGGCATTATGTTATTTACAGCCACTTGTATAGGCTTTCCAGTGTAAAAACTATTAAAGCTCTCTAACAGTCAACAGCAATTTTAACTGTTATGCACATAGGTATATGTGCCAAACAGGAATAATATTCTTTGCCTCTGGTAGGTAGGGATGGGGACCTAGTTCAGTGGTAGAGTGCTGGGTTTCCAACCACGTTCCCGAAGTTTAAAACCCAGTTGAGCCTATGTTGGATGGCTGTTTCATCCTTCATCTCATTGCCATGGTCCCTGCCTGTCCTGACTAGCCCATCAGGTGCCAAAATGCAGGATGTAAACCTCAATCCACATAATCCACACTCTGCCTCTAGTAGCTATTTAAAGCCTGGGCATCCTCGTAGCTGTCTCGTTCCATACCTTGCGCAGACATGTATGACCTTATCCGTTAAATTATCGTTAAACATAAAATAGCTAAACAAAACAAAGGTTTTCTAAGTTCTATTTAATTTTGTCACACTACTTTGTTCCATATACTCTCAATGAAGGCACACTGTAACACACAACAGCAAATTGAAATCATGTCTTTAATTACCTGTAACTTCTGAGGTTGTCCTTGCCAAATGAAGAATAGCTGTGGAACATGGTTGCCATGGGTATAGAATGTGCCAAAATCCATAGATTCGACATAAAAATGGAACAATAAATCAAAGTCAGGCATCCCATGGTTTGGACTCGGCTAGACTGTAAGAGGTTATCCACATTGATTGCAATTGAAAAGTCTCCATACACCAACAGTTGAAATTTCAATACCCAGTCATCCAAGCAAAAACGCAATCACCGTGAGTTGTGTATTTAAAAGTATCTATTACTGAAAATTGGACAGAAAATTTCCATATAATATGCTTCACTGATGCAAATTCAGCATTATGCACCAGTGATTATAAGAATTTCTTGTTAAATAGTTTTTTATTGGTTTGAACTTAAACTTGAGGACGTAAAACTGTCATAAACTGTAAGTAGCAGCATATGGCAACAGCATCTTCCAGCCGTTGCCTTTTGACAAAAAGACATATTAGTGTAGCACCAAGAACCAATTTAAGCACATTCTGTCTTATCTGTAGGTACAGCTGAACAAAAGCAAAATATGAGACATTATGACAGAATGATAAGCTCAATGTTAATTTCATTTGAATAAGTCCCCAGCATAGCACTCTAAAAGATACTTTGAAATAAAACATAACATGTGGCTGAATAAACTGACTTACATACCGTATTTCCATTCATATGGCAGGAAAGAAGCTGAAATACTAAAATATGCCAAACTATCAACTGAGGCTAAAGTAAAGTCTCACTCACAGTCAAAACAAAACTATCAAGGTAATCGTTAAAGAATTTAAATATGCAGAAACTGAAGTTTGTCCAACTACAATATTGGCACCCAAAGTAGCAACAACAACAAAAAGCACTCCCACTTACTTAAGAGCAAAATCAATAAGTCATTTAATGGCAGCTATACACATATTTGTTCAACCTGCCAGTTTGCAAATAATATTGATTATTAATTTCAGCTGCTGAAGAATACCTAGTATCAGATGGTATTATTTTTATTGCCTGTATCTTGCTATTCAGGCAGCTTCTTCCCAGGTAAAATTTGACCTTACCACAAAAGGACACTTTTAAATTCTTCTTAAAATTAGCAAAACATTCTACCTATTTTAGATGATGATTTGTACAAAACAAGCATTCTTGATAACAACAACACTTAACTACAAGACCTCTCCTGCTGCTGATAATTATATCAATAGGGTTACTGGGTTTGCACAATGTAAATATAACCAAGAGGACTGACTTATCATTTACCCGGCAATTTGATGGCAATCCGTGTTCTCTTCCCATGGATAGAGCCTCAACATTCCAAGATTTAGGTTTTAGTGCGCCCTCTTGTGAGAATTACGAAAAGCGCCATTGCAATAGTTTCTTGGTATCAGGTAGAAACGTCCGAAAACCGAAACGTCCAAACCCATAATGCCTGATTCCCTAAACGTCCGAATGAAAATATTGATAACTTCACACTTCTAGTTAACATTTTTTGACAATTGAGACAGATTCTGAATTCTCAGAATCTAAGGAATTGGTCCTGAGTAGTTGAATACCTAGTTGTATAAATTTGGTTTTCGTTTCACTAATAAACACCTGATAAATAATTATAACATAACTACTAATAAATATACATTAATAATACATAAATTACGTTTTTAGGCCAGTTTAAAACATTTTATGATGTCATAAAGGTATTATAACAATTAAAAAACACCTCATATTCAAATGAAGTTTAAAGAAAATATTGACTTTAATCAACAGCTAAATAATTAAATATAGGGGTGGAAATATCCAATTGTGGTGGATTAGGGAATTAGGGAATAAATAAAAAATGTAAACTCCTGATTGCAATTAATATAACGGTTTTGTCCCATATATCATTTATATGCAAGAACTAACCATCAAATCAATTTCGTTTTTACCACCAGATACAGTGGTACAAACATTTAATGTCCTGCAGTTTCATTATATTGATAGTGACCTATACTTTTTTTTTTCTTAAAAGATGTAGGGATAACTTAACTTAGTATTCACACAATAATGGGAAAAAATCAGTGGTGAAAATGCATTTAAACCCATTCTTATGCTTGGAAACATATTATTTTCACTTTTCTCATTGAATTAACATGCAATTGGTATTTGTCAGAAAAAATTTTAAACTCTGGTGACCCCCCCCCCCCCCCCCCCCCCCAATTTTCATTCATTATTTTTAACAAGAACACTTTGTACAAAATGGCCGGGATGACAACGACAAGTGGAATTGTATTCTTTTTCATATCTAGTCTGAGGTTAAAATAAACTGTAATTTTTCAGTAAGTGTCTCACAGCATCTTCCAACTCTGAAACAGAGCCAGGTTTCTTCAGCCACCTAGTGGATATTTGTAAGAACAGTCTAGTGCTGCCACCTGGATAAAGCAAGTTCTTGCAGACAATACTTCACACTTCTACTCTACACGCTGCTTTAGTGTAACCCTTTTTTTAATCATCTATGTACTCACCATTGTACTATATTTTTGTAATTTGTAAGTTTATGTGTTTTCCCACAAAGAGAATAAAATTCAATTTCTAATTAAATAGTGTTATGATTGATTTTACTATCCAAAAATTAACCACAAACTCAACTGGTATTTGCTATATCTTATTCACAATTTTATTTTTCTGTTTTTATTAAATGCCACAATGTGCAATAAAATTTGATTGATTTAATATTCAAGTAATTCTAAATGACAAATGACAAATGTACAATTTCTATGTTGCAATATTGTAGACAAAATCCAAATGACTGCCAGGAACAGTTGCTTGACTTCAACATCCAGCCAAAAGGAAAAAGATTCAGAACAAGATGCTGTAGACAAATACCTGTCTAGTATCCCCAACACCATATGTGTCACAAGCAATGCTGGATGCGGGAACTTGAATACTCAGATCCAGTTCAGCTGAACTATAGCATTCTCCCCAGTACTCAATGCCGAACATTCTGTGATCTTTCTCCCTGGCCAGAGCAGCACATTGTGACATGATGCTGTTTGCGTAATTGAGATAGTCATTCCACTGTGAGTTCACTGGTCTGTAGTCTCTCAGCATTAGACCCATGAACCTTTGAGATGTGATTTTGAAACAGCCATGGCCGAGAAACAATGAAGTTACTGTATCTGTGAAGAGAAATAAGAAAAATTAATTGACTATATCTAAACATTTACCACATGTAATTATCCTAGTTAAAGCAGTCGTCAAAATGACAATCCATTGGTAGAAAGCACGCACCAATAAAGAGGGCACTTAACTCGCAGCAATTAAATGCAACTCTAGGGGCTATTTTGTAAACTACAATCTCCCCTAAGAGAGATAAATGGCAGGTAGACGTCAGCTAGCCTTTGAATTGCAGTGTCACAATTAAGTTTGTTTTTGTTAGCTGTTTATCTATTTTGATCCAAATAAATTAAATGCAGTCAACAATAAAATGGAACAATTAATTAACACATACATTGAACATTGATTTTGGTTCTGTAAGCCCACAATGCTATTTTGGTAAAATAAAATAATAAGGTTCTCAAATGGGATTCAGCATATTCAAACTTGACCAATCATTTTTCAGCCTAAAAAAAAAATCTAGAACTTTTACCAAACTCTGCATACTTCAGATCCCAAGTAAAAATCATGCAACCATATCTTCATTAGTTCCTTATATAGTCTTAAGATTTCAAAGCCTTGGTGAAATTACGTACATTTATGTCACAAGCTTAACCCCTAAAAAAAACATATTTTCAGTAAAAATAACAGACTGGAACCAATACAAGAAAAAACTCCAAAAAGAATACAACAAGAAACCACCACAAAACTACCATGATATGAACAACATGATCATCAACACCAGAAACAACAATAAAACCACATACAACCAGAACAAATACGAAAACAATGACACCAAAGAAATAAAACAAATGAATGCAAATGCAAGAACCAAAAAATAGAATCTAAAAATCCATGCATGATGAAATCTATTAGAAATTACTGATGAATATCTTTTTCCCACACTTCTTTTGGATGCTCCATGGCAGCAATCTCCTCCACTTACCTGACTTAAAGAAGAATTTCCCAGCACCAAGATTCGTCCCATTGACAACATGGAACCCAAAGCCATTTGAAGCGAAGAATTGACATCAAAAGCATCACAACCGTTATCTTCCGCACCAACCAATGCACAGTATTCTGGGCTTGTTGTATTGAAACTCCTACCAAAATTAGATATAAAAGGTGGCTGGTTATAGTAAAAACAGAAATTCTTTGAATGAAGAACAATTAAAATCCGAGCCATGCTTTTAATTACCTGTAGCTTCCGATGTTGGCCTTGCCAAAAGAAGGATAGCTGTGGAACATAGTTGCCTTGGGCATAGAATATGCAGAAATCCACAGCTTCGACATAAAAATAGTAGCATACAAAAAACTCAAACATCCCATGGTTTGAACTATTCCTGACTGCTCTTTGTAAGGTCTCATAAATACACTGGAAAAATATTAAAATGTCTTTATTCACTACGTGAAATATCAATTCCTAGTCATCCAAGCAAAAACAAAATCTATAAATATGGGTTGTGTATAAAGAAGTACCTATCTAACCATGAACATTGAGGAGAAAGTTCCCATAAAAATTATGGACAATTTATACACCTCACTTAATCCTCAAATGATGCATATTGATCATTATGCACCAGTGATTATTATAAATTCCAATATAATTAACACAAGAAGTTGTATATATTGTTACCTTTATATTCCTTTATTTTTCTTCACATACTTCGATAAGATTCCTGTTGAGACTGGCCAGCTATAGCAATGTTGCTTGAATATCTCTTGTGGTCTGTACCATCAATTTTGATGAAATCCACTCATGATATTTAAAATCAGTTGTCCATGGCTTAACCACTTTGTCCCAGTCTTCCACAGAACGTCCCAACAGTGACACTCTTTTTCAAAGGGCTTTGTCCAAGTCTTCCACAGAACGTCTTAACAATGACAATCTTTTTCAAAGTGCTTTGTCCAAGTCTTTTGCTTATCCTGATCTAATAGATGCAAAGAGTTTTTATGATGTCTGACAAACCTTTTGACAAACTAGTAGTTCATGCGAGTTCAGCAAGCAGTTCGGCAAGATGGGAATGGCGTTTAATACAACAACAGGCTTGAGTGATGTCCTAATATAAAAAATATATATGTGCTATTAAGTGGTCTGAAATAGAGCTATAAGGAGGAAAACTACTTAACGTGTACATACAAATGCAGGAAGAAAAAAAAAGAACAAGGCTGATAAACTTTCACTCCAACACCTTCAATGTAAGAGGTTCAATTGTCCTGAAGAAAGTAGCAAACTGGTCTAAGGTAGTATTCACCTTGCAACAGCCCCCCCCCCCCCCCCTTTGACCGAATATGCCTGAAAGTGTTGAATGTGGGGTTTGATCGATTAATAGATTGATTGTATTTATTTCGCATGCACACATTCACTTTAACATAATATTCCATCGATTCATGACAAGATTCCATTCAAGACTGATACCTTACACAATACAATTCCAATAAAATGTTCAATATGAGTGGTAATGCAGGGTGTTCAACTGAGCCAGATGCTGTAGCTATGAGCACCCGATGATGTGGATGGTTGTGTGAGATTATTATGATAACGATAACTACACTATTACTACTAATAGAAAGTTACAGTCTTAGAGATACGATGATAAAGGTGGAGTACTATTATGACTTGCAAGTTTGAGCTGACCAGATAACAAAGGCATCAGCTTGCATTGCATTGCATAAAAGCAGACAGACAGACATACATACAGACAGACAGATAGGATTTATTTGACCAAAATTGGTAATGATATGTCATTAAAAATATATTCAGGAGACCTTGTTATGGCAATAACATACAGGGCCCTGTTGTAAAAACAGACAGCAGACTGACACATGTTACTTTGTTTAATTGATTAAGATCAATATTGTACCCTGCAGTGTGTGTGTGTGTGTGTGTGTGTGTGTGTGTGTGTGATTAGGTCTTTACGTCCTGTATTTCTGCACCAGTTGGGCTAATTAGGACAGGCAGAGACCATGGCAATGAGACGAAGGAGGAAACAGCCATCCAACTTAGGCTCGACCAGGAATCGAACCCGGAACCCAGCGGTTGAAAGCCCAGAGCACTACTTCTGAGCTAGGCCCCCGCCCTCGTGTACCCTACAGTAAAAAATAAAATGTATTAAATAGTGAAGTTACATCAACAAGGGATCCAACTTAGAACCATAGAATTATTGCATGGTCCTTCACAATTAACATCTTCCTAGAGTTCATGTCGGACTTCTTTAGCCACCTAGTGGATATTTTCAAGAACAGTCAAGTGTTGCCTCCTGGTGGCACAGAATCGTTGGCAATCGCCTTGTTTGAGCCCAGCAAGTTCTTCCTGATACTGCTTCAAATTTCTTACACATTATTCTACTTTACAAGCTGCCTTAGTTTTCTGCACAATGGCGACTAGACTGCTTGCAGAAGTTTGAAAACAAAGACGTTCTAGACTGACAGGATCCTTAAATGTTGGGACAAAGATGAACAAACAGTAGCACAGGATCCAAGCAGAGGATCATTACAAGCAATTACAGCGGCTCAACAGCCCAGCACGATGATCTGCAAAGTAAACAAGCCTCCTACGACCATTCTCTATACCCTTGGAATCTGAACCACTTGTCTAAGCTGGACTATAGTACATGAAACAACTGCATGTAATCTCTGTCAATAATGCGTGAATTAACACCAAACATGTCTATTGTTTAATCTTTGGCTTTTATATTTCGCTCATTCTTTTACATGGACAAAACACAGTGCTGCCTTGAGCATAAAATAGGGTTGATTTTTTAATGTAAGCTAAAAAAAAACTGCCTTTGTTTTTCTTAGGCCAGAATTATTCTAGTCAATATTGATATTGGCTCTATACTACTTCTGTTATGTAGGCCTAACACAGACAAATTACACGTAAAGGAAAAAGGCATGGCACAATGCATCTATTTGAATTTAGTAATCATTAAATAGATGGTTTGCTTGTGTGCCATTAATCACCCAATGCTGCAGTATTTCCCTTTGATTTCCCAGTTATGATTACCTGATATTCTGGAGAGTTTCACAAGAAGGCTGTTCGATGATTTCTTCTAAATGGCTTTGCGTGCTCCAAGGCCAGGTCACTTTGTGGTAATTTGCCATTTTGGTGGCTTTAACTTGAAACGCTGTGTGTCAGTGTGTGTTGCATTACTGAGAAATAACTTCTTGGACCTCGCAGCCATTCTCAGCGACATATTCATGGGAAAAATTCCCAGATACTGCTCATTGGGTTATCGTGTTATAGATGTGAATTTTACGGCCGATATCATCTAGAGCAGGTCGAGGAGGCTTTTCATGAATACGATCAAGAAAAACGAAACAAGCCGATCTTAGCTGATAGAAATCTATCTCCTTAAATTCCCCACTTCTCTGATGTCCTAATTCTCAGATAATCTCTCATTTGCAGTAAAAGACATCTGCAAAAAATATAAAGATATGAAATATGGAGAGGTCAACTAACCGTGCAAAGTTATCGAGGCCACAGGAATCATCAAAGACAGCAAAAACAGGATTACGATTTAGTTATTTCACATGTTTATATCTATGCAAGAGGTTCTGAAAACGCAATGATATCGGATGCAAATGAGAAAGCCCTCAAGGTAGAGAAGATTGCTAGAGGTGCTTCCACAGTTTATTGTGTTTTGCCAAGCTTAAGATCTTTAAGTTAATTATCTGTGCTGTATGCTTTTAGATGAAATATGAATAATTGTCATGGTTGGGGCATTGGTCAGTTTCACCATTGGCTACTTCTGAAGATCTAAGGTTTGAAACATGACCTGGACATGCAATCTTCATGAACTACATCTCAGCTGGATGTCAGTCACGTGAGATGTTATATTGGTGATGCATTTTACTCTGTGTCTGTGCTAAGGCAATAAAAGGCCTCACCCATGGGGTAAATGTGTAACAGTAGTCCAAACCTTATCATCTCTTTAAAACTCTAGCTCTGACAGCAGCACATAAATTATGAGAAATTGAGCCTCAGACTAGTAGCATCGAGACATAATATACAATACAAGACTGGATACTAAAACATATGTGTACAATCAAATCCCAAGAGGATATTACAGATGATTAGATACGATAAAATCTATGAGGATAATAACATTTTAAAAAATATAGTTCATTTGATGACTACGTGTGTGTTCCTTCCACAGATAAACTGTGACGCCAAGAAAGTTCTGTGAAATTTCATATTTATAGGTCTTGTAACTACACCCTGTATAAATTGAATGTTCAAGCCTTTCTGTTGCAATGTACTCTATCATATTTTTCCATTCCTCTAAACTTGGCAAGATGAATGATTTGTCCAAACTGCTCAAGCTCAATACGCGACCTTTGCAGTTTCTGAGAAGTCAAGAAAGTGAAACTCTCTCCATTCATCACCCAGACCCTTGCAGTAGGACCACCCAGGGGTGAGTGTTTGCACCACTGCTATCAGGCTGTGTGTGTGCAATTGCTGACTAGTCGTTTATTCAGGCTGATAATATTGCAGCGAACTAGTAGCTGTTCCAGGCATGTACAGTCAATTCATCTTGGTTGCTGCAAAAAACATGTATTTGACTTTTTTTGCAGAGACGTTTATCTATTGGCTCTGATGTAGATGATGGGACTGACGATTTTACTATGTTGTAAACTGTGGGTCTCCAAGGACGTGTCATACTGCACATGTCCCTGACACAAGTTGTGGCAGACAGCCTCTCTATACTGTATTGTTCACATTAACATACCTAAATGAATTAGCAAAACCATACATGCACCGTCAACACATATTAATTATATCCAGTGATAAAAACAATAATATTAAAAATGAACACTTATATGACTGATTCATAAAAATTGCACGCCATGAAAATCTGAGTCTGAACATTTTCTTGCGGTTTTAATGATACGCAAAGTACATGGATATGTCACATTTTCTACTCTGAAGGTTGAAGTACATTTTCTAATGAATGAATTTTTCACGTGATATTGTGGTAATATAATTCTTTAATCCACATGTTCTGTGCTCTGGAATAACCTTGCGAAGGAAATTTGATATCTAAAACTTTCTAGCAAACTTGAAGTAAAGTTTGCTCATGCAAATTAAATGTTTATTCTGAAATATTCACCTTTGTTTTAAGAAAGTTTAAATCTGAATGATACCCCCAGCTAACTTATTTAATTGTCGATCTGAATCACCATCTGCATGATTGCTATCCAAAATGTACCATACAGTATTGTATTGTTATTGTATTGTATTGATTTGTATTGCATTGTATTGTATTGTATTTGTATTGTATTGCATTGTATTGTACTTGTATTGTATTGTAATAGTATTGTATTGATTTGTATTGCATTGTATTGTATTGTTATTGTATTGTATTTTATTGTATTGTAATTGTATTTTGTATTGTATTGTATTGTATTGTTATTGTTTTGTTATTGTATTTTATTGTATTGTTTTTTATTGTATTGTAATGTTACTGTATTGTTATTGTATTGTATTGCATTGTATTGCAATAGTATTGAATTGTATTCGTTGCGGCACAGGCAATTGACGACTGTGGTGCTAATGCAATGAGTTTGTTGACCATCCATATTGTAGGTCATTAATGTCGTGTTTGTGTGGTCTAATTCTGGATAAATACCTTTAAAATTGGAAAAAGTACAGTAGATCCTTCCCGTAAGACCAATGAAATACAACAAGATTACATTTTCTTTAAACAAAAACAAAGTTGCTGTCACATGCCATTCACAAATTGCTACAGACAGTCTCTCTACAATTTATCGTACATCAGATTGCAATTGTTTTTCATGATTGATTAGTGATATTCGTTGGTTCCATGAGAGGTCGCCACAGGTCTCTGAGGATGACACCAGAGGGTGCGTTCGTGCAGCTCTTTTTGACATCTGCACAGAAAATTGGAGAGGCCTGTTCTTCTTTGAGGCCCAAATGCCCTTGCAAATATATCAGAGGTCATCTCTGCGAAAAATGATTAACAAGCGGACAAGATTGATCTTCTTTCTTGTTATTCTTTGACCTATGAGGGAACAGAGTGATATATTTCTGCCAGTTTGAAGGGCATATATCAGGGGGATGGATTCTTTGCAACAAAGAAGGAATGGGATCCTTCACTGCAAATTAGCCTCCGGCAACTAGGTATAGTATGGACATTCGGAATTAACCTTTTGTAGTTTAGAATGAAGAGAACACATTGTATGTCAATGTTCTTACTAGAAGTTTATTTGATGGCCGTTATAGCAAATTGAATTGAGCAAAACAGACTTCCACTTCCGAATGGACGCTCTTTATGCAGGAATATTGCCAACGAAATAGGCTCATAGCCTTTAGGGCAACCGAAAAAAGCCCAATTGCTAGTCCTTACAACTAGGAACATATAACAGGGAACACACATAGGCTATATTGTGTGGAGATTCACAGAGATCCCTATCTCACTCCCCAAAGGCTGTGGCCCGGATGTTTGTGACCCCAAGGTCAGATGTGTAGGTCGGATGAACTTGAGATGACCTTGGAGGTCCATCGAGGCCATTAAAGGCCATTAATTGCGTTTATTTTGTCTCCTGAAAGACGTAGAAACGTCCAATTGTGATGGCAAGAAATTGCGTTAGTCAGCTTTTCTGTGGCACAAGCCTTAGCTGTGTCTAGGGTCCCATGGTTTACTGCTATCAGATGCTGGAGAGTCAGTTGTGTGCGGGACTAGGTGGTAGCCCTGATTAGGAATTTAAAATGTGGATGTCTTACTGTTTGAAGGTGATTGTCTTAGAAAGGGGCTTGGGAAAAAACCATTCATAATTCTTGGTTAAAAACAAAGATGGGAAATGCAATCTAGTAAATCAACTTCCTTTTCTAACCTTTCCATTTGTAATCATTCCTGAAGTTTCAATTATGAACCTAGAAGATTGACCACATTCTTTCTGTTGTTCTGTAAATGAATCCCAACATTTTGATCACTCCATCGCAAAGAATCACAGTATGTCAAACACATAGCTGTCATGTTTTTTTTGCGCTTCTTATACCTTCTAAGTAAGTCAGACCTGCACTGTTTTGATCAATACAGAGGTGTATAGTATATCAATGCAATGGACAGCTCTTTGCTAGCCAATACCACACAGAGTGCTATGGTTCCTTTCATTCGGCTAAACTATTTACCTTCTTCCTCTGTAATTTCATCCCTTAACCTAATGTATTATTATGAATGTGAAGGCCATTGAGTGTGAGAAGTACACAAGGTACACAGGCATCATAAGGTGTGTCCAATGCCATGTGTGGATTGTAAAGAATCAAAGAGCAACTGGGCTTTATTCTGGAGTAGGGTGATTGATGCAGACTGAGAGAGGTCAGCCCCTGCTCGTTTGTTATGGATCAAATGTATGTGTTTGTCAGAGAAGTGATGTAGAGGTTTGCCACACTAATGATGTAAAGGTTTGCCACACAAATGATGTAAAGGTTTGTCAACCAAATGACGTAAAGGCAGATACTGGGGTTTGTGAGATTCTTGACTCTTTACACATCATTCATATCAATTTGGCCCACCCCAAACATCAAGTACAAAGATGGAGAAAGAATTTAGAGAATGGTTTTGAAGTGTATTCTTAAAGCTTAGTGCTGTCTTAGTGTTTTTTTTGCATGTAACTAAGATAGTCAATGATGAGGCACTTAGACTTGAAGTCCACACCATACCTATCTCATTAATGGGGTCTTCTAGTACTCTTGTACTAACCTCAGTGCACTTACAGTAGCAAGACCAATTCGACGTCTCTTACAAAAATCTCCAGTGTCATTGTCCTAATGAATGAGTTCATATCAAGAATTGAACTCAGTACCTTCATGGCCTGTCCATATCTCAACCACTAGCCCACCCAGGCGCCCTTTTTCAATATGCTGAGGCACAATTAATAAAAGTACGTAGGAAACAACGAATACATGTATGTCAGGTGAAATATTAAGAGGAAATCTTCTTGGGTGATTTTCACAGAAAAATAATAAAGACTTCCCTTATGACATAGACTGTCACAAGGTTGCTCTACTCCCAGTACAAAAAGGTGCATCTTCTACTTCTATTTTAGGCCTTTTAAGCAACACGTGTCAGTTATTCACGGCACATACACACTGGGTACAGTTGAAGAATGATTTTCTTTAAAAAGCCACTTTTTGCCACGTCCTTTGCTCTCTTATTAATCATAGTGACGACAGTGCACCCTGCCAGCACCACCCACGACATTGCTCAGAACCACTGAGCGAGGAGCATTTGCTTTGCCCACTGACATACTCACTGGAGCCAGATCAGTCTTAATCGACCAAACCAATCACTCGGAATGGAAACAAATGCAACATTCAATCCTTTAATCCTGAAAGATAAATCGAGTTCGCCCTCAGTCTGGCACTAGAACGTCGTAATTAGAGCTGAACAAAGTAAATGTGTTAGTTGACCGGAGCAAGAAATGTTGTAATGGCGCTGAACTCTCGGGATTTCCGAGACTCTGCGAGATTTCCCGAGACTGGCAGGGTGATTTCTTAGCCAAGAGATTGTTTATGGTCACTGGCTGAGATCGCCTCATTCTTGAACAGGGTTACTATGGTTATTGCCATAAACAACCGTTGCTATAGAAACTCAGAGGAGTAAATACACAATGATATTTGTGGCATTGGACTTTATTTATCACAAACAACAAATCTTTGTCATTCTTAGGCATCAGAAATTTTTCAATTTTTAAAGAGATTACACATTAATTTTGTCTTGACTTCAATGTTGCATGTAAAGTACTGTCTTCATTCAGCATTGCACTCAATTTGAAATATATCTCTTAAAGTCTCCATTACTCTTAGTCTTGAAACATTGAGCAATCAGCAAATTGGAAAATGGGAATATTCCTCACAAATGTCTTTCACATTTATGGACTGAATTATGATGCTTTCAAAAATATTGAAAATGTTCTCCCTTTTTCTGAGCGTTAAGCTAAGTTGAAATTCCTGCTAATTAAAATTGAAGCTTCATCTTAATTGAAAAATGCCAGAATTTATTTTTCATAAATGAGCTGGGAGTATATTGATGAACTAACAGTCATTTGAATGACATTGACAAACTATATGCAGCAGGTTTTGATCAGTACATCCGTTTGCTTAATATTAATTAAAGTAATTGAAATGTAAACCATAAACATTGAGTGTGAGAAGTACACAAGGTACACAAGCATCATACGGTGTGTCCAATGCCATGTGTGGATTGTAAAGAATCAAAGAGCAACTGGGCTTTATTCTGGAGTAGGGTGATTGATGCAGACTGAGAGAGGTCAGCCCCTGCTCGTTTGTTATGGATCAAATGTATGTGTTTGTCAGAGAAGTGATGTAGAGGTTTGCCACACAAATGATGTAAAGGTTTGTCAACCAAATGACGTAAAGGCAGATACTGGGGTTTGTGAGATTCTTGACTCTTTACACATCATTCATATCAATTTGGCCCACCCCAAACATCAAGTACAAAGATGGAGAAAGAATTTAGAGAATGGTTTTGAAGTGTATTCTTAAAGCTTAGTGCTGTCTTAGTGTTTTTTTTTGCATGTAACTAAGATAGTCAATGATGAGGCACTTAGACTTGAAGTCCACACCATACCTACCTCATTAATGGGGTCTTCTATTACTCTTGTACTAACCTCAGTGCACTTAAAGTAGCAAGACCAATTCGACGTCTCTTACAAAAATCTCCAGTGTCATTGTCCTAATGAATGAGTTCATATCAAGAATTGAACTCAGTACCTTCATGGCCTGTCAAAATCTTAACCAGTAGCCCACCCAGACGCCCTTGTTCAATATGGTAAGGCACAATTAATAAAAGTACGTAGGAAACAACGAATACATGTATGTCAGGTGAAATATTAAGAGGAAATCTTCTTGGTTGATTTTCACAGAAAAATAATAAAGACTTCCCTTATGACATAGACTGTCACAAGGTTGCTCTACTCCCAGTACAAAAAGGTGCATCTTCTACTTCTATTTTAGGCCTTTTAAGCAACACGTGTCAGTTATTCACGGCACATACACACTGGGTACAGTTGAAGAATGATTTCTTTAAAAAGCCACTTTTTGCCACGTCCTTTGCTCTCTTATAAATCATAGTGACGACAGTGCACCCTGCCAGCACCACCCACGACATTGCTCAGAACCACTGAGCGAGGAGCATTTGCTTTGCCCACTGACATACTCACTGGAGCCAGATCAGTCTTAATCGACCAAACCAATCACTCGGAATGGAAACAAATGCAACATTCAATCCTTTAATCCTGAAAGATAAATCGAGTTCGCCCTCAGTCTGGCACTAGAACGTCGTAATTAGAGCTGAACAAAGTAAATGTGTTAGTTGACCGGAGCAAGAAATGTTGTAATGGCGCTGAACTCTCGGGATTTCCGAGACTCTGCGAGATTTCTCGAGACTGGCAGGGTGATTTCTTAGCCAAGAGATTGTTTATGGTCACTGGCTGAGATCGCCT